>JAIUSX010000120.1:0-403579 GCA_026573805.1 Hesperophylax magnus
AGTGGTAAGAATCGAGGGACAAATCGAAATCAGTCACGAAATCTCCATAAAGTTTGATTCTTAGAAAAATCATGTTTTTTATTAAGGCTCATTTCAGACTTGGGTTCGAACTTTGGAAGCAGTTTTCTCAAAATCCATGGTGCCAAATGGGCTGAAATTTTGGAAAAGTGGTAAGAATCGTGGTACAAATCGAATTCAGTTTCAAAATCGCAATTAAGTTGTATTTTTAAAAAAATCATGATTTTTATGTACGCTAATTTCAGACTTGGGTTCGAACTTTGGGAGCAGTTTTCTCAAAATCTATAGAACCAAATGGGCTGAAATTTTGGAAAAGTGGTAAGAATCGTGGTACAAATCGAAATCAGTCACAAAATCTCCATAAAGTTTGATTCTTAGAAAAATCGTGTTTTTTATTAAGGCTCATTTCAGACTTGGGTTCGAACTTTGGAAGCAGTTTTCTCAAAATCTATCGTACCAAATGGGCTGAAATTTTGGAAAAAAGGTAAGAATCGTGGTTTAAATCGAATTCAGTCACAAAATCTCCATCAAGTTGTATTTTAAAAAATATCATGATTTTTATGGACGCTAATTTCAGACTTGGGTTCGAACTTTGGAAGGAGTTTTCTCAAAATCTATGGTACCAAATGGGCTGAAATTTTGGAAAAAAGGTAAGAATCGTGGTACAAATCGAATTCAGTCTTAAAATCTCCATAAAGTTTGATTCTTAGAAAAATCATGTTTTTTATTAAGGCTCATTTCAGACTTGGGTTCGAACTTTGGAAGCAGTTTTTTCAGGCTCTATGGTACCAAATGGGCTGAAATTTTGGAAAAGTGGTAAGAATCGAGGGACAAATCGAAATCAGTCACGAAATCTCCATAAAGTTTGATTCTTAGAAAAATCATGTTTTTTATTAAGGCTCATTTCAGACTTGGGTTCGAACTTTGGAAGCAGTTTTCTCAAAATCCATGGTGCCAAATGGGCTGAAATTTTGGAAAAGTGGTAAGAATCGTGGTACAAATCGAATTCAGTTTCAAAATCGCAATTAAGTTGTATTTTTAAAAAAAATCATGATTTTTATGTACGCTAATTTCAGACTTGGGTTCGAACTTTGGGAGCAGTTTTCTCAAAATCTATAGAACCAAATGGGCTGAAATTTTGGAAAAGTGGTAAGAATCGTGGTACAAATCGAAATCAGTCACAAAATCTCCATAAAGTTTGATTCTTAGAAAAATCGTGTTTTTTATTAAGGCTCATTTCAGACTTGGGTTCGAACTTTGGAAGCAGTTTTCTCAAAATCTATCGTACCAAATGGGCTGAAATTTTGGAAAAAAGGTAAGAATCGTGGTACAAATCGAATTCAGTCACAAAATCTCCATCAAGTTGTATTTTAAAAAAAATCATGATTTTTATGGACGCTAATTTCAGACTTGGGTTCGAACTTTGGAAGGAGTTTTCTCAAAATCTATGGTACCAAATGGGCTGAAATTTTGGAAAAAAGGTAAGAATCGTGGTACAAATCGAATTCAGTCTTAAAATCTCCATAAAGTTTGATTCTTAGAAAAATCATGTTTTTTATTAAGGCTCATTTATAGACTTGGGTTCGAACTTTGGAAGCAGTTTTTTCAGGCTCTATGGTACCAAATGGGCTGAAATTTTGGAAAAGTGGTAAGAATCGAGGGACAAATCGAAATCAGTCACGAAATCTCCATAAAGTTTGATTCTTAGAAAAATCATGTTTTTTATTAAGGCTCATTTCAGACTTGGGTTCGAACTTTGGAAGCAGTTTTCTCAAAATCTACGGTACCAAATGGGCCGAAATTTTGGAAAAGTGGTGAGAATCGTGGTACAAATCTAATTCAGTCACAAAATCGAGATTAAGTTGTATTTTTAAAACAATCATGATTTATATGTACGCTAATTTCAGACTTGGGTTCGAACTTTGGAAGCAGTTTTCTCAAAATCTATGGTACCAAATGGGCCGAAATTTTGGAAAAGTGGTAAGAATCGTGGTACAAATCGAATTCAGTCACAAAATCTCCATCAAGTTGTATTTTTTAAAAAATCATGATTTTTATGGACGCTGATTTCAGACTTGGGTTCGATATTTGGAAGCAGTTTTCTCAAAATCTATGGTACTAAATGGGTTGAAATTTTGGAAATGTGGTAAGAATCGTGGTACAAATCGAAATCAGTCACAAAATCTCCATAAAGTCTGATTCTTAGAAAAATCATGTTTTTTATTAAGGCTCATTTCAGACTTGGGTTCGAACTTTGGAAGCATTTTTCTCAAAATCCATGGTGCCAAATGGGCTGAAATTTTGGAAAAGTGGTAAGAATCGTGGTACAAATCGAATTCAGTTTCAAAATCGCAATTAAGTTGTATTTTTAAAAAAATCATGATTTTTATGGACGCTAATTTCAGACTTGGGTTCGAACTTTGGGAGCAGTTTTCTCAAAATCTATAGAACCAAATGGGCTGAAATTTTGGAAAAGTGGTAAGAATCGTGGTACAAATCGAAATCAGTCACAAAATCTCCATAAAGTTTAATTCTTAGAAAAATCATGTTTTTTTCATGGCTCATTTCAGACTTGGGTTCGAACTTTGGGAGCAGTTTTCTCAAAATCTATAGAACCAAATGGGCTGAAATTTTGGAAAAAAGGTAAGAATCGTGGTACAAATCGAATTCAGTCACAAAATCTCCATCAAGTTTGACTATTAGAAAAATCTTGAATTTAATGAATGCTTATTTCAGACTTGGGTTCGAACTTTGGAAGCAGTTGTCTCAAAATCTATGTTACCAAATGGGCTGAAATTTTGGAAAAGTGGTAAGAATCGTTGTTCAAATCGAAATCAGTCACAAAATCTCCATAAAGTTTAATTCGTAGAAAAATCATGTTTTTTCATGGCTCATTTCAGACTTGGGTTCGAACTTTGGAAGCAGTTTTCTCACAATCTATGGAACCAAATGGGCTGAAATTTTGGAAAAGTGGTAAGAATCGTGGTACAAATCGAATTCAGTCACAAAATCTCCATAAAGTTTGATTCTTAGAAAAATCATGTTTTTTATTAAGGCTCATTTCAGACTTGGGTTCGAACTTTGGAAGCAGTTTTCTCAAAGTCCATGGTGCCAAATGGGCAGAAATTTTGGAAAAGTCGTAAGAATCGTGGTACAAATCGAATTCAGTTTCAAAATCGCAATTAAAGTGTATTTTGAAAAAAATCATGATTTTTATGTACGCTAATTTCAGACTTGGGTTCGAACTTTGGGAACAGTTTTCTCAAAATCTCTAGAACCAAATGGGCTGAAATTTTGGAAAAGTGGTAAGAATCGTGGTACAAATCGAAATCAGTCACAAAATCTCCATAAAGTTTAATTCTTAGAAAAATCATGTTTTTTTCATGGCTCATTTCAGACTTGGGTTCGAACTTTGGAAGCAGTTTTCTCAAAATCTATGGTACCAAATGGGCTGAAATTTTGGAAAAAAGGTAAGAATCGTGGTACAAATCGAATTCAGTTTCAAAATCGCAATTAAGTTGTATTTTTAAAAAAATCATGATTTTTATGTACGCTAATTTCAGACTTGGGTTCGAACTTTGGAAGCAGTTTTCTCAAAATCTATGGTACCAAATGGGCTGAAATTTTGGAAAAGTGGTAAGAATCGTGTTACAAATCGAATTCAGTCACAAAATCTCCATAAAGTTTAATTCGTAGAAAAATCATGTTTTTTCATGGCTCATTTCAGACTTGGGTTCGAACTTTGGAAGCAGTTTTCTCACAATCTATGGAACCAAATGGGCTGAAATTTTGGAAAAAAGGTAAGAATCGTGGTACAAATCGAATTCAGTCACAAAATCTCCATCAAGTTTGACTATTAGAAAATCTTGAATTTAATGAATGCTTATTTCAGACTTGGGTTCGAACTTTGGAAGCAGTTGTCTCAAAATCAATGGTACCAAATGGGCTGAAATTTTGGAAAAGTGGTAAGAATCGTTGTTCAAATCGAAATCAGTCACAAAATCTCCATAAAGTTTATTTCTTAGAAAAATCATGTTTTTTCATGGCTCATTTCAGACTTGGGTTCGAACTTTGGAAGCAGTTTTCTCACAATCTATGGAACCAAATGGGCTGAAATTTTGGAAAAGTGGTAAGAATCGTGGTACAAATCGAATTCAGTTACAAAATCTCCATTAAGTTTGACTATTAGAAAAATCTTGAATTTAATGAATGCTAATTTCAGACTTGGGTTCGAACTTTAAAAGCAGTTTTTTCAAAATCTATGTTACCAAATGGGCTGAAATTTTGGAAAAGTGGTAAGAATCGAGGTACAAATAGAAATCAGACACAAAATCTCCATAAAGTTTGATTCTTAGAAAAATCATGTTTTTTATTAAGGCTCATTTCAGACATGGGTTCGAACTTTGGAAGCAGTTTTTTCAGGCTCTATGGTACCAAATGGGCTGAAATTTTGGAAAAGTGGTAAGAATCGAGGTACAAATCGAAATCAGTCACAAAATCTCCATAAAGTTTGATTCTTAGAAAAATCATGTTTTTTATTAAGGCTCATTTCAGACTTGGGTTCGAACTTTGGAAGCAGTTTTTTCAGGCTCTATGGTACCAAATGGGCAGAAATTTTGGAAAAGTGGTAAGAATCGAGGTACAAATAGAAATCAGTCACAAAATCTCCATAAAGTTTGATTCTTAGAAAAATCATGTTTTTTATTAAGGCTCATTTCAGACTTGGGTTCGAACTTTGGAAGCAGTTTTTTCAGGCTCTATGGTACCAAATGGGCTGAAATTTTGGAAAAAAGGTAAGAATCGTTGTACAAATCGAAGTCAGTCACAAAATCTCCATAAAGTTTGATTCTTAGAAAAATCATGTTTTTTATTAAGGCTCATTTCAGACTTGGGTTTGAACTTTGGAAGCAGTTTTCTCAAAATCCATGGTGCCAAATGGGCTGAAATTTTGGAAAAAAGGTAAGAATCGTGGTACAAATCGAATTCAGTCACAAAATCTCCATCAAGTTGTATTTTAAAAAAAATCATGATTTTTTTGGACGCTAATTTCAGACTTGGGTTCGAACTTTGGAAGCAGTTTTCTTAAAATCTATGGTACCAAATGGGCTGAAATTTTGGAAAAGTGGTAAGAATCGTGGTTCAAATCGAAATCATTCACATAATTTCCATAAAGTTTAATTCTTAGAAAAATCATGTTTTTTCATGGCTCATTTCAGACTTGGGTTCGAACTTTGGGAGCAGTTTTCTCAAAATCTATAGAACCAAATGGGCTGAAATTTTGGAAAAAAGGTAAGAATCGTGGTACAAATCGAATTCAGTCACAAAATCTCCATCAAGTTTGACTATTAGAAAATCTTGAATTTAATGAATGCTTATTTCAGACTTGGGTTCGAACTTTGAAAGCAGTTGTCTCAAAATCTATGGTACCAAATGGGCTGAAATTTTGGAAAAGTGGTAAGAATCGTTGTTCAAATCGAAATCAGTCACAAAATCTCCATAAAGTTTAATTCTTAGAAAAATCATGTTTTTTCATGGCTCATTTCAGACTTGGGTTCGAACTTTGGAAGCAGTTTTCTCAAAATCCATAGTGCCAAATGGGCTGAAATTTTGGAAAAGTGGTAAGAATCGTGGTACAAATCGAATTCAGTTTCAAAATCGCAATTAAGTTGTATTTTTAAAAAAATCATGATTTTTATGTACGCTAATTTCAGACTTGGGTTCGAACTTTGGAAGCAGTTTTCTCAAAATCTATGGTACCAAATGAATTCAGTCACAAAATCTCCATAAAGTTTGATTCTTAGAAAAATCATGTTTTTTATTAAGGCTCATTTCAGACTTGGGTTCGAACTTTGGAAGCAGTTTTCTCAAAATCTATAGAACCAAATGGGCTGAAATTTTGGAAAAGTGGTAAGAATCGTGGTACAAATCGAATTCAGTTTCAAAATCGCAATTAAGTAGTATTTTTAAAAAAATCATGATTTTTATGTACGCTAATTTCAGACTTGGGTTCGAACTTTGGGAACAGTTTTCTCAAAATCTCTAGAACCAAATGGGCTGAAATTTTGGAAAAGTGGTAAGAATCGTGGTACAAATCGAAATCAGTCACAAAATCTCCATAAAGTTTAATTCTTAGAAAAATCATGTTTTTTTCATGGCTCATTTCAGACTTGGGTTCGAACTTTGGAAGCAGTTTTCTCAAAATCTATGGTACCAAATGGGCTGAAATTTTGGAAAAAAGGTAAGAATCGTGGTACAAATCGAATTCAGTTTCAAAATCGCAATTAAGTTGTATTTTTAAAAAAATCATGATTTTTATGTACGCTAATTTCAGACTTGGGTTCGAACTTTGGAAGCAGTTTTCTCAAAATCTATGGTACCAAATGGGCTGAAATTTTGGAAAAGTGGTAAGAATCGTGTTACAAATCGAATTCAGTCACAAAATCTCCATAAAGTTTGATTCTTAGAAAAATCATGTTTTTTATTAAGGCTCATTTCAGACTTGGGTTCGAACTTTGGAAGCAGTTTTCTCAAAATCCATGGTGCCAAATGGGCTGAAATTTTGGAAAAGTGGTAAGAATCGTGGTACAAATCGAATTCAGTTTCAAAATCGCAATTAAGTTGTATTTTTAAAAAAATCATGATTTTTATGTACGCTAATTTCAGACTTGGGTTCGAACTTTGGGAACAGTTTTCTCAAAATCTCTAGAACCAAATGGGCTGAAATTTTGGAAAAGTGGTAAGAATCGTGGTACAAATCGAAATCAGTCACAAAATCTCCATAAAGTTTAATTCTTAGAAAAATCATGTTTTTTTCATGGCTCATTTCAGACTTGGGTTCGAACTTTGGAAGCAGTTTTCTCAAAATCTATGGTACCAAATGGGCTGAAATTTTGGAAAAAAGGTAAGAATCGTGGTACAAATCGAATTCAGTTTCAAAATCGCAATTAAGTTGTATTTTTAAAAAAATCATGATTTTTATGTACGCTAATTTCAGACTTGGGTTCGAACTTTGGGAGCAGTTTTCTCAAAATCTATAGAACCAAATGGGCTGAAATTTTGGAAAATTGGTAAGAATCGTGGTACAAATCGAAATCAGTCACAAAATCTCCATAAAGTTTAATTCTTAGAAAAATCATGTTTTTTTCATGGCTCATTTCAGACTTGGGTTCGAACTTTGGAAGCAGTTTTCTCACAATCAATGGTACCAAATGGGCGGAAATTTTGGAAAAGTGGTAAGAATCGTGGTACAAATCGAATTCAGTCACAAAATCTCCATAAAGTTTAATTCTTAGAAAAATCACGTTTTTTCATTGCTCATTTCAGACTTGTGTTCGAACTTTGGAAGCAGTTTTCTCAAAATCTATGGTACCAAAAGGGCTGAAATTTTGGAAAAGTGGTGAGAATCGTGGTTCAAATCGAAATCAGTCACAAAATCTCCATAAAGTTTAATTCTTAGAAAAATCATGTTTTTTTCATGGCTCATTTCAGACTTGGGTTCGAACTTTGGAAGCAGTTTTCTCAAAATCTATGGTACCAAATGGGCTGAAATTTTGGAAAAGTGGTAAGAATCGTGGTACAAATCGAATTCAGTCACAAAATCTCCATAAAGTTTGATTCTTAGAAAAATCATTTTTTTTTATTAAGGCTCATTTCAGACTTGGGTTCGAACTTTGGAAGCAGTTTTCTCAAAATCCATGGTGCCAAATGGGCTGAAATTTTGGAAAAGTGGTAAGAATCGTGGAACAAATCGAATTCAGTTTCAAAATCGCAATTAAGTTGTATTTTTAAAAAAATCATGATTTTTATGTACGCTAATTTCAGACTTGGGTTCGAACTTTGGGAACAGTTTTCTCAAAATCTCTAGAACCAAATGGGCTGAAATTTTAGAAAAGTGGTAAGAATCGTGGTACAAATCGAAATCAGTCACAAAATCTCCATAAAGTTTAATTCTTAGAAAAATCATGTTTTTTTCATGGCTTATTTCAGACTTGGGTTCGAACTTTGGAAGCAGTTTTCTCAAAATCTATGGTACCAAATGGGCTGAAATTTTGGAAAAAAGGTAAGAATCGTGGTACAAATCGAAATCAGGCACAAAATCTACATAAAGTTTAATTCTTAGAAAAATCATGTTTTTTTCATGGCTCATTTCAGACTTGGGTTCGATCTTTGGAAGCAGTTTTCTCAAAATCTATGGTACCAAATGGGCTGAAATTTTGGAAAAAAGGTAAGAATCGTGGTACAAATCGAATTCAGTCACAAAATCTCCATAAAGTCTGATTCTTAGAAAAATCATGTTTTTTATTAAGGCTCATTTCAGACTTGGGTTCGAACTTTGGAAGCAGTTTTTCAGGCTCTATGGTACCAAATGGGCTGAAATTTTGGAATAGTGGTAAGAATCGTGGTACAAATCAGTCACAAAATCTACATAAATTTTAATTCTTAGAAAAATCATGTTTTTTTTCATGGCTCATTTCAGACTTGGGTTCGAACTTTGGAAGCAGTTTTTTCAGGCTCTATGGTACCAAATGGGCTGAAATTTTGGAAAAGTGGTAAGAATCGTGGTACAAATCGAAATCAGTCACAAAATCTCCATCAAGTTTAATTCTTAGAAAAATCACGTTTTTTCATGGCTCATTTCAGACTTGGGTTCGAACTTTGGAAGCAGTTTTCTCACAATCTATGGAACCAAATGGGCTGAAATTTTGGAAAAGTGGTAAGAATCGTGGTACAAATCGAATTCAGTCACAAAATCTCCATTAAGTTTGACTATTAGAAAAATCTTGAATTTAATGAATGCTAATTTCAGACTTGGGTTCGAACTTTGGAAGCAGTTTTTTCAAAATCTATGGTACCAAATGGGCTGAAATTTTGGAAAAGTTGTAAGAATTGTGGTACAAATCGAAATCAGTCTCAAAATCGCAATTAAGTTGTATTTTTAAAAAAATCATGATTTTTATGTACGCTAATTTCAGACTTGGGTTCGAACTTTGAGAGCAGTTTTCTCAAAATCTGTAGAACCAAAAGGGGCTGAAATTTTAGAAAAGTGGTAAGAATCGTGGTAAAAATCGAAATCAGTCACAAAATCTCCATAAAGTTTTTATTCTTAGAAAAATCATGTTTTTTTCATGGCTCATTTCAGACTTGTGTTCGAACTTTGGAAGCAGTTTTCTAAAAATCTATGGTACCAAATGGGCTGAAATTTTGGAAAAGTGGTAAGAATCGTGGTACAAATCGAATTCAGTCACAAAATCTCCATAAAGTTTGATTCTTAGAAAAATCATGTTTTTTATTAAGGCTCATTTCAGACTTGGGTTCGAACTTTGGAAGCAGTTTTCTCAAAATCCATGGTGCCAAATGGGCTGAAATTTTGGGAAAGTGGTAAGAATCGTGGTACAAATCGAATTCAGTTTCAAAATCACAATAAAGTTGTATTTTTAAAAAAATCATGATTTTTATGTACGCTAATTTCAGACTTGGGTTCGAACTTTGGAAGCAGTTTTCTCAAAATCTATGGTACCAAATGGGCTGAAATTTTGGAAAAAAGGTAAGAATCGTGGTACAAATCGAATTCAGTCACAAAATCTCCATCAAGTTGTATTTTAAAAAAAATCATGATTTTTATGGACGCTAATTTCAGACTTGGGTTCGAACTTTGGAAGCAGTTTTCTCAAAATCTATGGTACCAAATGGGCTGAAATTTTGGAAAAAAGGTAAGAATCGTGGTACAAATCGAATTCAGTCTTAAAATCTCTATAAAGTTTGATTCTTAGAAAAATCATGTTTTTTATTAAGGCTCATTTCAGACTTGGGTTCGAACTTTGGAAGCAGTTTTTTCAGGCTCTATGGTACCAAATGGGCTGAAATTTCGGAAAAGTGGTAAGAATCGAGGGACAAATCGAAATCAGTCACGAAATCTCCATAAAGTTTGATTCTTAGAAAAATCATGTTTTTTATTAAGGCTCATTTCAGACTTGGGTTCGAACTTTGGAAGCAGTTTTCTCAAAATCTATGGTACCAAATGGGCCGAAATTTTGGAAAAGTGGTGAGAATCGTGGTACAAATCGAATTCAGTCACAAAATCGAGATTAAGTTGTATTTTTAAAAAAATCATGATTTTTATGTACGCTAATTTCAGACTTGGGTTCGAACTTTGGAAGCAGTTTTCTCAAAATCTATGGTACGAAATGGCACGAAATTTTGGAAAAGTGGTAAGAATCGTGGTACAAATCGAATTCAGTCACAAAATCTCCATCAAGTTTAATTCTTAGAAAAATCACGATTTTTCATGGCTCATTTCAGACTTGGGTTCGAACTTTGGAAGCAGTTTTCTCACAATCTATGGAACCAAATGGGCTGAAATTTTGGAAAAGTGGTAAGAATCGTGGTACAAATCGAATTCAGTTTCAAAATCGCAATTAAGTTGTATTTTTAAAAAAATCATGATTTTTATGTACGCTAATTTCAGACTTGGGTTCGAACTTTGGGAGCAGTTTTCTCAAAATCTATAGAACCAATTGGGCTGAAATTTTGGAAAAGTGGTAAGAATCGTGGTACAAATCGAAATCAGTCACAAAATCTCCATAAAGTTTGATTCTTAGAAAAATCATGTTTTTTATTAAGGCTCATTTCAGACTTGGGTTCGAACTTTGGAAGCAGTTTTCTCAAAATCTATGGTACCAAATGGGCTGAAATTTTGGAAAAAAGGTAAGAATCGTGGTACAAATCGAATTCAGTCACAAAATCTCCATCAAGTTGTATTTTAAAAAAAATCATGATTTTTATGGACGCTAATTTCAGACTTGGGTTCGAACTTTGGAAGCAGTTTTCTCAAATTCTATGGTACCAAATGGGCTGAAATTTTGGAAAAAAGGTAAGAATCGTGGTACAAATCGAATTCAGTCTTAAAATCTATATAAAGTTTGATTCTTAGAAAAATCATGTTTTTTATTAAGGCTCATTTCAGACTTGGGTTCGAACTTTGGAAGCAGTTTTTTCAGGCTCTATGGTACCAAATGGGCTGAAATTTCGGAAAAGTGGTAAGAATCGAGGGACAAATCGAAATCAGTCACGAAATCTCCATAAAGTTTGATTCTTAGAAAAATCATGTTTTTTATTAAGGCTCATTTCAGACTTGGGTTCGAACTTTGGAAGCAGTTTTCTCAAAATCTATGGTACCAAATGGGCCGAAATTTTGGAAAAGTGGTGAGAATCGTGGTACAAATCGAATTCAGTCACAAAATCGAGATTAAGTTGTATTTTTAAAAAAATCATGATTTTTATGTACGCTAATTTCAGACTTGGGTTCGAACTTTGGAAGCAGTTTTCTCAAAATCTATGGTACCAAATGGCTCGAAATTTTGGAAAAGTGGTAAGAATCGTGGTACAAATCGAATTCAGTCACAAAATCTCCATCAAGTTGTATTTTTTAAAAAATCATGATTTTTATGGACGCTGATTTCAGACTTGGGTTCGATATTTGGAAGCAGTTTTCTCAAAATCTATGGTACTAAATGGGTTGAAATTTTGGAAATGTGGTAAGAATCGTGGTACAAATCGAAATCAGTCACAAAATCTCCATAAAGTCTGATTCTTAGAAAAATCATGTTTTTTATTAAGGCTCATTTCAGACTTGGGTTCGAACTTTGGAAGCAGTTTTCTCAAAATCCATGATGCCAAATGGGCTGAAATTTTGGAAAAGTGGTAAGAATCGTGGTACAAATCGAATTCAGTATCAAAATCGCAATTAAGTTGTATTTTTAAAAAAATCATGATTTTTATGTACGCTAATTTCAGACTTGGGTTCGAACTTTGGGAGCAGTTTTCTCAAAATCTATGGAACCAAATGGGCTGAAATTTTGGAAAAGTGGTAAGAATCGTGGTTCAAATCGAAATCAGTCACAAAATCTCCATAAAGTTTAATTCTTAGAAAAATCATGTTTTTTCATGGCTCATTTCAGACTTGGGTTCGAACTTTGGAAGCAGTTTTCTCACAATCTATGGTACCAAATGGGCTGAAATTTTGGAAAAGTGGTAAGAATCGTGGTACAAATCGAATTCAATCACAAAATCGCAATTAAGTTTAATTCTTAGAAAAATCACGTTTTTTCATGGCTCATTTCAGACTTGTGTTCGAACTTTGGAAGCAGTTTTCTCACAATCTATGGTACCAAATGGGCTGAAATTTTGGAAAAGTGGTAAGAATCGTGGTCCAAATCGAATTCAGTCACAAAATCTCCATAAAGTTTGATTCTTAGAAAAATCATGTTTTTTATTAAGGCTCATTTCAGACTTGGGTTCGAACTTTGGAAGCAGTTTTTTCAGGCTCTATGGTACCAAATGGGCTGAAATTTTGGAAAAGTGGAAAGAATCGTGGTACAAATCGAATTCAGTCACAAAATCGAGATTAAGTTGTATTTTTAAAAAAATCATGATTTTTATGTACGCTAATTTCAGACTTGGGTTCGAACTTTGGAAGCAGTTTTCTCAAAATCTATGGTACCAAATGGGCCGAAATTTTGGAAAAGTGGTAAGAATCGTGGTAAAAATCAAATTCAGTCACAAAATCTCTATCAAGTTGTATTTTTTTAAAAATCATGATTTTTATGGACGCTGATTTCAGACTTGGGTTCGATATTTGGAAGCAGTTTTCTCAAAATCTATGGTACCAAATGGGTTGAAATTTTGGAAAAAAGGTAAGAATCGTGGTACAAATCGAAATCAGTCAAAAAACCTCCATAAAGTCTGATTCTTAGAAAAGTCATGTTTTTTATTAAGGCTCATTTCAGACTTGGGTTCGAACTTTGGAAGCAGTTTTTCAGGCACTATGGTACCAAATGGGCTGAAATTTTGGAATAGTGGTAAGAATCGTGGTACAAATCGAAATCAGTCACAAAATCTACATAAATTTTAATTCTTAGAAAAATCATGTTTTTTTCATGGCTCATTTCAGACTTGGGTTCGAACTTTGGAAGCAGTTTTCTCAAAATCTATGGTACCAAATGGGCTGAAATTTTGGAAAAGTGGTAAGAATCGTGGTACAAATCGAATTCAGTCACAAAATCTCCATAAAGTTTGATTCTTAGAAAAATCATGTTTTTTATTAAGGCTCATTTCAGACTTGGGTTCGAACTTTGGGAGCAGTTTTCTCAAAATCTATGGAACCAAATGGCTCGAAATTTTGGAAAAGTGGTAAGAATCGTGGTACAAATCGAATTCAGTCACAAAATCTCCATAAAGTTTAATTCTTAGAAAAATCATGTTTTTTCATGGCTCATTTCAGACTTGGGTTCGAACTTTGGAAGCAGTTTTCTCACAATCTATGGTGCCAAATGGGCTGAAATTTTGGAAAAGTGGTAAGAATCGTGGAACAAATCGAATTCAGTTTCAAAATCGCAATTAAGTTGTATTTTAAAAAAAATCATGATTTTTATGTACGCTAATTTCAGACTTGGGTTCGAACTTTGGGAACAGTTTTCTCAAAATCTCTAGAACCAAATGGGCTGAAATTTTGGAAAAGTGGTAAGAATCGTGGTACAAATCGAAATCAGTCACAAAATCTCCATAAAGTTTAATTCTTAGAAAAATCATGTTTTTTTCATGGCTCATTTCAGACTTGGGTTCGAACTTTGGAAGCAGTTTTTTCAAAATCTATGGTACCAAATGGGCTGAAATTTTGGAAAAGTTGTAAGAATCGTGGTACAAATCGAATTCAGTCACAAAATCTCCATAAAGTTTGATTCTTAGAAAAATCATGTTTTTTATTAAGGCTCATTTCAGACTTGGGTTCGAACTTTGGAAGCAGTTTTCTCAAAATCCATGGTGCCAAATGGGCTGAAATTTTGGAAAAGTGGTAAGAATCGTGGAACAAATCGAATTCAGTTTCAAAATCGCAATTAAGTTGTATTTTTAAAAAAATCATGATTTTTATGTACGCTAATTTCAGACTTGGGTTCGAACTTTGGGAACAGTTTTCTCAAAATCTCTAGAACCAAATGGGCTGAAATTTTGGAAAAGTGGTAAGAATCGTGGTACAAATCGAAATCAGTCACAAAATCGCAATTAAGTTTAATTCTTAGAAAAATCATGTTTTTTTCATGGCTCATTTCAGACTTGTGTTCGAACTTTGGAAGCAGTTTTCTCAAAATCTATGGTACCAAATGGGCTGAAATTTTGGAAAAAAGGTAATAATCGTGGTACAAATCGAATTCAGTCACAAAATCTCCATAAAGTCTGATTCTTAGAAAAATCATGTTTTTTATTAAGGCTCATTTCAGACTTGGGTTCGAACTTTGGAAGCAGTTTTTCAGGCTCTATGGTACCAAATGGGCTGAAATTTTGGAATAGTGGTTAGAATCGTGGTACAAATCGAAATCAGTCACAAAATCTACATAAATTTTAATTCTTAGAAAAATCATGTTTTTTTCATGGCTCATTTCAGACTTGGGTTCGAACTTTGGAAGCAGTTTTTTCAAAATCTATGGTACCAAATGGGCTGAAATTTTGGAAAAGTTGTAAGAATTGTGGTACAAATCGAAATCAGTCTCAAAATCGCAATTAAGTTGTATTTTTAAAAAAATCATGATTTTTATGTACGTTAATTTCAGACTTGGGTTCGAACTTTGAGAGCAGTTTTCTCAAAATCTGTAGAACCAAAAGGGGCTGAAATTTTAGAAAAGTGGTAAGAATCGTGGTAAAAATCGAAATCAGTCACAAAATCTCCATAAAGTTTGATTCTTAGAAAAATCATGTTTTTTATTAAGGCTCATTTCAGACTTGGGTTCGAACTTTGGAAGCAGTTTTCTCAAAATCCATGGTGCCAAATGGGCTGAAATTTTGGAAAAGTGGTAAGAATCGTGGTACAAATCGAATTCAGTTTCAAAATCGCAATTAAGTTGTAATTTTAAAAAAATCATGATTTTTATGTACGCTAATTTCAGACTTGGGTTCGAACTTTGGGAGCAGTTTTCTCAAAATCTATAGAACCAAATGGGCTGAAATTTTGGAAAAGTGGTAAGAATCGTGGTACAAATCGAAATCAGTCACAAAATCTCCATAAAGTTTGATTCTTAGAAAAATCATGTTTTTTATTAAGGCTCATTTCAGACTTGGGTTCGAACTTTGGAAGCAGTTTTCTCAAAATCTATGGTACCAAATGGGCTGAAATTTTGGAAAAAAGGTAAGAATTGTGGTACAAATCGAATTCAGTCACAAAATCTCCATCACGTTGTATTTTAAAAAAAATCATGATTTTTATGGACGCTAATTTCAGACTTGGGTTCGAACTTTGGAAGCAGTTTTCTCAAAATCTATGGTACCAAATGGGCTGAAATTTTGGAAAAAAGGTAAGAATCGTGGTACAAATCGAATTCAGTATTAAAATCTCTATAAAGTTTGATTCTTAGAAAAATCATGTTTTTTATTAAGGCTCATTTCAGACTTGGGTTCGAACTTTGGAAGCAGTTTTTTCAGGCTCTATGGTACCAAATGGGCTGAAATTTCGGAAAAAAGGTAAGAATCGAGGGACAAATCGAAATCAGTCACGAAATCTCCATAAAGTTTGATTCTTAGAAAAATCATGTTTTTTATTAAGGCTCATTTCAGACTTGGGTTCGAACTTTGGAAGCAGTTATCTCAAAATCTATGGTACCAAATGGGCCGAAATTTTGGAAAAGTGGTGAGAATCGTGGTACAAATCGAATTCAGTCACAAAATCGAGATTAAGTTGTATTTTTAAAAAAATCATGATTTTTATGTACGCTAATTTCAGACTTGGGTTCGAACTTTGGAAGAAGTTTTCTCAAAATCTATGGTACCAAATGGCTCGAAATTTTGGAAAAGTGGTAAGAATCGTGGTACAAATCGAATTCAGTCACAAAATCTCCATCAAGTTGTATTTTTTAAAAAATCATGATTTTTATGGACGCTGATTTCAGACTTGGGTTCGAACTTTGGGAGCAGTTTTCTCAAAATCTATGGTACTAAATGGGTTGAAATTTTGAAAATGTGGTAAGAATCGTGGTACAAATCGAAATCAGTCACAAAATCTCCATAAAGTCTGATTCTTAGAAAAATCATGTTTTTTATTAAGGCTCATTTCAGACTTGGGTTCGAACTTTGGAAGCAGTTTTCTCAAAATCCATGATGCCAAATGGGCTGAAATTTTGGAAAAGTGGTAAGAATCGTGGTACAAATCGAATTCAGTTTCAAAATCGCAATTAAGTTGTATTTTTAAAAAAATCATGATTTTTATGTACGCTAATTTCAGACTTGGGTTCGAACTTTGGGAGCAGTTTTCTCAAAATCTATGGAACCAAATGGGCTGAAATTTTGGAAAAGTGGTAAGAATCGTGGTTCAAATCGAAATCAGTCACAAAATCTCCATAAAGTTTAATTCTTAGAAAAATCATGTTTTTTCATGGCTCATTTCAGACTTGGGTTCGAACTTTGGAAGCAGTTTTCTCACAATCTATGGTACCAAATGGGCTGAAATTTTGGAAAAGTGGTAAGAATCGTGGTACAAATCGAATTCAGTCACAAAATCGCAATTAAGTTTAATTCTTAGAAAAATCACGTTTTTTCATGGCTCATTTCAGACTTGTGTTCGAACTTTGGAAGCAGTTTTCTCACAATCTATGGTACCAAATGGGCTGAAATTTTGGAAAAGTGGTAAGAATCGTGGTCCATATCGAATTCAGTCACAAAATCTCCATAAAGTTTGATTCTTAGAAAAATCATGTTTTTTATTAAGGCTCATTTCAGACTTGGGTTCGAACTTTGGAAGCAGTTTTTTCAGGCTCTATGGTACCAAATGGGCTGAAATTTTGGAAAAGTGGAAAGAATCGTGGTACAAATCGAATTCAGTCACAAAATCGAGATTAAGTTGTATTTTTAAAAAAATCATGATTTTTATGTACGCTAATTTCAGACTTGGATTCGAACTTTGGAAGCAGTTTTCTCAAAATCTATGGTACCAAATGGGCCGAAATTTTGGAAAAGTGGTAAGAATCGTGGTAAAAATCAAATTCAGTCACAAAATCTCTATCAAGTTGTATTTTTTAAAAAATCATGATTTTTATGGACGCTGATTTCAGACTTGGGTTCGATATTTGGAAGCAGTTTTCTCAAAATCTATGGTACCAAATGGGTTGAAATTTTGGAAATGTGGTAAGAATCGTGGTACAAATCGAAATCAGTCAAAAAACCTCCATAAAGTCTGATTCTTAGAAAAGTCATGTTTTTTATTAAGGCTCATTTCAGACTTGGGTTCGAACTTTGGAAGCAGTTTTTCAGGCACTATGGTACCAAATGGGCTGAAATTTTGGATTAGTGGTAAGAATCGTGGTACAAATCGAAATCAGTCACAAAATCTACATAAATTTTAATTCATAGAAAAATCATGTTTTTTTCATGGCTCATTTCAGACTTGGGTTCGAACTTTGGAAGCAGTTTTTTCAGGCTCTATGGTACCAAATGGGCTGAAATTTTGGAAAAGTGGTAAGAATCGTGGTACAAATCGAAATCAGTCACAAAATCTCCATCAAGTTTAATTCTTAGAAAAATCACGTTTTTTCATGGCTCATTTCAGACTTGGGTTCGAACTTTGGAAGCAGTTTTTTCACAATCTATGGAACCAAATGGGCTGAAATTTTGGAAAAGTGGTAAGAATCGTGGTACAAATCGAATTCAGTCACAAAATCTCCATTAAGTTTGACTATTAGAAAAATCTTGAATTTAATGAATGCTAATTTCAGACTTGGGTTCGAACTTTTGAAGCAGTTTTTTCAGGCTCTATGGTACCAAATGGGCTGAAATTTTGGAAAAGTGGTAAGAATCGAGGGACAAATCGAAATCAGTCACGAAATCTCCATAAAGTTTGATTCTTAGAAAAATCATGTTTTTTATTAAGGCTAATTTCAGACTTGGGTTCGAACTTTTGAAGCAGTTTTTTCAGGCTCTATGGTACCAAATGGGCTGAAATTTTGGAAAAGTGGTAAGAATCGTGGTACAAATCGAAATCAGTCACAAAATCTCCATAAAGTTTGATTCTTAGAAAAATCGTGTTTTTTATTAAGGCTCATTTCAGACTTGGGTTCGAACTTTGGAAGCAGTTTTCTCAAAATCTATGGTACCAAATGGGCTGAAATTTTGGAAAAAAGGTAAGAATCGTGGTACAAATCGAATTCAGTCACAAAATCTCCATCAAGTTGTATTTTAAAAAAAATCATGATTTTTATGGACGCTAATTTCAGACTTGGGTTCGAACTTTGGAAGCAGTTTTCTCAAAATCTATGGTACCAAATGGGCTGAAATTTTGGAAAAAAGGTAAGAATCGTGGTACAAATCGAATTCAGTCTTAAAATCTCCATAAAGTTTGATTCTTAGAAAAATCATGTTTTTTATTAAGGCTCATTTCAGACTTGGGTTCGAACTTTGGAAGCAGTTTTTTCAGGCTCTATGGTACCAAATGGGCTGAAATTTTGGGAAAGTGGTAAGAATCGAGGGACAAATCGAAATCAGTCACGAAATCTCCATAAAGTTTGATTCTTAGAAAAATCATGTTTTTTATTAAGGCTCATTTCAGACTTGGGTTCGAACTTTGGAAGCAGTTTTCTCAAAATCCATGGTGCCAAATGGGCTGAAATTTTGGAAAAGTGGTAAGAATTGTGGTACAAATCGAATTCAGTTTCAAAATCGCAATTAAGTTGTATTTTTAAAAAAATCATGATTTTTTTTTCGCTAATTTCAGACTTGGGTTCGAACTTTGGGAGCAGTTTTCTCAAAATCTATAGAACCAAATGGGCTGAAATTTTGGAAAAGTGGTAAGAATCGTGGTACAAATCGAAATCAGTCACAAAATCTCCATAAAGTTTGATTCTTAGAAAAATCGTGTTTTTTATTAAGGCTCATTTCAGACTTGGGTTCGAACTTTGGAAGCAGTTTTCTCAAAATCTATGGTACCAAATGGGCTGAAATTTTGGAAAAAAGGTAAGAATCGTGGTACAAATCGAATTCAGTCACAAAATCTCCATCAAGTTGTATTTTAAAAAAAATCATGATTTTTATGGACGCTAATTTCAGACTTGGGTTCGAACTTTGGAAGCAGTTTTCTCAAAATCTATGGTACCAAATGGGCTGAAATTTTGGAAAAAAGGTAAGAATCGTGGTACAAATCGAATTCAGTCTTAAAATCTCTATAAAGTTTGATTCTTAGAAAAATCATGTTTTTTATTAAGGCTCATTTCAGACTTTGGTTCGAAATTTGGAAGCAGTTTTCTCAAAATCTATGGTACCAAATGGGCCGAAATTTTGGAAAAGTGGTGAGAATCGTGGTACAAATCGAATTCAGTCACAAAATCGAGATTAAGTTGTATTTTTAAAACAATCATGATTTATATGTACGCTAATTTCAGACTTGGGTTCGAACTTTGGAAGCAGTTTTCTCAAAATCTATGGTACCAAATGGGCCGAAATTTTGGAAAAGTGGTAAGAATCGTGGTACAAATCGAATTCAGTCACAAAATCTCCATCAAGTTGTATTTTTTAAAAAATCATGATTTTTATGGACGCTGATTTCAGACTTGGGTTCGATATTTGGAAGCAGTTTTCTCAAAATCTATGGTACTAAATGGGTTGAAATTTTGGAAATGTGGTAAGAATCGTGGTACAAATCGAAATCAGTCACAAAATCTCCATAAAGTCTGATTATTAGAAAAATCATGTTTTTTATTAAGGCTCATTTCAGACTTGGGTTCGAACTTTGGAAGCAGTTTTCTCAAAATCCATGGTGCCAAATGGGCTGAAATTTTGGAAAAGTGGTAAGAATCGTGGTACAAATCGAATTCAGTTTCAAAATCGCAATTAAGTTGTATTTTTAAAAAAATCATGATTTTTATGTACGCTAATTTCAGACTTGGGTTCGAACTTTGGGAGCAGTTTTCTCAAAATCTATGGAACCAAATGGGCTGAAATTTTGGAAAAGTGGTAAGAATCGTGGTTCAAATCGAAATCAGTCACAAAATCTCCATTAAGTTTAATTCTTAGAAAAATCATGTTTTTTCATGGCTCATTTCAGACTTGGGTTCGAACTTTGGAAGCAGTTTTCTCACAATCTATGGTACCAAATGGGCTGAAATTTTGGAAAAGTGGTAAGAATCGTGGTACAAATCGAATTCAGTCACAAAATCGCAATTAAGTTTAATTCTTAGAAAAATCACGTTTTTTCATGGCTCATTTCAGACTTGTGTTCGAACTTTGGAAGCAGTTTTCTCACAATCTATGGTACCAAATGGGCTGAAATTTTGGAAAAGTGGTAAGAATCGTGGTCCAAATCGAATTCAGTCACAAAATCTCCATCAAGTTGTATTTTTTAAAAAATCATGATTTTTATGGACGCTGATTTCAGACTTGGGTTCGATATTTGGAAGCAGTTTTCTCAAAATCTATGGTACTAAATGGGTTGAAATTTTGGAAATGTGGTAAGAATCGTGGTACAAATCGAAATCAGTCACAAAATCTCCATAAAGTCTGATTATTAGAAAAATCATGTTTTTTATTAAGGCTCATTTCAGACTTGGGTTCGAACTTTGGAAGCAGTTTTCTCAAAATCCATGGTGCCAAATGGGCTGAAATTTTGGAAAAGTGGTAAGAATCGTGGTACAAATCGAATTCAGTTTCAAAATCGCAATTAAGTTGTATTTTTAAAAAAATCATGATTTTTATGTACGCTAATTTCAGACTTGGGTTCGAACTTTGGGAGCAGTTTTCTCAAAATCTATGGAACCAAATGGGCTGAAATTTTGGAAAAGTGGTAAGAATCGTGGTTCAAATCGAAATCAGTCACAAAATCTCCATTAAGTTTAATTCTTAGAAAAATCATGTTTTTTCATGGCTCATTTCAGACTTGGGTTCGAACTTTGGAAGCAGTTTTCTCACAATCTATGGTACCAAATGGGCTGAAATTTTGGAAAAGTGGTAAGAATCGTGGTACAAATCGAATTCAGTCACAAAATCGCAATTAAGTTTAATTCTTAGAAAAATCACGTTTTTTCATGGCTCATTTCAGACTTGTGTTCGAACTTTGGAAGCAGTTTTCTCACAATCTATGGTACCAAATGGGCTGAAATTTTGGAAAAGTGGTAAGAATCGTGGTCCAAATCGAATTCAGTCACAAAATCTCCATAAAGTTTGATTCTTAGAAAAATCATGTTTTTTATTAAGGCTCATTTCAGACTTGGGTTCGAACTTTGGAAGCAGTTTTTTCAGGCTCTATGGTACCAAATGGGCTGAAATTTTGAAAAAGTGGAAAGATTCGTGGTACAAATCGAATTCAGTCACAAAATCGAGATTAAGTTGTATTTTTAAAAAAATCATGATTTTTATGTACGCTAATTTCAGACTTGGGTTCGAACTTTGGAAGCAGTTTTCTCACAATCTATGGTACCAAATGGGCTGAAATTTTGGAAAAGTGGTAAGAATCGTGGTACAAATCGAATTCAGTCACAAAATCGCAATTAAGTTTAATTCTTAGAAAAATCACGTTTTTTCATGACTCATTTCAGACTTGTGTTCGAACTTTGGAAGCAGTTTTCTCACAATCTATGCTACCAAATGGGCTGAAATTTTGGAAAAGTGGTAAGAATCGTGGTCCAAATCGAATTCAGTCACGAAATCTCCATAAAGTTTGATTCTTAGAAAAATCATGTTTTTTATTAAGGCTCATTTCAGACTTGGGTTCGAACTTTGGAAGCAGTTTTTTCAGGCTCTATGGTACCAAATGGGCTGAAATTTTGGAAAAGTGGAAAGATTCGTGGTACAAATCGAATTCAGTCACAAAATCGAGATTAAGTTGTATTTTTAAAAAAATCATGATTTTTATGTACGCTAATTTCAGACTTGGGTTCGAACTTTGGAAGCAGTTTTCTCAAAATCTATGGTACCAAATGGGACGAAATTTTGGAAAAGTGGTAAGAATCGTGGTAAAAATCAAATTCAGTCACAAAATCTCTATCAAGTTGTATTTTTTAAAAAATCATGATTTTTATGGACGCTGATTTCAGACTTGGGTTCGATATTTGGAAGCAGTTTTCTCAAAATCTATGGTACCAAATGGGTTAAAAATTTGGAAATGTGGTAAGAATCGTGGTACAAATCGAAATCAGTCACAAAATCTCCATCAAGTTTAATTCTTAGAAAAATCACGTTTTTTCATGGCTCATTTCAGACTTGGGTTCGAACTTTGGAAGCAGTTTTCTCACAATCTATGGAACCAAATGGGCTGAAATTTTGGAAAAGTGGTAAGAATCGTGGTACAAATCGAATTCAGTCACAAAATATCCATTAAGTTTGACTATTAGAAAAATCTTGAATTTAATGAATGCTAATTTCAGACTTGGGTTCGAACTTTTGAAGCAGTTTTTTCAAAATCTATGGTACCAAATGGGCTGAAATTTTGGAAAAGTTGTAAGAATTGTGGTACAAATCGAAATCAGTCTCAAAATCGCAATTAAGTTGTATTTTTTAAAAAAATCATGATTTTTATGTACGCTAATTTCAGACTTGGGTTCGAACTTTGAGAGCAGTTTTCTCAAAATCTATAGAACCAAAAGGGGCTGAAATTTTGGAAAAGTGGTAAGAATCGTGGAACAAATCGAAATCAGTCACAAAATCTCCATAAAGTTTTTATTCTTAGAAAAATCATGTTTTTTCATGGCTCATTTCAGACTTGGGTTCGAACTTTGGAAGCAGTTTTCTCAAAATCTATGTTACCAAATGGGCTGAAATTTTGGAAAAAAGGTTAGAATCGTGGTACAAATCGAATTCAGTCACAAAATCTCCATCAAGTTGTATTTTAAAAAAAATCATGATTTTTATGGACGCTAATTTCAGACTTGGGTTCGAACTTTGGAAGCAGTTTTCTCAAAATCTATGGTACCAAATGGGCTGAAATTTTGGAAAAAAAGGTAAGAATCGTGGTACAAATCGAATTCAGTCACAAAATCTCCATCAATTGTATTTTAAAAAAAATATGATTTTTATGGACGCTTATTTCAGACTTGGGTTCGAACTTTGGAAGCAGTTTTCTCAAAATCTATGGTACCAAATGGGTTGAAATTTTGGAAATGTGGTAAGAATCGTGGTACAAATCGAAATCAGTCACAAAATCTCCATCAAGTTTAATTCTTAGAAAAATCACGTTTTTTCATGGCTCATTTCAGACTTGGGTTCGAACTTTGGAAGCAGTTTTCTCACAATCTATGGAACCAAATGGGCTGAAATTTTGGAAAAGTGGTAAGAATCGTGGTACAAATCGAATTCAGTCACAAAATCTCCATTAAGTTTGACTATTAGAAAAATCTTGAATTTAATGAATGCTAATTTCAGACTTGGGTTCGAACTTTTGAAGAAGTTTTTTCAAAATCTATGGTACCAAATGGGCTGAAATTTTGGAAAAGTTGTAAGAATTGTGGTACAAATCGAAATCAGTCTCAAAATCGCAATTAAGTTGTATTTTTTAAAAAAATCATGATTTTTATGTACGCTAATTTCAGACTTGGGTTCGAACTTTGAGAGCAGTTTTCTCAAAATCTATAGAACCAAAAGGGGCTGAAATTTTGGAAAAGTGGTAAGAATCGTGGAACAAATCGAAATCAGTCACAAAATCTCCATAAAGTTTTTATTCTTAGAAAAATCATGTTTTTTTCATGGCTCATTTCAGACTTGGGTTCGAACTTTGGAAGCAGTTTTCTCAAAATCTATGTTACCAAATGGGCTGAAATTTTGGAAAAAAGGTAAGAATCGTGGTACAAATCGAATTCAGTCACAAAATCTCCATCAATTGTATTTTAAAAAAAATATGATTTTTATGGACGCTTATTTCAGACTTGGGTTCGAACTTTGGAAGCAGTTTTCTCAAAATCTATGGTACCAAATGGGTTGAAATTTTGGAAATGTGGTAAGAATCGTGGTACAAATCGAAATCAGTCACAAAATCTCCATCAAGTTTAATTCTTAGAAAAATCACGTTTTTTCATGGCTCATTTCAGACTTGGGTTCGAACTTTGGAAGCAGTTTTCTCACAATCTATGGAACCAAATGGGCTGAAATTTTGGAAAAGTGGTAAGAATCGTGGTACAAATCGAATTCAGTCACAAAATCTCCATTAAGTTTGACTATTAGAAAAATCTTGAATTTAATGAATGCTAATTTCAGACTTGGGTTCGAACTTTTGAAGAAGTTTTTTCAAAATCTATGGTACCAAATGGGCTGAAATTTTGGAAAAGTTGTAAGAATTGTGGTACAAATCGAAATCAGTCTCAAAATCGCAATTAAGTTGTATTTTTTAAAAAAATCATGATTTTTATGTACGCTAATTTCAGACTTGGGTTCGAACTTTGAGAGCAGTTTTCTCAAAATCTATAGAACCAAAAGGGGCTGAAATTTTGGAAAAGTGGTAAGAATCGTGGAACAAATCGAAATCAGTCACAAAATCTCCATAAAGTTTTTATTCTTAGAAAAATCATGTTTTTTTCATGGCTCATTTCAGACTTGGGTTCGAACTTTGGAAGCAGTTTTCTCAAAATCTATGTTACCAAATGGGCTGAAATTTTGGAAAAAAGGTAAGAATCGTGGTACAAATCGAATTCAGTCACAAAATCTCCATCAAGTTGTATTTTAAAAAAAATCATGATTTTTATGGACGCTAATTTCAGACTTGGGTTCGAACTTTGGAAGCAGTTTTCTCAAAATCTATGGTACCAAATGGGCTGAAATTTTGGAAAAATGGTAAGAATCGTGGTTCAAATCGAAATCAGTCACAAAATCTCCATAAAGTTTAATTCTTATTAAAATCATGTTTTTTCATGGCTCATTTCAGACTTGGGTTCGAACTTTGGGAGCAGTTTTCTCAAAATCTATAGAACCAAATGGGCTGAAATTTTGGAAAAGTGGTAAGAATCGTGGTACAAATCGAAATCAGTCACAAAATCTCCATAAAGTTTAATTCTTAGAAAAATCATGTTTTTTTCATGGCTCATTTCAGACTTGGGTTCGAACTTTGGAAGCAGTTTTCTCAAAATCTATGGTACCAAATGGGACGAAATTTTGGAAAAGTGGTAAGAATCGTGGTAAAAATCAAATTCAGTCACAAAATCTCTATCAAGTTGTATTTTTTAAAAAATCATGATTTTTATGGACGCTGATTTCAGACTTGGGTTCGATATTTGGAAGCAGTTTTCTCAAAATCTATGGTACCAAATGGGTTAAAAATTTGGAAATGTGGTAAGAATCGTGGTACAAATCGAAATCAGTCACAAAATCTCCATCAAGTTTAATTCTTAGAAAAATCACGTTTTTTCATGGCTCATTTCAGACTTGGGTTCGAACTTTGGAAGCAGTTTTCTCACAATCTATGGAACCAAATGGGCTGAAATTTTGGAAAAGTGGTAAGAATCGTGGTACAAATCGAATTCAGTCACAAAATCTCCATTAAGTTTGACTATTAGAAAAATCTTGAATTTAATGAATGCTAATTTCAGACTTGGGTTCGAACTTTTGAAGCAGTTTTTTCAAAATCTATGGTACCAAATGGGCTGAAATTTTGGAAAAGTTGTAAGAATTGTGGTACAAATCGAAATCAGTCTCAAAATCGCAATTAAGTTGTATTTTTTAAAAAAATCATGATTTTTATGTACGCTAATTTCAGACTTGGGTTCGAACTTTGAGAGCAGTTTTCTCAAAATCTATAGAACCAAAAGGGGCTGAAATTTTGGAAAAGTGGTAAGAATCGTGGAACAAATCGAAATCAGTCACAAAATCTCCATAAAGTTTTTATTCTTAGAAAAATCATGTTTTTTCATGGCTCATTTCAGACTTGGGTTCGAACTTTGGAAGCAGTTTTCTCAAAATCTATGTTACCAAATGGGCTGAAATTTTGGAAAAAAGGTTAGAATCGTGGTACAAATCGAATTCAGTCACAAAATCTCCATCAAGTTGTATTTTAAAAAAAATCATGATTTTTATGGACGCTAATTTCAGACTTGGGTTCGAACTTTGGAAGCAGTTTTCTCAAAATCTATGGTACCAAATGGGCTGAAATTTTGGAAAAAAAGGTAAGAATCGTGGTACAAATCGAATTCAGTCACAAAATCTCCATCAATTGTATTTTAAAAAAAATATGATTTTTATGGACGCTTATTTCAGACTTGGGTTCGAACTTTGGAAGCAGTTTTCTCAAAATCTATGGTACCAAATGGGTTGAAATTTTGGAAATGTGGTAAGAATCGTGGTACAAATCGAAATCAGTCACAAAATCTCCATCAAGTTTAATTCTTAGAAAAATCACGTTTTTTCATGGCTCATTTCAGACTTGGGTTCGAACTTTGGAAGCAGTTTTCTCACAATCTATGGAACCAAATGGGCTGAAATTTTGGAAAAGTGGTAAGAATCGTGGTACAAATCGAATTCAGTCACAAAATCTCCATTAAGTTTGACTATTAGAAAAATCTTGAATTTAATGAATGCTAATTTCAGACTTGGGTTCGAACTTTTGAAGAAGTTTTTTCAAAATCTATGGTACCAAATGGGCTGAAATTTTGGAAAAGTTGTAAGAATTGTGGTACAAATCGAAATCAGTCTCAAAATCGCAATTAAGTTGTATTTTTTAAAAAAATCATGATTTTTATGTACGCTAATTTCAGACTTGGGTTCGAACTTTGAGAGCAGTTTTCTCAAAATCTATAGAACCAAAAGGGGCTGAAATTTTGGAAAAGTGGTAAGAATCGTGGAACAAATCGAAATCAGTCACAAAATCTCCATAAAGTTTTTATTCTTAGAAAAATCATGTTTTTTTCATGGCTCATTTCAGACTTGGGTTCGAACTTTGGAAGCAGTTTTCTCAAAATCTATGTTACCAAATGGGCTGAAATTTTGGAAAAAAGGTAAGAATCGTGGTACAAATCGAATTCAGTCACAAAATCTCCATCAAGTTGTATTTTAAAAAAAATCATGATTTTTATGGACGCTAATTTCAGACTTGGGTTCGAACTTTGGAAGCAGTTTTCTCAAAATCTATGGTACCAAATGGGCTGAAATTTTGGAAAAATGGTAAGAATCGTGGTTCAAATCGAAATCAGTCACAAAATCTCCATAAAGTTTAATTCTTATTAAAATCATGTTTTTTCATGGCTCATTTCAGACTTGGGTTCGAACTTTGGGAGCAGTTTTCTCAAAATCTATAGAACCAAATGGGCTGAAATTTCGGAAAAGTGGTAAGAATCGTGGTACAAATCGAAATCAGTCACAAAATCTCCATAAAGTTTAATTCTTAGAAAAATCATGTTTTTTTCATGGCTCATTTCAGACTTGGGTTCGAACTTTGGGAGCAGTTTTCTCAAAATCTATAGAACCAAATGGGCTGAAATTTAGGAAAAAAGGTAAGAATCGAGGGACAAATCGAAATCAGTCACGAAATCTCCATAAAGTTTGATTCTTAGAAAAATCATGTTTTTTATTAAGGCTCATTTCAGACTTGGGTTCGAACTTTGGAAGCAGTTTTCTCAAAATCTATGGTACCAAATGGGCCGAAATTTTGGAAAAGTGGTGAGAATCGTGGTACAAATCGAATTCAGTCACAAAATCGAGATTAAGTTGTATTTTTAAAACAATCATGATTTTTATGTACGCTAATTTCAGACTTGGGTTCGAACTTTGGAAGCAGTTTTCTCAAAATCTATGGTACCAAATGGGCCGAAATTTTGGAAAAGTGGTAAGAATCGTGGTACAAATCGAATTCAGTCACAAAATCTCCATCAAGTTGTATTTTTTAAAAAATCATGATTTTTATGGACGCTGATTTCAGACTTGGGTTCGATATTTGGAAGCAGTTTTCTCAAAATCTATGGTACTAAATGGGTTGAAATTTTGGAAATGTGGTAAGAATCGTGGTACAAATCGAAATCAGTCACAAAATCTCCATAAAGTCTGATTCTTAGAAAAATCATGTTTTTTATTAAGGCTCATTTCAGACTTGGGTTCGAACTTTGGAAGCAGTTTTCTCAAAATCCATGGTGCCAAATGGGCTGAAATTTTGGAAAAGTGGTAAGAATCGTGGTACAAATCGAATTCAGTTTCAAAATCGCAATTAAGTTGTATTTTTAAAAAAATCATGATTTTTATGTACGCTAATTTCAGACTTGGGTTCGAACTTTGGGAGCAGTTTTCTCAAAATCTATGGAACCAAATGGGCTGAAATTTTGGAAAAGTGGTAAGAATCGTGGTTCAAATCGAAATCAGTCACAAAATCTCCATAAAGTTTGATTCTTAGAAAAATCATGTTTTTTATTAAGGCTCATTTCAGACTTGGGTTCGAACTTTGGAAGCAGTTTTTTCAGGCTCTATGGTACCAAATGGGTTGAAATTTTGGAAAAGTGGAAAGAATCGTGGTACAAATCGAATTCAGTCACAAAATCGAGATTAAGTTGTATTTTTAAAAAAATCATGATTTTTATGTACGCTAATTTCAGACTTGGGTTCGAACTTTGGAAGCAGTTTTCTCAAAATCTATGGTACCAAATGGGCCGAAATTTTGGAAAAGTGGTAAGAATCGTGGTACAAATCGAATTCAGTCACAAAATCTCCATCAAGTTGTATTTTTTAAAAAATCATGATTTTTATGGACGCTGATTTCAGACTTGGGTTCGATATTTGGAAGCAGTTTTCTCAAAATCTATGGTACTAAATGGGTTGAAATTTTGGAAATGTGGTAAGAATCGTGGTACAAATCGAAATCAGTCAAAAAATCTCCATCAAGTTGTATTTTTTAAAAAATCATGATTTTTATGGACGCTGATTTCAGTTTTGGGTTCGATATTTGGAAGCAGTTTTCTCAAAATCTATGGTACTAAATGGGTTGAAATTTTGGAAATGTGGTAAGAATCGTGGTACAAATCGAAATCAGTCACAAAATCTCCATAAAGTCTGATTCTTAGAAAAATCATGTTTTTTATTAAGGCTCATTTCAGACTTGGGTTCGAACTTTGGAAGCAGTTTTCTCAAAATCCATGGTGCCAAATGGGCTGAAATTTTGGAAAAGTGGTAAGAATCGTGGTACAAATCGAAATCAGTCACAAAATCTCCATAAAGTCTGATTCTTAGAAAAATCATGTTTTTTATTAAGGCTCATTTCAGACTTGGGTTCGAACTTTGGAAGCAGTTTTCTCAAAATCTATGGTACCAAATGGGCCGAAATTTTGGAAAAGTGGTAAGAATCGTGGTACAAATCGAATTCAGTCACAAAATCTCCATCAAGTTGTATTTTTTAAAAAATCATGATTTTTATGGACGCTGATTTCAGACTTGGGTTCGATATTTGGAAGCAGTTTTCTCAAAATCTATGGTACTAAATGGGTTGAAATTTTGGAAATGTGGTAAGAATCGTGGTACAAATCGAAATCAGTCACAAAATCTCCATAAAGTCTGATTCTTAGAAAAATCATGTTTTTTATTAAGGCTCATTTCAGACTTGGGTTCGAACTTTGGAAGCAGTTTTCTCAAAATCTATGGTACCAAATGGGCCGAAATTTTGGAAAAGTGGTAAGAATCGTGGTACAAATCGAATTCAGTTTCAAAATCGCAATTAAGTTGTATTTTTAAAAAAATCATGATTTTTATGTACGCTAATTTCAGACTTGGGTTCGAACTTTGGGAGCAGTTTTCTCAAAATCTATGGAACCAAATGGGCTGAAATTTTGGAAAAGTGGTAAGAATCGTGGTTCAAATCGAAATCAGTCACAAAATCTCCATAAAGTTTGATTCTTAGAAAAATCATGTTTTTTATTAAGGCTCATTTCAGACTTGGGTTCGAACTTTGGAAGCAGTTTTTTCAGGCTCTATGGTACCAAATGGGTTGAAATTTTGGAAAAGTGGAAAGAATCGTGGTACAAATCGAATTCAGTCACAAAATCGAGATTAAGTTGTATTTTTAAAAAAATCATGATTTTTATGTACGCTAATTTCAGACTTGGGTTCGAACTTTGGAAGCAGTTTTCTCAAAATCTATGGTACCAAATGGGCCGAAATTTTGGAAAAGTGGTAAGAATCGTGGTACAAATCGAATTCAGTCACAAAATCTCCATCAAGTTGTATTTTTTAAAAAATCATGATTTTTATGGACGCTGATTTCAGACTTGGGTTCGATATTTGGAAGCAGTTTTCTCAAAATCTATGGTACTAAATGGGTTGAAATTTTGGAAATGTGGTAAGAATCGTGGTACAAATCGAAATCAGTCAAAAAATCTCCATCAAGTTGTATTTTTTAAAAAATCATGATTTTTATGGACGCTGATTTCAGACTTGGGTTCGATATTTGGAAGCAGTTTTCTCAAAATCTATGGTACTAAATGGGTTGAAATTTTGGAAATGTGGTAAGAATCGTGGTACAAATCGAAATCAGTCACAAAATCTCCATAAAGTCTGATTCTTAGAAAAATCATGTTTTTTATTAAGGCTCATTTCAGACTTGGGTTCGAACTTTGGAAGCAGTTTTCTCAAAATCCATGGTGCCAAATGGGCTGAAATTTTGGAAAAGTGGTAAGAATCGTGGTACAAATCGAAATCAGTCACAAAATCTCCATAAAGTCTGATTCTTAGAAAAATCATGTTTTTTATTAAGGCTCATTTCAGACTTGGGTTCGAACTTTGGAAGCAGTTTTCTCAAAATCTATGGTACCAAATGGGCCGAAATTTTGGAAAAGTGGTAAGAATCGTGGTACAAATCGAATTCAGTTTCAAAATCGCAATTAAGTTGTATTTTTAAAAAAATCATGATTTTTTTGTACGCTAATTTCAGACTTGGGTTCGAACTTTGGGAGCAGTTTTCTCAAAATCTATGGAACCAAATGGGCTGAAATTTTGGAAAAGTGGTAAGAATCGTGGTTCAAATCGAAATCAGTCACAAAATCTCCATAAAGTTTAATTCTTAGAAAAATCATGTTTTTTCATGGCTCATTTCAGACTTGGGTTCGAACTTTGGAAGCAGTTTCCTCACAATCTATGGTACCAAATGGGCTGAAATTTTGGAAAAGTGGTAAGAATCGTGGTACAAATCGAATTCAGTCACAAAATCGCAATTAAGTTTAATTCTTAGAAAAATCACGTTTTTTCATCGCTCATTTCAGACTTGTGTTCGAACTTTGGAAGCAGTTTTCTCACAATCTATGGTACCAAATGGGCTGAAATTTTGGAAAAGTGGTAAGAATCGTGGTCCAAATCGAATTCAGTCACAAAATCTCCATAAAGTTTGATTCTTAGAAAAATCATGTTTTTTATTAAGGCTCATTTCAGACTTGGGTTCGAACTTTGGAAGCAGTTTTCTCAAAATCTATGGAACCAAATGGGCCGAAATTTTGGAAAAGTGGTGAGAATCGTGGTACAAATCGAATTCAGTCACAAAATCGAGATTAAGTTGTATTTTTAAAACAATCATGATTTTTATGTACGCTAATTTCAGACTTGGGTTCGATATTTGGAAGCAGTTTTCTCAAAATCTATGGTACTAAATGGGTTGAAATTTTGGAAATGTGGTAAGAATCGTGGTACAAATCGAAATCAGTCACAAAATCTCCATAAAGTCTGATTCTTAGAAAAATCATGTTTTTTATTAAGGCTCATTTCAGACTTGGGTTCGAACTTTGGAAGCAGTTTTCTCAAAATCCATGGTGCCAAATGGGCTGAAATTTTGGAAAAGTGGTAAGAATCGTGGTACAAATCGAATTCAGTTTCAAAATCGCAATTAAGTTGTATTTTTAAAAAAATCATGATTTTTTTGTACGCTAATTTCAGACTTGGGTTCGAACTTTGGGAGCAGTTTTCTCAAAATCTATGGAACCAAATGGGCTGAAATTTTGGAAAAGTGGTAAGAATCGTGGTTCAAATCGAAATCAGTCACAAAATCTCCATAAAGTTTAATTCTTAGAAAAATCATGTTTTTTCATGGCTCATTTCAGACTTGGGTTCGAACTTTGGAAGCAGTTTCCTCACAATCTATGGTACCAAATGGGCTGAAATTTTGGAAAAGTGGTAAGAATCGTGGTACAAATCGAATTCAGTCACAAAATCGCAATTAAGTTTAATTCTTAGAAAAATCACGTTTTTTCATCGCTCATTTCAGACTTGTGTTCGAACTTTGGAAGCAGTTTTCTCACAATCTATGGTACCAAATGGGCTGAAATTTTGGAAAAGTGGTAAGAATCGTGGTCCAAATCGAATTCAGTCACAAAATCTCCATAAAGTTTGATTCTTAGAAAAATCATGTTTTTTATTAAGGCTCATTTCAGACTTGGGTTCGAACTTTGGAAGCAGTTATCTCAAAATCTATGGTACCAAATGGGCCGAAATTTTGGAAAAGTGGTGAGAATCGTGGTACAAATCGAATTCAGTCACAAAATCGAGATTAAGTTGTATTTTTAAAACAATCATGATTTTTATGTACGCTAATTTCAGACTTGGGTTCGAACTTTGGAAGCAGTTTTCTCAAAATCTATGGTACCAAATGGGCCGAAATTTTGGAAAAGTGGTAAGAATCGTGGTACAAATCGAATTCAGTCACAAAATCTCCATCAAGTTGTATTTTTTAAAAAATCATGATTTTTATGGACGCTGATTTCAGACTTGGGTTCGATATTTGGAAGCAGTTTTCTCAAAATCTATGGTACTAAATGGGTTGAAATTTTGGAAATGTGGTAAGAATCGTGGTACAAATCGAAATCAGTCACAAAATCTCCATAAAGTCTGATTCTTAGAAAAATCATGTTTTTTATTAAGGCTCATTTCAGACTTGGGTTCGAACTTTGGAAGCAGTTTTTCAGGCACTATGGTACCAAATGGGCTGAAATTTTGGAATAGTGGTAAGAATCGTGGTACAAATCGAAATCAGTCACAAAATCTACATAAATTTTAATTCTTAGAAAAATCATGTTTTTTTCATGGCTCATTTCAGACTTGGGTTCGAACTTTGGAAGCAGTTTTTTCAGGCTCTATGGTACCAAATGGGCTGAAATTTTGGAAAAGTGGTAAGAATCGTGGTACAAATCGAAATCAGTCACAAAATCTCCATCAAGTTTAATTCTTAGAAAAATCACGTTTTTTCATGGCTCATTTCAGACTTGGGTTCGAACTTTGGAAGCAGTTTTCTCACAATCTATGGAACCAAATGGGCTGAAATTTTGGAAAATTGGTAAGAATCGTGGTACAAATCGAATTCAGTCACAAAATCTCCATTAAGTTTGACTATTAGAAAAATCTTGAATTTAATGAATGCTAATTTCAGACTTGGGTTCGAACTTTGGAAGCAGTTTTCTCAAAATCTATGGTACCAAATGGGCCGAAATTTTGGAAAAGTGGTGAGAATCGTGGTACAAATCGAATTCAGTCACAAAATCGAGATTAAGTTTGACTATTAGTAAAATCTTGAATTTAATGAATGCTAATTTCAGACTTGGGTTCGAACTTTGGAAGCAGTTTTCTCAAAATCTATGGTACTAAATGGGTTGAAATTTTGGAAATGTGGTAAGAATCGTGGTACAAATCGAAATCAGTCACAAAATCTCCATAAAGTCTGATTCTTAGAAAAATCATGTTTTTTATTAAGGCTCATTTCAGACTTGGGTTCGAACTTTGGAAGCAGTTTTTCAGGCACTATGGTACCAAATGGGCTGAAATTTTGGAATAGTGGTAAGAATCGTGGTACAAATCGAAATCAGTCACAAAATCTACATAAATTTTAATTCTTAGAAAAATCATGTTTTTTACATGGCTCATTTCAGACTTGGGTTCGAACTTTGGAAGCAGTTTTTTCAGGCTCTATGGTACCAAATGGGCTGAAATTTTGGAAAAGTGGTAAGAATCGTGGTACAAATCGAAATCAGTCACAAAATCTCCATCAAGTTTAATTCTTAGAAAAATCACGTTTTTTCATGGCTCATTTCAGACTTGGGTTCGAACTTTGGAAGCAGTTTTCTCACAATCTCTGGAACCAAATGGGCTGAAATTTTGGAAAAGTGGTAAGAATCGTGGTACAAATCGAATTCAGTCACAAAATCTCCATTAAGTTTGACTATTAGAAAAATCTTGAATTTAATGAATGCTAATTTCAGACTTGGGTTCGAACTTTTGAAGCAGTTTTTTCAGGCTCTATGGTACCAAATGGGCTGAAATTTTGGAAAAGTGGTAAGAATCGAGGGACAAATCGAAATCAGTCACGAAATCTCCATAAAGTTTGATTCTTAGAAAAATCATGTTTTTTATTAAGGCTCATTTCAGACTTGGGTTCGAACTTTGGAAGCAGTTTTCTCAAAATCCATGGTGCCAAATGGGCTGAAATTTTGGAAAAGTGGTAAGAATCGTGGTACAAATCGAATTCAGTCACAAAATCTCCATAAAGTTTGATTTTTTAGAAAAATCGTGTTTTTTATTAAGGCTCATTTCAGACTTGGGTTCGAACTTTGGGAGCAGTTTTCTCAAAATCTATAGAACCAAATGGGCTGAAATTTTGGAAAAGTGGTAAGAATCGTGGTTCAAATCGAAATCAGTCACAAAATCTCCATAAAGTTTGATTCTTAGAAAAATCATGTTTTTTATTAAGGCTCATTTCAGACTTGGGTTCGAACTTTGGAAGCAGTTTTTTCAGGCTCTATGGTACCAAATGGGCTGAAATTTTGGAAAAGTGGAAAGAATCGTGGTACAAATCGAATTCAGTCACAAAATCGAGATTAAGTTGTATTTTTAAAAAAATCATGATTTTTATGTACGCTAATTTCAGACTTGGGTTCGAACTTTGGAAGCAGTTTTCTCAAAATCTATGGTACCAATTGGCCGAAATTTTGGAAAAGCGGTAAGAATCGTGGTACAAATCGAATTCAGTCACAAAATCTCCATCAAGTTGTATTTTTTAAAAAATCATGATTTTTATGGACGCTGATTTCAGACTTGGGTTCGATATTTGGAAGCAGTTTTCTCAAAATCTATGGTACTAAATGGGTTGAAATTTTGGAAATGTGGTAAGAATCGTGGTACAAATCGAAATCAGTCACAAAATCTCCATCAAGTTGTATTTTTTAAAAAATCATGATTTTTATGGACGCTGATTTCAGACTTGGGTTCGATATTTGGAAGCAGTTTTCTCAAAATCTATGGTACTAAATGGGTTGAAATTTTGGAAATGTGGTAAGAATCGTGGTACAAATCGAAATCAGTCACAAAATCTCCATAAAGTCTGATTCTTAGAAAAATCATGTTTTTTATTAAGGCTCATTTCAGACTTGGGTTCGAACTTTGGAAGCAGTTTTCTCAAAATCCATGGTGCCAAATGGGCTGAAATTTTGGAAAAGTGGTAAGAATCGTGGTACAAATCGAAATCAGTCACAAAATCTCCATAAAGTCTGATTCTTAGAAAAATCATGTTTTTTATTAAGGCTCATTTCAGACTTGGGTTCGAACTTTGGAAGCAGTTTTCTCAAAATCTATGGTACCAAATGGGCCGAAATTTTGGAAAAGTGGTAAGAATCGTGGTACAAATCGAATTCAGTCACAAAATCTCCATCAAGTTGTATTTTTTAAAAAATCATTATTTTTATGGACGCTGATTTTAGACTTGGGTTCGATATTTGGAAGCAGTTTTCTCAAAATCTATGGTACTAAATGGGTTGAAATTTTGGAAATGTGGTAAGAATCGTGGTACAAATCGAAATCAGTCACAAAATCTCCATAAAGTCTGATTCTTAGAAAAATCATGTTTTTTATTAAGGCTCATTTCAGACTTGGGTTCGAACTTTGGAAGCAGTTTTTCAGGCACTATGGTACCAAATGGGCTGAAATTTTGGAATAGTGGTAAGAATCGTGGTACAAATCGAAATCAGTCACAAAATCTAAATAAATTTTAATTCTTAGAAAAATCATGTTTTTTTCATGGCTCATTTCAGACTTGGGTTCGAACTTTGGAAGCAGTTTTTTCAGGCTCTATGGTACCAAATGGGCTGAAATTTTGGAAAAGTGGTAAGAATCGTGGTACAAATCGAAATCAGTCACAAAATCTCCATCAAGTTTAATTCTTAGAAAAATCATGTTTTTTCATGGCTCATTTCAGACTTGGGTTCGAACTTTGGAAGCAGTTTTCTCACAATCTATGGAACCAAATGGGCTGAAATTTTGGAAAAGTGGTAAGAATCGTGGTACAAATCGAATTCAGTCACAAAATCTCCATTAAGTTTGACTATTAGAAAAATCTTGAATTTAATGAATGCTAATTTCAGACTTGGGTTCGAACTTTTGAAGCAGTTTTTTCAGTTTGGAAAAGTGGTAAGAATCGAGGGACAAATCGAGATTCAGTCACGAAATCTCCATAAAGTTTGATTCTTAGAAAAATCATGTTTTTTATTAAGGCTCATTTCAGACTTGAGTTCGAACTTTGGAAGCAGTTTTCTCAAAATCCATGGTGCCAAATGGGCTGAAATTTTGGAAAAGTGGTAAGAATCGTGGTACAAATCGAATTCAGTTTCAAAATCGCAATTAAGTTGTATTTTTAAAAAAATCATGATTTTTATGGACGCTGATTTCAGACTTGGGTTCGATATTTGGAAGCAGTTTTCTCAAAATCTATGGTACTAAATGGGTTGAAATTTTGGAAATGTGGTAAGAATCGTGGTACAAATCGAAATCAGTCACAAAATCTCCATCAAGTTGTATTTTTTAAAAAATCATGATTTTAATGGACGCTGATTTCAGACTTGGGTTCGAACTTTGGAAGCAGTTTTCTCAAAATCCATGGTGCCAAATGGGCTGAAATTTTGGAAAAGTGGTAAGAATCGTGGTACAAATCGAAATCACTCACAAAATCTCCATAAAGTCTGATTCTTAGAAAAATCATGTTTTTTATTAAGGCTCATTTCAGACTTGGGTTCGAACTTTGGAAGCAGTTTTCTCAAAATCCATGGTGCCAAATGGGCTGAAATTTTGGAAAAGTGGTAAGAATCGTGAGACAAATCGAATTCAGTTTCAAAATCGCAATTAAGTTGTATTTTTAAAAAAATCATGATTTTTATGTACGCTAATTTCAGACTTGGGTTCGAACTTTGGGAGCAGTTTTCTCAAAATCTATGGAACCAAATGGGCTGAAATTTTGGAAAAGTGGTAAGAATCGTGGTTCAAATCGAAATCAGTCACAAAATCTCCATAAAGTTTAATTCTTAGAAAAATCATGTTTTTTCATGGCTCATTTCAGACTTGGGTTCGAACTTTGGAAGCAGTTTTCTCACAATCTATGGTACCAAATGGGCTGAAATTTTGGAAAAGTGGTAAGAATCGTGGTACAAATCGAATTCAGTCACAAAATCGTAATTAAGTTTAATTCTTAGAAAAATCACGTTTTTTCATGGCTCATTTCAGACTTGTGTTCGAACTTTGGAAGCAGTTTTCTCAAAATCTATGGTACCAAATGGGCCGAAATTTTGGAAAAGTGGTGAGAATCGTGGTACAAATCGAATTCAGTCACAAAATCGAGATTAAGTTGTATTTTTAAAACAATCATGATTTTTATGTACGCTAGTTTCAGACTTGGGTTCGAACTTTGGAAGCAGTTTTCTCAAAATCTATGGTACCAAATGGGCCGAAATTTTGGAAAAGTGGTAAGAATCGTGGTACAAATCGAATTCAGTCACAAAATCTCAATCAAGTTGTATTTTTTAAAAAATCATGATTTTTATGGACGCTGATTTCAGACTTGGGTTCGATATTTGGAAGCAGTTTTCTCAAAATCTATGGTACCAAATGGGTTGAAATTTTGGAAATGTGGTAAGAATCGTGGAACAAATCGAAATCAGTCACAAAATCTCCATAAAGTCTGATTCTTAGAAAAATCATGTTTTTTATTAAGGCTCATTTCAGACTTGGGTTCGAACTTTGGAAGCAGTTTTTCAGGCACTATGGTACCAAATGGGCTGAAATTTTGGAATAGTGGTAAGAATCGTGGTACAAATCGAAATCAGTCACAAAATCTACATAAATTTTAATTCTTAGAAAAATCATGTTTTTTTTCATGGCTCATTTCAGACTTGGGTTCGAACTTTGGAAGCAGTTTTTTCAGGCTCTATGGTACCAAATGGGCTGAAATTTTGGAAAAGTGGTAAGAATCGTGGTACAAATCGAAATCAGTCACAAAATCTCCATCAAGTTTAATTCTTAGAAAAATCATGTTTTTTCATGGCTCATTTCAGACTTGGGTTCGAACTTTGGAAGCAGTTTTCTCACAATCTATGGTGCCAAATGGGCTGAAATTTTGGAAAAGTGGTAAGAATCGTGGTACAAATCGAATTCAGTCACAAAATCTCCATTAAGTTTGACTATTAGAAAAATCTTGAATTTAATGAATGCTAATTTCAGACTTGGGTTCGAACTTTTGAAGCAGTTTTTTCAGGCTCTATGGTACCAAATGGGCTGAAATTTTGGAAAAGTGGTAAGAATCGAGGGACAAATCGAAATCAGTCACGAAATCTCCATAAAGTTTGATTCTTAGAAAAATCATGTTTTTTATTAAGGCTCATTTCAGACTTGGGTTCGAACTTTGGAAGCAGTTTTCTCAAAATCCATGGTGCCAAATGGGCTGAAATTATGGAAAAGTGGTAAGAATCGTGGTACAAATCGAATTCAGTTTCAAAATCGCAATTAAGTTGTATTTTTAAAAAAATCATGATTTTTATGTACGCTAATTTCAGACTTGGGTTCGAACTTTGGGAGCAGTTTTCTCAAAATCTATAGAACCAAATGGGCTGAAATTTTGGAAAAGTGGTAAGAATCGTGGTACAAATCGAAATCAGTCACAAAATCTCCATAAAGTTTGATTCTTAGAAAAATCGTGTTTTTTATTAAGGCTCATTTCAGACTTGGGTTCGAACTTTGGAAGCAGTTTTCTCAAAATCTATGGTACCAAATGGGCCGAAATTTTGGAAAAGTGGTGAGAATCGTGGTACAAATCGAATTCAGTCACAAAATCGAGATTAAGTTGTATTTTTAAAACAATCATGATTTTTATATACGCTAGTTTCAGACTTGGGTTCGAACTTTGGAAGCAGTTTTCTCAAAATCTATGGTACCAAATGGGCCGAAATTTTGGAAAAGTGGTAAGAATCGTGGTACAAATCGAAATCAGTCACAAAATCTCCATAAAGTTTGATTCTTAGAAAAATCGTGTTTTTTATTAAGGCTCATTTCAGACTTGGGTTCGAACTTTGGAAGCAGTTTTCTCAAAATCTATGGTACCAAATGGGCTGAAATTTTGGAAAAAAGGTAAGAATCGTGGTACAAATCGAATTCAGTCACAAAATCTCCAAAAGTTTGATTCTTAGAAAAATCATGTTTTTTATTAAGGCTCATTTCAGACTTTAAGTCTAACTTTCAGAGATTAAGTTGTATTTTTAAAACAATCATGATTTTTATGTACGCTAATTTCAGACTTGGGTTCGAACTTTGGAAGCAGTTTTCTCAAAATCTATGGTACCAAATGGGCCGAAATTTTGGAAAAGTGGTGAGAATCGTGGTACAAATCGAATTCAGTCACAAAATCGAGATTAAGTTGTATTTTTAAAACAATCATGATTTTTATGTACGCTAATTTCAGACTTGGGTTCGAACTTTGGAAGCAGTTTTCTCAAAATCTATGGTACCAAATGGGCCGAAATTTTGGAAAAGTGGTAAGAATCGTGGTACAAATCGAATTCAGTCACAAAATCTCCATCAAGTTGTATTTTTTAAAAAATCATGATTTTTATGGACGCTAATTTCAGACTTGGGTTCGAACTTTGAGAGCAGTTTTCTCAAAATCTATAGAACCAAAAGGGGCTGAAATTTTGGAAAAGTGGTAAGAATCGTGGAACAAATCGAAATCAGTCACAAAATCTCCATAAAGTTTTTATTCTTAGAAAAATCATGTTTTTTTCATGGCTCATTTCAGACTTGGGTTCGAACTTTGGAAGCAGTTTTCTCAAAATCTATGTTACCAAATGGGCTGAAATTTTGGAAAAAAGGTTAGAATCGTGGTACAAATCGAATTCAGTCACAAAATCTCCATCAAGTTGTATTTTAAAAAAAATCATGATTTTTATGGACGCTAATTTCAGACTTGGGTTCGAACTTTGGAAGCAGTTTTCTCAAAATCTATGGTACCAAATGGGTTAAAAATTTGGAAATGTGGTAAGAATCGTGGTACAAATCGAAATCAGTCACAAAATCTCCATCAAGTTTAATTCTTAGAAAAATCACGTTTTTTCATGGCTCATTTCAGACTTGGGTTCGAACTTTGGAAGCAGTTTTCTCACAATCTATGGAACCAAATGGGCTGAAATTTTGGAAAAGTGGTAAGAATCGTGGTACAAATCGAATTCAGTCACAAAATCTCCATTAAGTTTGACTATTAGAAAAATCTTGAATTTAATGAATGCTAATTTCAGACTTGGGTTCGAACTTTTGAAGCAGTTTTTTCAAAATCTATGGTACCAAATGGGCTGAAATTTTGGAAAAGTTGTAAGAATTGTGGTACAAATCGAAATCAGTCTCAAAATCGCAATTAAGTTGTATTTTTTAAAAAAATCATGATTTTTATGTACGCTAATTTCAGACTTGGGTTCGAACTTTGAGAGCAGTTTTCTCAAAATCTATAGAACCAAAAGGGGCTGAAATTTTGGAAAAGTGGTAAGAATCGTGGAACAAATCGAAATCAGTCACAAAATCTCCATAAAGTTTTTATTCTTAGAAAAATCATGTTTTTTTCATGGCTCATTTCAGACTTGGGTTCGAACTTTGGAAGCAGTTTTCTCAAAATCTATGTTACCAAATGGGCTGAAATTTTGGAAAAAAGGTTAGAATCGTGGTACAAATCGAATTCAGTCACAAAATCTCCATCAAGTTGTATTTTAAAAAAAATCATGATTTTTATGGACGCTAATTTCAGACTTGGGTTCGAACTTTGGAAGCAGTTTTCTCAAAATCTATGGTACCAAATGGGCTGAAATTTTGGAAAAAAAGGTAAGAATCGTGGTACAAATCGAATTCAGTCACAAAATCTCCATCAATTGTATTTTAAAAAAAATATGATTTTTATGGACGCTTATTTCAGACTTGGGTTCGAACTTTGGAAGCAGTTTTCTCAAAATCTATGGTACCAAATGGGTTGAAATTTTGGAAATGTGGTAAGAATCGTGGTACAAATCGAAATCAGTCACAAAATCTCCATCAAGTTTAATTCTTAGAAAAATCACGTTTTTTCATGGCTCATTTCAGACTTGGGTTCGAACTTTGGAAGCAGTTTTCTCACAATCTATGGAACCAAATGGGCTGAAATTTTGGAAAAGTGGTAAGAATCGTGGTACAAATCGAATTCAGTCACAAAATCTCCATTAAGTTTGACTATTAGAAAAATCTTGAATTTAATGAATGCTAATTTCAGACTTGGGTTCGAACTTTTGAAGAAGTTTTTTCAAAATCTATGGTACCAAATGGGCTGAAATTTTGGAAAAGTTGTAAGAATTGTGGTACAAATCGAAATCAGTCTCAAAATCGCAATTAAGTTGTATTTTTTAAAAAAATCATGATTTTTATGTACGCTAATTTCAGACTTGGGTTCGAACTTTGAGAGCAGTTTTCTCAAAATCTATAGAACCAAAAGGGGCTGAAATTTTGGAAAAGTGGTAAGAATCGTGGAACAAATCGAAATCAGTCACAAAATCTCCATAAAGTTTTTATTCTTAGAAAAATCATGTTTTTTTCATGGCTCATTTCAGACTTGGGTTCGAACTTTGGAAGCAGTTTTCTCAAAATCTATGTTACCAAATGGGCTGAAATTTTGGAAAAAAGGTAAGAATCGTGGTACAAATCGAATTCAGTCACAAAATCTCCATCAAGTTGTATTTTAAAAAAAATCATGATTTTTATGGACGCTAATTTCAGACTTGGGTTCGAACTTTGGATGCAGTTTTCTCAAAATCTATGGTACCAAATGGGCTGAAATTTTGGAAAAATGGTAAGAATCGTGGTTCAAATCGAAATCAGTCACAAAATCTCCATAAAGTTTAATTCTTATTAAAATCATGTTTTTTCATGGCTCATTTCAGACTTGGGTTCGAACTTTGGGAGCAGTTTTCTCAAAATCTATAGAACCAAATGGGCTGAAATTTCGGAAAAGTGGTAAGAATCGTGGTACAAATCGAAATCAGTCACAAAATCTCCATAAAGTTTAATTCTTAGAAAAATCATGTTTTTTTCATGGCTCATTTCAGACTTGGGTTCGAACTTTGGGAGCAGTTTTCTCAAAATCTATAGAACCAAATGGGCTGAAATTTAGGAAAAAAGGTAAGAATCGAGGGACAAATCGAAATCAGTCACGAAATCTCCATAAAGTTTGATTCTTAGAAAAATCATGTTTTTTATTAAGGCTCATTTCAGACTTGGGTTCGAACTTTGGAAGCAGTTTTCTCAAAATCTATGGTACCAAATGGGCCGAAATTTTGGAAAAGTGGTGAGAATCGTGGTACAAATCGAATTCAGTCACAAAATCGAGATTAAGTTGTATTTTTAAAACAATCATGATTTTTATGTACGCTAATTTCAGACTTGGGTTCGAACTTTGGAAGCAGTTTTCTCAAAATCTATGGTACCAAATGGGCCGAAATTTTGGAAAAGTGGTAAGAATCGTGGTACAAATCGAATTCAGTCACAAAATCTCCATCAAGTTGTATTTTTTAAAAAATCATGATTTTTATGGACGCTGATTTCAGACTTGGGTTCGATATTTGGAAGCAGTTTTCTCAAAATCTATGGTACTAAATGGGTTGAAATTTTGGAAATGTGGTAAGAATCGTGGTACAAATCGAAATCAGTCACAAAATCTCCATAAAGTCTGATTCTTAGAAAAATCATGTTTTTTATTAAGGCTCATTTCAGACTTGGGTTCGAACTTTGGAAGCAGTTTTCTCAAAATCCATGGTGCCAAATGGGCTGAAATTTTGGAAAAGTGGTAAGAATCGTGGTACAAATCGAATTCAGTTTCAAAATCGCAATTAAGTTGTATTTTTAAAAAAATCATGATTTTTATGTACGCTAATTTCAGACTTGGGTTCGAACTTTGGGAGCAGTTTTCTCAAAATCTATGGAACCAAATGGGCTGAAATTTTGGAAAAGTGGTAAGAATCGTGGTTCAAATCGAAATCAGTCACAAAATCTCCATAAAGTTTGATTCTTAGAAAAATCATGTTTTTTATTAAGGCTCATTTCAGACTTGGGTTCGAACTTTGGAAGCAGTTTTTTCAGGCTCTATGGTACCAAATGGGTTGAAATTTTGGAAAAGTGGAAAGAATCGTGGTACAAATCGAATTCAGTCACAAAATCGAGATTAAGTTGTATTTTTAAAAAAATCATGATTTTTATGTACGCTAATTTCAGACTTGGGTTCGAACTTTGGAAGCAGTTTTCTCAAAATCTATGGTACCAAATGGGCCGAAATTTTGGAAAAGTGGTAAGAATCGTGGTACAAATCGAATTCAGTCACAAAATCTCCATCAAGTTGTATTTTTTAAAAAATCATGATTTTTATGGACGCTGATTTCAGACTTGGGTTCGATATTTGGAAGCAGTTTTCTCAAAATCTATGGTACTAAATGGGTTGAAATTTTGGAAATGTGGTAAGAATCGTGGTACAAATCGAAATCAGTCACAAAATCTCCATAAAGTCTGATTCTTAGAAAAATCATGTTTTTTATTAAGGCTCATTTCAGACTTGGGTTCGAACTTTGGAAGCAGTTTTCTCAAAATCCATGGTGCCAAATGGGCTGAAATTTTGGAAAAGTGGTAAGAATCGTGGTACAAATCGAAATCAGTCACAAAATCTCCATAAAGTCTGATTCTTAGAAAAATCATGTTTTTTATTAAGGCTCATTTCAGACTTGGGTTCGAACTTTGGAAGCAGTTTTCTCAAAATCTATGGTACCAAATGGGCCGAAATTTTGGAAAAGTGGTAAGAATCGTGGTACAAATCGAATTCAGTCACAAAATCTCCATCAAGTTGTATTTTTTAAAAAATCATGATTTTTATGGACGCTGATTTCAGACTTGGGTTCGATATTTGGAAGCAGTTTTCTCAAAATCTATGGTACTAAATGGGTTGAAATTTTGGAAATGTGGTAAGAATCGTGGTACAAATCGAAATCAGTCACAAAATCTCCATAAAGTCTGATTCTTAGAAAAATCATGTTTTTTATTAAGGCTCATTTCAGACTTGGGTTCGAACTTTGGAAGCAGTTTTCTCAAAATCCATGGTGCCAAATGGGCTGAAATTTTGGAAAAGTGGTAAGAATCGTGGTACAAATCGAATTCAGTTTCAAAATCGCAATTAAGTTGTATTTTTAAAAAAATCATGATTTTTATGTACGCTAATTTCAGACTTGGGTTCGAACTTTGGGAGCAGTTTTCTCAAAATCTATGGAACCAAATGGGCTGAAATTTTGGAAAAGTGGTAAGAATCGTGGTTCAAATCGAAATCAGTCACAAAATCTCCATAAAGTTTGATTCTTAGAAAAATCATGTTTTTTATTAAGGCTCATTTCAGACTTGGGTTCGAACTTTGGAAGCAGTTTTTTCAGGCTCTATGGTACCAAATGGGTTGAAATTTTGGAAAAGTGGAAAGAATCGTGGTACAAATCGAATTCAGTCACAAAATCGAGATTAAGTTGTATTTTTAAAAAAATCATGATTTTTATGTACGCTAATTTCAGACTTGGGTTCGAACTTTGGAAGCAGTTTTCTCAAAATCTATGGTACCAAATGGGCCGAAATTTTGGAAAAGTGGTAAGAATCGTGGTACAAATCGAATTCAGTCACAAAATCTCCATCAAGTTGTATTTTTTAAAAAATCATGATTTTTATGGACGCTGATTTCAGACTTGGGTTCGATATTTGGAAGCAGTTTTCTCAAAATCTATGGTACTAAATGGGTTGAAATTTTGGAAATGTGGTAAGAATCGTGGTACAAATCGAAATCAGTCAAAAAATCTCCATCAAGTTGTATTTTTTAAAAAATCATGATTTTTATGGACGCTGATTTCAGACTTGGGTTCGATATTTGGAAGCAGTTTTCTCAAAATCTATGGTACTAAATGGGTTGAAATTTTGGAAATGTGGTAAGAATCGTGGTACAAATCGAAATCAGTCACAAAATCTCCATAAAGTCTTATTCTTAGAAAAATCATGTTTTTTATTAAGGCTCATTTCAGACTTGGGTTCGAACTTTGGAAGCAGTTTTCTCAAAATCCATGGTGCCAAATGGGCTGAAATTTTGGAAAAGTGGTAAGAATCGTGGTACAAATCGAAATCAGTCACAAAATCTCCATAAAGTCTGATTCTTAGAAAAATCATGTTTTTTATTAAGGCTCATTTCAGACTTGGGTTCGAACTTTGGAAGCAGTTTTCTCAAAATCTATGGTACCAAATGGGCCGAAATTTTGGAAAAGTGGTAAGAATCGTGGTACAAATCGAATTCAGTCACAAAATCTCCATCAAGTTGTATTTTTTAAAAAATCATGATTTTTATGGACGCTGATTTCAGACTTGGGTTCGATATTTGGAAGCAGTTTTCTCAAAATCTATGGTGCCAAATGGGCTGAAATTTTGGAAAAGTGGTAAGAATCGTGGTACAAATCGAATTCAGTTTCAAAATCGCAATTAAGTTGTATTTTTAAAAAAATCATGATTTTTTTGTACGCTAATTTCAGACTTGGGTTCGAACTTTGGGAGCAGTTTTCTCAAAATCTATGGAACCAAATGGGCTGAAATTTTGGAAAAGTGGTAAGAATCGTGGTTCAAATCGAAATCAGTCACAAAATCTCCATAAAGTTTAATTCTTAGAAAAATCATGTTTTTTCATGGCTCATTTCAGACTTGGGTTCGAACTTTGGAAGCAGTTTCCTCACAATCTATGGTACCAAATGGGCTGAAATTTTGGAAAAGTGGTAAGAATCGTGGTACAAATCGAATTCAGTCACAAAATCGCAATTAAGTTTAATTCTTAGAAAAATCACGTTTTTTCATCGCTCATTTCAGACTTGTGTTCGAACTTTGGAAGCAGTTTTCTCACAATCTATGGTACCAAATGGGCTGAAATTTTGGAAAAGTGGTAAGAATCGTGGTCCAAATCGAATTCAGTCACAAAATCTCCATAAAGTTTGATTCTTAGAAAAATCATGTTTTTTATTAAGGCTCATTTCAGACTTGGGTTCGAACTTTGGAAGCAGTTTTCTCAAAATCTATGGTACCAAATGGGCCGAAATTTTGGAAAAGTGGTGAGAATCGTGGTACAAATCGAATTCAGTCACAAAATCGAGATTAAGTTGTATTTTTAAAACAATCATGATTTTTATGTACGCTAATTTCAGACTTGGGTTCGAACTTTGGAAGCAGTTTTCTCAAAATCTATGGTACCAAATGGGCCGAAATTTTGGAAAAGTGGTAAGAATCGTGGTACAAATCGAATTCAGTCACAAAATCTCCATCAAGTTGTATTTTTTAAAAAATCATGATTTTTATGGACGCTGATTTCAGACTTGGGTTCGATATTTGGAAGCAGTTTTCTCAAAATCTATGGTACTAAATGGGTTGAAATTTTGGAAATGTGGTAAGAATCGTGGTACAAATCGAAATCAGTCACAAAATCTCCATAAAGTCTGATTCTTAGAAAAATCATGTTTTTTATTAAGGCTCATTTCAGACTTGGGTTCGAACTTTGGAAGCAGTTTTTCAGGCACTATGGTACCAAATGGGCTGAAATTTTGGAATAGTGGTAAGAATCGTGGTACAAATCGAAATCAGTCACAAAATCTACATAAATTTTAATTCTTAGAAAAATCATGTTTTTTTCATGGCTCATTTCAGACTTGGGTTCGAACTTTGGAAGCAGTTTTTTCAGGCTCTATGGTACCAAATGGGCTGAAATTTTGGAAAAGTGGTAAGAATCGTGGTACAAATCGAAATCAGTCACAAAATCTCCATCAAGTTTAATTCTTAGAAAAATCACGTTTTTTCATGGCTCATTTCAGACTTGGGTTCGAACTTTGGAAGCAGTTTTCTCACAATCTATGGAACCAAATGGGCTGAAATTTTGGAAAATTGGTAAGAATCGTGGTACAAATCGAATTCAGTCACAAAATCTCCATTAAGTTTGACTATTAGAAAAATCTTGAATTTAATGAATGCTAATTTCAGACTTGGGTTCGAACTTTGGAAGCAGTTTTCTCAAAATCTATGGTACCAAATGGGCCGAAATTTTGGAAAAGTGGTGAGAATCGTGGTACAAATCGAATTCAGTCACAAAATCGAGATTAAGTTTGACTATTAGTAAAATCTTGAATTTAATGAATGCTAATTTCAGACTTGGGTTCGAACTTTGGAAGCAGTTTTCTCAAAATCTATGGTACTAAATGGGTTGAAATTTTGGAAATGTGGTAAGAATCGTGGTACAAATCGAAATCAGTCACAAAATCTCCATAAAGTCTGATTCTTAGAAAAATCATGTTTTTTATTAAGGCTCATTTCAGACTTGGGTTTGAACTTTGGAAGCAGTTTTTCAGGCACTATGGTACCAAATGGGCTGAAATTTTGGAATAGTGGTAAGAATCGTGGTACAAATCGAAATCAGTCACAAAATCTACATAAATTTTAATTCTTAGAAAAATCATGTTTTTTTCATGGCTCATTTCAGACTTGGGTTCGAACTTTGGAAGCAGTTTTTTCAGGCTCTATGGTACCAAATGGGCTGAAATTTTGGAAAAGTGGTAAGAATCGTGGTACAAATCGAAATCAGTCACAAAATCTCCATCAAGTTTAATTCTTAGAAAAATCACGTTTTTTCATGGCTCATTTCAGACTTGGGTTCGAACTTTGGAAGCAGTTTTCTCACAATCTCTGGAACCAAATGGGCTGAAATTTTGGAAAAGTGGTAAGAATCGTGGTACAAATCGAATTCAGTCACAAAATCTCCATTAAGTTTGACTATTAGAAAAATCTTGAATTTAATGAATGCTAATTTCAGACTTGGGTTCGAACTTTTGAAGCAGTTTTTTCAGGCTCTATGGTACCAAATGGGCTGAAATTTTGGAAAAGTGGTAAGAATCGAGGGACAAATCGAAATCAGTCACGAAATCTCCATAAAGTTTGATTCTTAGAAAAATCATGTTTTTTATTAAGGCTCATTTCAGACTTGGGTTCGAACTTTGGAAGCAGTTTTCTCAAAATCCATGGTGCCAAATGGGCTGAAATTTTGGAAAAGTGGTAAGAATCGTGGTACAAATCGAATTCAGTCACAAAATCTCCATAAAGTTTGATTTTTTAGAAAAATCGTGTTTTTTATTAAGGCTCATTTCAGACTTGGGTTCGAACTTTGGGAGCAGTTTTCTCAAAATCTATAGAACCAAATGGGCTGAAATTTTGGAAAAGTGGTAAGAATCGTGGTTCAAATCGAAATCAGTCACAAAATCTCCATAAAGTTTGATTCTTAGAAAAATCATGTTTTTTATTAAGGCTCATTTCAGACTTGGGTTCGAACTTTGGAAGCAGTTTTTTCAGGCTCTATGGTACCAAATGGGCTGAAATTTTGGAAAAGTGGAAAGAATCGTGGTACAAATCGAATTCAGTCACAAAATCGAGATTAAGTTGTATTTTTAAAAAAATCATGATTTTTATGTACGCTAATTTCAGACTTGGGTTCGAACTTTGGAAGCAGTTTTCTCAAAATCTATGGTACCAATTGGCCGAAATTTTGGAAAAGTGGTAAGAATCGTGGTACAAATCGAATTCAGTCACAAAATCTCCATCAAGTTGTATTTTTTAAAAAATCATGATTTTTATGGACGCTGATTTCAGACTTGGGTTCGATATTTGGAAGCAGTTTTCTCAAAATCTATGGTACTAAATGGGTTGAAATTTTGGAAATGTGGTAAGAATCGTGGTACAAATCGAAATCAGTCACAAAATCTCCATCAAGTTGTATTTTTTAAAAAATCATGATTTTTATGGACGCTGATTTCAGACTTGGGTTCGATATTTGGAAGCAGTTTTCTCAAAATCTATGGTACTAAATGGGTTGAAATTTTGGAAATGTGGTAAGAATCGTGGTACAAATCGAAATCAGTCACAAAATCTCCATAAAGTCTGATTCTTAGAAAAATCATGTTTTTTATTAAGGCTCATTTCAGACTTGGGTTCGAACTTTGGAAGCAGTTTTCTCAAAATCCATGGTGCCAAATGGGCTGAAATTTTGGAAAAGTGGTAAGAATCGTGGTACAAATCGAAATCAGTCACAAAATCTCCATAAAGTCTGATTCTTAGAAAAATCATGTTTTTTATTAAGGCTCATTTCAGACTTGGGTTCGAACTTTGGAAGCAGTTTTCTCAAAATCTATGGTACCAAATGGGCCGAAATTTTGGAAAAGTGGTAAGAATCGTGGTACAAATCGAATTCAGTCACAAAATCTCCATCAAGTTGTATTTTTAAAAAAATCATGATTTTTATGGACGCTGATTTCAGACTTGGGTTCGATATTTGGAAGCAGTTTTCTCAAAATCTATGGTACTAAATGGGTTGAAATTTTGGAAATGTGGTAAGAATCGTGGTACAAATCGAAATCAGTCACAAAATCTCCATAAAGTCTGATTCTTAGAAAAATCATGTTTTTTATTAAGGCTCATTTCAGACTTGGGTTCGAACTTTGGAAGCAGTTTTTCAGGCACTATGGTACCAAATGGGCTGAAATTTTGGAATAGTGGTAAGAATCGTGGTACAAATCGAAATCAGTCACAAAATCTACATAAATTTTAATTCTTAGAAAAATCATGTTTTTTTCATGGCTCATTTCAGACTTGGGTTCGAACTTTGGAAGCAGTTTTTTCAGGCTCTATGGTACCAAATGGGCTGAAATTTTGGAAAAGTGGTAAGAATCGTGGTACAAATCGAAATCAGTCACAAAATCTCCATCAAGTTTAATTCTTAGAAAAATCACGTTTTTTCATGGCTCATTTCAGACTTGGGTTCGAACTTTGGAAGCAGTTTTCTCACAATCTATGGAACCAAATGTCCTGAAATTTTGGAAAATTGGTAAGAATCGTGGTACAAATCGAATTCAGTCACAAAATCTCCATTAAGTTTGACTATTAGAAAAATCTTGAATTTAATGAATGCTAATTTAAGACTTGGGTTCGAACTTTGGAAGCAGTTTTCTCAAAATCTATGGTACCAAATGGGCCGAAATTTTGGAAAAGTGGTGAGAATCGTGGTACAAATCGAATTCAGTCACAAAATCGAGATTAAGTTGTATTTTTAAAACAATCATGATTTTTATGTACGCTAATTTCAGACTTGGGTTCGAACTTTGGAAGCAGTTTTCTCAAAATCTATGGTACCAAATGGGCCGAAATTTTGGAAAAGTGGTAAGAATCGTGGTACAAATCGAATTCAGTCACAAAATCTCCATCAAGTTGTATTTTTTAAAAAATCATGATTTTTATGGACGCTGATTTCAGACTTGGGTTCGATATTTGGAAGCAGTTTTCTCAAAATCTATGGTACTAAATGGGTTGAAATTTTGGAAATGTGGTAAGAATCGTGGTACAAATCGAAATCAGTCACAAAATCTCCATAAAGTCTGATTCTTAGAAAAATCGTGTTTTTTATTAAGGCTCATTTCAGACTTGGGTTCGAACTTTGGAAGCAGTTTTTCAGGCACTATGGTACCAAATGGGCTGAAATTTTTGAATAGTGGTAAGAATCGTGGTACAAATCGAAATCAGTCACAAAATCTACATAAATTTTAATTCTTAGAAAAATCATGTTTTTTTCATGGCTCATTTCAGACTTGGGTTCGAACTTTGGAAGCAGTTTTTTCAGGCTCTATGGTACCAAATGGGCTGAAATTTTGGAAAAGTGGTAAGAATCGTGGTACAAATCGAAATCAGTCACAAAATCTCCATCAAGTTTAATTCTTAGAAAAATCACGTTTTTTCATGGCTCATTTCAGACTTGGGTTCGAACTTTGGAAGCAGTTTTCTCACAATCTATGGAACCAAATGGGCTGAAATTTTGGAAAAGTGGTAAGAATCGTGGTACAAATCGAATTCAGTCACAAAATCTCCATTAAGTTTGACTATTAGAAAAATCTTGAATTTAATGAATGCTAATTTCAGACTTGGGTTCGAACTTTTGAAGCAGTTTTTTCAGGCTCTATGGTACCAAATGGGCTGAAATTTTGGAAAAGTGGTAAGAATCGAGGGACAAATCGAAATCAGTCACGAAATCTCCATAAAGTTTGATTCTTAGAAAAATCATGTTTTTTATTAAGGCTCATTTCAGACTTGGGTTCGAACTTTGGAAGCAGTTTTCTCAAAATCCATGGTGCCAAATGGGCTGAAATTTTGGAAAAGTGGTAAGAATCGTGGTACAAATCGAATTCAGTCACAACATCTCCATAAAGTTTGATTTTTTAGAAAAATCGTGTTTTTTATTAAGGCTCATTTCAGACTTGGGTTCGAACTTTGGGAGCAGTTTTCTCAAAATCTATAGAACCAAATGGGCTGAAATTTAGGAAAAAAGGTAAGAATCGTGGTACAAATCGAAATCAGTCACAAAATCTCCATAAAGTCTGATTCTTAGAAAAATCATGTTTTTTATTAAGGCTCATTTCAGACTTGGGTTCGAACTTTGGAAGCAGTTTTCTCAAAATCCATGGTGCGAAATGGGCTGAAATTTTGGAAAAGTGGTAAGAATCGTGGTACAAATCGAATTCAGTTTCAAAATCGCAATTAAGTTGTATTTTTAAAAAAATCATGATTTTTATGTACGCTAATTTCAGACTTGGGTTCGAACTTTGGGAGCAGTTTTCTCAAAATCTATGGAACCAAATGGGCTGAAATTTTGGAAAAGTGGTAAGAATCGTGGTTCAAATCGAAATCAGTCACAAAATCTCCATAAAGTTTTATTCTTAGAAAAATCATGTTTTTTATTAAGGCTCATTTCAGACTTGGGTTCGAACTTTGGAAGCAGTTTTTTCAGGCTCTATGGTACCAAATGGGCTGAAATTTTGGAAAAGTGGAAAGAATCGTGGTACAAATCGAATTCAGTCACAAAATCGAGATTAAGTTGTATTTTTAAAAAAATCATGATTTTTATGTACGCTAATTTCAGACTTGGGTTCGAACTTTGGAAGCAGTTTTCTCAAAATCTATGGTACCAAATGGGCCGAAATTTTGGAAAAGTGGTAAGAATCGTGGTACAAATCGAATTCAGTCACAAAATCTCCATCAAGTTGTATTTTTTAAAAAATCATGATTTTTATGGACGCTGATTTCAGACTTGGGTTCGATATTTGGAAGCAGTTTTCTCAAAATCTATGGTACTAAATGGGTTGAAATTTTGGAAATGTGGTAAGAATCGTGGTACAAATCGAAATCAGTCACAAAATCTCCATAAAGTCTGATTCTTAGAAAAATCATGTTTTTTATTAAGGCTCATTTCAGACTTGGGTTCGAACTTTGGAAGCAGTTTTCTCAAAATCCATGGTGCCAAATGGGCTGAAATTTTGGAAAAGTGGTAAGAATCGTGGTACAAATCGAAATCAGTCACAAAATCTCCATAAAGTCTGATTCTTAGAAAAATCATGTTTTTTATTAAGGCTCATTTCAGACTTGGGTTCGAACTTTGGAAGCAGTTTTCTCAAAATCTATGGTACCAAATGGGCCGAAATTTTGGAAAAGTGGTAAGAATCGTGGTACAAATCGAATTCAGTCACAAAATCTCCATCAAGTTGTATTTTTTAAAAAATCATTATTTTTATGGACGCTGATTTTAGACTTGGGTTCGATATTTGGAAGCAGTTTTCTCAAAATCTATGGTACTAAATGGGTTGAAATTTTGGAAATGTGGTAAGAATCGTGGTACAAATCGAAATCAGTCACAAAATCTCCATAAAGTCTGATTCTTAGAAAAATCATGTTTTTTATTAAGGCTCATTTCAGACTTGGGTTCGAACTTTGGAAGCAGTTTTTCAGGCACTATGGTACCAAATGGGCTGAAATTTTGGAATAGTGGTAAGAATCGTGGTACAAATCGAAATCAGTCACAAAATCTAAATAAATTTTAATTCTTAGAAAAATCATGTTTTTTTCATGGCTCATTTCAGACTTGGGTTCGAACTTTGGAAGCAGTTTTTTCAGGCTCTATGGTACCAAATGGGCTGAAATTTTGGAAAAGTGGTAAGAATCGTGGTACAAATCGAAATCAGTCACAAAATCTCCATCAAGTTTAATTCTTAGAAAAATCACGTTTTTTCATGGCTCATTTCAGACTTGGGTTCGAACTTTGGAAGCAGTTTTCTCACAATCTATGGAACCAAATGGGCTGAAATTTTGGAAAAGTGGTAAGAATCGTGGTACAAATCGAATTCAGTCACAAAATCTCCATTAAGTTTGACTATTAGAAAAATCTTGAATTTAATGAATGCTAATTTCAGACTTGGGTTCGAACTTTTGAAGCAGTTTTTTCAGTTTGGAAAAGTGGTAAGAATCGAGGGACAAATCGAGATTCAGTCACGAAATCTCCATAAAGTTTGATTCTTAGAAAAATCATGTTTTTTATTAAGGCTCATTTCAGACTTGAGTTCGAACTTTGGAAGCAGTTTTCTCAAAATCCATGGTGCCAAATGGGCTGAAATTTTGGAAAAGTGGTAAGAATCGTGGTACAAATCGAATTCAGTTTCAAAATCGCAATTAAGTTGTATTTTTAAAAAAATCATGATTTTTATGGACGCTGATTTCAGACTTGGGTTCGATATTTGGAAGCAGTTTTCTCAAAATCTATGGTACTAAATGGGTTGAAATTTTGGAAATGTGGTAAGAATCGTGGTACAAATCGAAATCAGTCACAAAATCTCCATCAAGTTGTATTTTTTAAAAAATCATGATTTTAATGGACGCTGATTTCAGACTTGGGTTCGAACTTTGGAAGCAGTTTTCTCAAAATCCATGGTGCCAAATGGGCTGAAATTTTGGAAAAGTGGTAAGAATCGTGGTACAAATCGAAATCACTCACAAAATCTCCATAAAGTCTGATTCTTAGAAAAATCATGTTTTTTATTAAGGCTCATTTCAGACTTGGGTTCGAACTTTGGAAGCAGTTTTCTCAAAATCCATGGTGCCAAATGGGCTGAAATTTTGGAAAAGTGGTAAGAATCGTGAGACAAATCGAATTCAGTTTCAAAATCGCAATTAAGTTGTATTTTTAAAAAAATCATGATTTTTATGTACGCTAATTTCAGACTTGGGTTCGAACTTTGGGAGCAGTTTTCTCAAAATCTATGGAACCAAATGGGCTGAAATTTTGGAAAAGTGGTAAGAATCGTGGTTCAAATCGAAATCAGTCACAAAATCTCCATAAAGTTTAATTCTTAGAAAAATCATGTTTTTTCATGGCTCATTTCAGACTTGGGTTCGAACTTTGGAAGCAGTTTTCTCACAATCTATGGTACCAAATGGGCTGAAATTTTGGAAAAGTGGTAAGAATCGTGGTACAAATCGAATTCAGTCACAAAATCGTAATTAAGTTTAATTCTTAGAAAAATCACGTTTTTTCATGGCTCATTTCAGACTTGTGTTCGAACTTTGGAAGCAGTTTTCTCAAAATCTATGGTACCAAATGGGCCGAAATTTTGGAAAAGTGGTGAGAATCGTGGTACAAATCGAATTCAGTCACAAAATCGAGATTAAGTTGTATTTTTAAAACAATCATGATTTTTATGTACGCTAGTTTCAGACTTGGGTTCGAACTTTGGAAGCAGTTTTCTCAAAATCTATGGTACCAAATGGGCCGAAATTTTGGAAAAGTGGTAAGAATCGTGGTACAAATCGAATTCAGTCACAAAATCTCAATCAAGTTGTATTTTTTAAAAAATCATGATTTTTATGGACGCTGATTTCAGACTTGGGTTCGATATTTGGAAGCAGTTTTCTCAAAATCTATGGTACCAAATGGGTTGAAATTTTGGAAATGTGGTAAGAATCGTGGTACAAATCGAAATCAGTCACAAAATCTCCATAAAGTCTGATTCTTAGAAAAATCATGTTTTTTATTAAGGCTCATTTCAGACTTGGGTTCGAACTTTGGAAGCAGTTTTTCAGGCACTATGGTACCAAATGGGCTGAAATTTTGGAATAGTGGTAAGAATCGTGGTACAAATCGAAATCAGTCACAAAATCTACATAAATTTTAATTCTTAGAAAAATCATGTTTTTTTTCATGGCTCATTTCAGACTTGGGTTCGAACTTTGGAAGCAGTTTTTTCAGGCTCTATGGTACCAAATGGGCTGAAATTTTGGAAAAGTGGTAAGAATCGTGGTACAAATCGAAATCAGTCACAAAATCTCCATCAAGTTTAATTCTTAGAAAAATCACGTTTTTTCATGGCTCATTTCAGACTTGGGTTCGAACTTTGGAAGCAGTTTTCTCACAATCTATGGTGCCAAATGGGCTGAAATTTTGGAAAAGTGGTAAGAATCGTGGTACAAATCGAATTCAGTCACAAAATCTCCATTAAGTTTGACTATTAGAAAAATCTTGAATTTAATGAATGCTAATTTCAGACTTGGGTTCGAACTTTTGAAGCAGTTTTTTCAGGCTCTATGGTACCAAATGGGCTGAAATTTTGGAAAAGTGGTAAGAATCGAGGGACAAATCGAAATCAGTCACGAAATCTCCATAAAGTTTGATTCTTAGAAAAATCATGTTTTTTATTAAGGCTCATTTCAGACTTGGGTTCGAACTTTGGAAGCAGTTTTCTCAAAATCCATGGTGCCAAATGGGCTGAAATTATGGAAAAGTGGTAAGAATCGTGGTACAAATCGAATTCAGTTTCAAAATCGCAATTAAGTTGTATTTTTAAAAAAATCATGATTTTTATGTACGCTAATTTCAGACTTGGGTTCGAACTTTGGGAGCAGTTTTCTCAAAATCTATAGAACCAAATGGGCTGAAATTTTGGAAAAGTGGTAAGAATCGTGGTACAAATCGAAATCAGTCACAAAATCTCCATAAAGTTTGATTCTTAGAAAAATCGTGTTTTTTATTAAGGCTCATTTCAGACTTGGGTTCGAACTTTGGAAGCAGTTTTCTCAAAATCTATGGTACCAAATGGGCCGAAATTTTGGAAAAGTGGTGAGAATCGTGGTACAAATCGAATTCAGTCACAAAATCGAGATTAAGTTGTATTTTTAAAACAATCATGATTTTTATGTACGCTAGTTTCAGATTTGGGTTCGAACTTTGGAAGCAGTTTTCTCAAAATCTATGGTACCAAATGGGCCGAAATTTTGGAAAAGTGGTAAGAATCGTGGTACAAATCGAAATCAGTCACAAAATCTCCATAAAGTTTGATTCTTAGAAAAATCGTGTTTTTTATTAAGGCTCATTTCAGACTTGGGTTCGAACTTTGGAAGCAGTTTTCTCAAAATCTATGGTACCAAATGGGCTGAAATTTTGGAAAAAAGGTAAGAATCGTGGTACAAATCGAATTCAGTCACAAAATCTCCAAAAGTTTGATTCTTAGAAAAATCATGTTTTTTATTAAGGCTCATTTCAGACTTTAAGTCTAACTTTCAGAGATTAAGTTGTATTTTTAAAACAATCATGATTTTTATGTACGCTAATTTCAGACTTGGGTTCGAACTTTGGAAGCAGTTTTCTCAAAATCTATGGTACCAAATGGGCCGAAATTTTGGAAAAGTGGTGAAAATCGTGGTACAAATCGAATTCAGTCACAAAATCGAGATTAAGTTGTATTTTTAAAACAATCATGATTTTTATGTACGCTAATTTCAGACTTGGGTTCGAACTTTGGAAGCAGTTTTCTCAAAATCTATGGTACCAAATGGGCCGAAATTTTGGAAAAGTGGTAAGAATCGTGGTACAAATCGAATTCAGTCACAAAATCTCCATCAAGTTGTATTTTTTAAAAAATCATGATTTTTATGGACGCTGATTTCAGACTTGGGTTCGATATTTGGAAGCAGTTTTCTCAAAATCTATGGTACTAAATGGGTTGAAATTTTGGAAATGTGGTAAGAATCGTGGTACAAATCGAAATCAGTCACAAAATCTCCATAAAGTCTGATTCTTAGAAAAATCATGTTTTTTATTAAGGCTCATTTCAGACTTGGGTTCGAACTTTGGAAGCAGTTTTCTCACAATCTATGGTACCAAATGGGCTGAAATTTTGGAAAAGTGGTAAGAATCGTGGTACAAATCAAATTCAGTCACAAAATCGTAATTAAGTTTAATTCTTAGAAAAATCACGTTTTTTCATGGCTCATTTCAGACTTGTGTTCGAACTTTGGAAGCAGTTTTCTCAAAATCTATGGTACCAAATGGGCCGAAATTTTGGAAAAGTGGTGAGAATCGTGGTACAAATCGAATTCAGTCACAAAATCGAGATTAAGTTGTATTTTTAAAACAATCATGATTTTTATGTACGCTAGTTTCAGACTTGGGTTCGAACTTTGGAAGCAGTTTTCTCAAAATCTATGGTACCAAATGGGCCGAAATTTTGGAAAAGTGGTAAGAATCGTGGTACAAATCGAATTCAGTCACAAAATCTCAATCAAGTTGTATTTTTTAAAAAATCATGATTTTTATGGACGCTGATTTCAGACTTGGGTTCGATATTTGGAAGCAGTTTTCTCAAAATCTATGGTACCAAATGGGTTGAAATTTTGGAAATGTGGTAAGAATCGTGGTACAAATCGAAATCAGTCACAAAATCTCCATAAAGTCTGATTCTTAGAAAAATCATGTTTTTTATTAAGGCTCATTTCAGACTTGGGTTCGAACTTTGGAAGCAGTTTTTCAGGCACTATGGTACCAAATGGGCTGAAATTTTGGAATAGTGGTAAGAATCGTGGTACAAATCGAAATCAGTCACAAAATCTACATAAATTTTAATTCTTAGAAAAATCATGTTTTTTTTCATGGCTCATTTCAGACTTGGGTTCGAACTTTGGAAGCAGTTTTTTCAGGCTCTATGGTACCAAATGGGCTGAAATTTTGGAAAAGTGGTAAGAATCGTGGTACAAATCGAAATCAGTCACAAAATCTCCATCAAGTTTAATTCTTAGAAAAATCACGTTTTTTCATGGCTCATTTCAGACTTGGGTTCGAACTTTGGAAGCAGTTTTCTCACAATCTATGGTGCCAAATGGGCTGAAATTTTGGAAAAGTGGTAAGAATCGTGGTACAAATCGAATTCAGTCACAAAATCTCCATTAAGTTTGACTATTAGAAAAATCTTGAATTTAATGAATGCTAATTTCAGACTTGGGTTCGAACTTTTGAAGCAGTTTTTTCAGGCTCTATGGTACCAAATGGGCTGAAATTTTGGAAAAGTGGTAAGAATCGAGGGACAAATCGAAATCAGTCACGAAATCTCCATAAAGTTTGATTCTTAGAAAAATCATGTTTTTTATTAAGGCTCATTTCAGACTTGGGTTCGAACTTTGGAAGCAGTTTTCTCAAAATCCATGGTGCCAAATGGGCTGAAATTATGGAAAAGTGGTAAGAATCGTGGTACAAATCGAATTCAGTTTCAAAATCGCAATTAAGTTGTATTTTTAAAAAAATCATGATTTTTATGTACGCTAATTTCAGACTTGGGTTCGAACTTTGGGAGCAGTTTTCTCAAAATCTATAGAACCAAATGGGCTGAAATTTTGGAAAAGTGGTAAGAATCGTGGTACAAATCGAAATCAGTCACAAAATCTCCATAAAGTTTGATTCTTAGAAAAATCGTGTTTTTTATTAAGGCTCATTTCAGACTTGGGTTCGAACTTTGGAAGCAGTTTTCTCAAAATCTATGGTACCAAATGGGCCGAAATTTTGGAAAAGTGGTGAGAATCGTGGTACAAATCGAATTCAGTCACAAAATCGAGATTAAGTTGTATTTTTAAAACAATCATGATTTTTATGTACGCTAGTTTCAGACTTGGGTTCGAACTTTGGAAGCAGTTTTCTCAAAATCTATGGTACCAAATGGGCCGAAATTTTGGAAAAGTGGTAAGAATCGTGGTACAAATCGAAATCAGTCACAAAATCTCCATAAAGTTTGATTCTTAGAAAAATCGTGTTTTTTATTAAGGCTCATTTCAGACTTGGGTTCGAACTTTGGAAGCAGTTTTCTCAAAATCTATGGTACCAAATGGGCTGAAATTTTGGAAAAAAGGTAAGAATCGTGGTACAAATCGAATTCAGTCACAAAATCTCCAAAAGTTTGATTCTTAGAAAAATCATGTTTTTTATTAAGGCTCATTTCAGACTTTAAGTCTAACTTTCAGAGATTAAGTTGTATTTTTAAAACAATCATGATTTTTATGTACGCTAATTTCAGACTTGGGTTCGAACTTTGGAAGCAGTTTTCTCAAAATCTATGGTACCAAATGGGCCGAAATTTTGGAAAAGTGGTGAGAATCGTGGTACAAATCGAATTCAGTCACAAAATCGAGATTAAGTTGTATTTTTAAAACAATCATGATTTTTATGTACGCTAATTTCAGACTTGGGTTCGAACTTTGGAAGCAGTTTTCTCAAAATCTATGGTACCAAATGGGCCGAAATTTTGGAAAAGTGGTAAGAATCGTGGTACAAATCGAATTCAGTCACAAAATCTCCATCAAGTTGTATTTTTTAAAAAATCATGATTTTTATGGACGCTGATTTCAGACTTGGGTTCGATATTTGGAAGCAGTTTTCTCAAAATCTATGGTACTAAATGGGTTGAAATTTTGGAAATGTGGTAAGAATCGTGGTACAAATCGAAATCAGTCACAAAATCTCCATAAAGTCTGATTCTTAGAAAAATCATGTTTTTTATTAAGGCTCATTTCAGACTTGGGTTCGAACTTTGGAAGCAGTTTTTCAGGCACTATGGTACCAAATGGGCTGAAATTTTGGAATAGTGGTAAGAATCGTGGTACAAATCGAAATCAGTCACAAAATCTACATAAATTTTAATTCTTAGAAAAATCATGTTTTTTTCATGGCTCATTTCAGACTTTGGTTCGAACTTTGGAAGCAGTTTTTTCAGGCTCTATGGTACCAAATGGGCTGAAATTTTGGAAAAGTGGTAAGAATCGTGGTACAAATCGAAATCAGTCACAAAATCTCCATCAAGTTTAATTCTTAGAAAAATCACGTTTTTTCATGGCTCATTTCAGACTTGGGTTCGAACTTTGGAAGCAGTTTTCTCACAATCTATGGAACCAAATGGGCTGAAATTTTGGAAAAGTGGTAAGAATCGTGGTACAAATCGAATTCAGTCACAAAATCTCCATTAAGTTTGACTATTAGAAAAATCTTGAATTTAATGAATGCTAATTTCAGACTTGGGTTCGAACTTTTGAAGCAGTTTTTTCAGGCTCTATGGTACCAAATGGGCTGAAATTTTGGAAAAGTGGTAAGAATCGAGGGACAAATCGAAATCAGTCACGAAATCTCCATAAAGTTTGATTCTTAGAAAAATCATGTTTTTTATTAAGGCTCATTTCAGACTTGGGTTCGATATTTGGAAGCAGTTTTCTCAAAATCTATGGTACTAAATGGGTTGAAATTTTGGAAATGTGGTAAGAATCGTGGTACAAATCGAAATCAGTCACAAAATCTCCATAAAGTCTGATTCTTAGAAAAATCATGTTTTTTATTAAGGCTCATTTCAGACTTGGGTTCGAACTTTGGAAGCAGTTTTCTCAAAATCCATGGTGCCAAATGGGCTGAAATTTTGGAAAAGTGGTAAGAATCGTGGTACAAATCGAATTCAGTTTCAAAATCGCAATTAAGTTGTATTTTTAAAAAAATCATGATTTTTATGTACGCTAATTTCAGACTTGGGTTCGAACTTTGGGAGCAGTTTTCTCAAAATCTATGGAACCAAATGGGCTGAAATTTTGGAAAAGTGGTAAGAATCGTGTTTCAAATCGAAATCAGTCACAAAATCTCCATAAAGTTTAATTCTTAGAAAAATCATGTTTTTTCATGGCTCATTTCAGACTTGGGTTCGAACTTTGGAAGCAGTTTTCTCACAATCTATGGTACCAAATGGGCTGAAATTTTGGAAAAGTGGTAAGAATCGTGGTACAAATCGAATTCAGTCACAAAATCGCAATTAAGTTTAATTCTTAGAAAAATCACGTTTTTTCATGGCTCATTTCAGACTTGTGTTCGAACTTTGGAAGCAGTTTTCTCACAATCTATGGTACCAAATGGGCTGAAATTTTGGAAAAGTGGTAAGAATCGTGGTCCAAATCGAATTCAGTCACAAAATCTCCATAAAGTTTGATTCTTAGAAAAATCATGTTTTTTATTAAGGCTCATTTCAGACTTGGGTTCGAACTTTGGAAGCAGTTTTTTCAGGCTCTATGGTACCAAATGGGCTGAAATTTTGAAAAAGTGGAAAGATTCGTGGTACAAATCGAATTCAGTCACAAAATCGAGATTAAGTTGTATTTTTAAAAAAATCATGATTTTTATGTACGCTAATTTCAGACTTGGGTTCGAACTTTGGAAGCAGTTTTCTCACAATCTATGGTACCAAATGGGCTGAAATTTTGGAAAAGTGGTAAGAATCGTGGTACAAATCGAATTCAGTCACAAAATCGCAATTAAGTTTAATTCTTAGAAAAATCACGTTTTTTCATGGCTCATTTCAGACTTGTGTTCGAACTTTGGAAGCAGTTTTCTCACAATCTATGCTACCAAATGGGCTGAAATTTTGGAAAAGTGGTAAGAATCGTGGTCCAAATCGAATTCAGTCACGAAATCTCCATAAAGTTTGATTCTTAGAAAAATCATGTTTTTTATTAAGGCTCATTTCAGACTTGGGTTCGAACTTTGGAAGCAGTTTTCTCAAAATCCATGGTGCCAAATGGGCTGAAATTATGGAAAAGTGGTAAGAATCGTGGTACAAATCGAATTCAGTTTCAAAATCGCAATTAAGTTGTATTTTTAAAAAAATCATGATTTTTATGTACGCTAATTTCAGACTTGGGTTCGAACTTTGGAAGCAGTTTTCTCAAAATCTATGGTACCAAATGGGACGAAATTTTGGAAAAGTGGTAAGAATCGTGGTAAAAATCAAATTCAGTCAAAAAATCTCTATCAAGTTGTATTTTTTAAAAAATCATGATTTTTATGGACGCTGATTTCAGACTTGGGTTCGATATTTGGAAGCAGTTTTCTCAAAATCTATGGTACCAAATGGGTTGAAATTTTGGAAATGTGGTAAGAATCGTGGTACAAATCGAAATCAGTCACAAAATCTCCATCAAGTTTAATTCTTAGAAAAATCACGTTTTTTCATGGCTCATTTCAGACTTGGGTTCGAACTTTGGAAGCAGTTTTCTCACAATCTATGGAACCAAATGGGCTGAAATTTTGGAAAAGTGGTAAGAATCGTGGTACAAATCGAATTCATTCACAAAATCTCCATTAAGTTTGACTATTAGAAAAATCTTGAATTTAATGAATGCTAATTTCAGACTTGGGTTCGAACTTTTGAAGCAGTTTTTTCAAAATCTATGGTACCAAATGGGCTGAAATTTTGGAAAAGTTGTAAGAATTGTGGTACAAATCGAAATCAGTCTCAAAATCGCAATTAAGTTGTATTTTTAAAAAAAATCATGATTTTTATGTACGCTAATTTCAGACTTGGGTTCGAACTTTGAGAGCAGTTTTCTCAAAATCTATAGAACCAAAAGGGGCTGAAATTTTGGAAAAGTGGTAAGAATCGTGGAACAAATCGAAATCAGTCACAAAATCTCCATAAAGTTTTTATTCTTAGAAAAATCATGTTTTTTTCATGGCTCATTTCAGACTTGGGTTCGAACTTTGGAAGCAGTTTTCTCAAAATCTATGTAACCAAATGGGCTGAAATTTTGGAAAAAAGGTAAGAATCGTGGTACAAATCGAATTCAGTCACAAAATCTCCATCAAGTTGTATTTTAAAAAAAATCATGATTTTTATGGACGCTAATTTCAGACTTGGGTTCGAACTTTGGAAGCAGTTTTCTCAAAATCTATGGTACCAAATGGGCTGAAATTTTGGAAAAAAAGGTAAGAATCGTGGTACAAATCGAATTCAGTCACAAAATCTCCATCAAGTTGTATTTTAAAAAAAATATGATTTTTATGGACGCTTATTTCATGGCTCATTTCAGACTTGGGTTCGAACTTTGGGAGCAGTTTTCTCAAAATCTATATAACCAAATGGGCTGAAATTTAGGAAAAAAGGTAAGAATCGAGGGACAAATCGAAATCAGTCACGAAATCTCCATAAAGTTTGATTCTTAGAAAAATCATGTTTTTTATTAAGGCTCATTTTAGACTTGGGTTCGAACTTTGGAAGCAGTTTTCTCAAAATCTATGGTACCAAATGGGCCGAAATTTTGGAAAAGTGGTGAGAATCGTGGTACAAATCGAATTCAGTCACAAAATCGAGATTAAGTTGTATTTTTAAAACAATCATGATTTTTATGTACGCTAATTTCAGACTTGGGTTCGAACTTTGGAAGCAGTTTTCTCAAAATCTATGGTACCAAATGGGCCGAAATTTTGGAAAAGTGGTAAGAATCGTGGTACAAATCGAATTCAGTCACAAAATCTCCATCAAGTTGTATTTTTTAAAAAATCATGATTTTTATGGACGCTGATTTCAGACTTGGGTTCGATATTTGGAAGCAGTTTTCTCAAAATCTATGGTACTAAATGGGTTGAAATTTTGGAAATGTGGTAAGAATCGTGGTACAAATCGAAATCAGTCACAAAATCTCCATAAAGTCTGATTCTTAGAAAAATCATGTTTTTTATTAAGGCTCATTTCAGACTTGGGTTCGAACTTTGGAAGCAGTTTTCTCAAAATCCATGGTGCCAAATGGGCCGAAATTTTGGAAAAGTGGTAAGAATCGTGGTACAAATCGAATTCAGTCACAAAATCTCCATCAAGTTGTATTTTTTAAAAAATCATGATTTTTATGGACGCTGATTTCAGACTTGGGTTCGATATTTGGAAGCAGTTTTCTCAAAATCTATGGTACTAAATGGGTTGAAATTTTGGAAATGTGGTAAGAATCGTGGTACAAATCGAAATCAGTCACAAAATCTCCATAAAGTCTGATTCTTAGAAAAATCATGTTTTTTATTAAGGCTCATTTCAGACTTGGGTTCGAACTTTGGAAGCAGTTTTCTCAAAATCCATGGTGCCAAATGGGCTGAAATTTTGGAAAAGTGGTAAGAATCGTGGTACAAATCGAATTCAGTTTCAAAATCGCAATTAAGTTGTATTTTTAAAAAAATCATGATTTTTATGTACGCTAATTTCAGACTTGGGTTCGAACTTTGGAAGCAGTTTTCTCAAAATCTATGGTACCAAATGGGCCGAAATTTTGGAAAAGTGGTAAGAATCGAATTCAGTCACAAAATCTCCATCAAGTTGTATTTTTTAAAAAATCATGATTTTTATGGACGCTGATTTTAGACTTGGGTTCGATATTTGGAAGCAGTTTTCTCAAAATCTATGGTACTAAATGGGTTGAAATTTTGGAAATGTGGTAAGAATCGTGGTACAAATCGAAATCAGTCACAAAATCTCCATAAAGTCTGATTCTTAGAAAAATCATGTTTTTTATTAAGGCTCATTTCAGACTTGGGTTCGAACTTTGGAAGCAGTTTTTCAGGCACTATGGTACCAAATGGGCTGAAATTTTGGAATAGTGGTAAGAATCGTGGTACAAATCGAAATCAGTCACAAAATCTACATAAATTTTAATTCTTAGAAAAATCATGTTTTTTTCATGGCTCATTTCAGACTTGGGTTCGAACTTTGGAAGCAGTTTTTTCAGGCTCTATGGTACCAAATGGGCTGAAATTTTGGAAAAGTGGTAAGAATCGTGGTACAAATCGAAATCAGTCACAAAATCTCCATCAAGTTTAATTCTTAGAAAAATCACGTTTTTTCATGGCTCATTTCAGACTTGGGTTCGAACTTTGGAAGCAGTTTTCTCACAATCTATGGAACCAAATGGGCTGAAATTTTGGAAAAGTGGTAAGAATCGTGGTACAAATCGAATTCAGTCACAAAATCTCCATTAAGTTTGACTATTAGAAAAATCTTGAATTTAATGAATGCTAATTTCAGACTTGGGTTCGAACTTTTGAAACAGTTTTTTCAGTTTGGAAAAGTGGTAAGAATCGAGGGACAAATCGAGATTCAGTCACGAAATCTCCATAAAGTTTAATTCTTAGAAAAATCATGTTTTTTATTAAGGCTCATTTCAGACTTGAGTTCGAACTTTGGAAGCAGTTTTCTCAAAATCCATGGTGCCAAATGGGCTGAAATTTTGGAAAAGTGGTAAGAATCGTGGTACAAATCGAATTCAGTTTCAAAATCGCAATTAAGTTGTATTTTTAAAAAAATCATGATTTTTATGGACGCTGATTTCAGACTTGGGTTCGATATTTGGAAGCAGTTTTCTCAAAATCTATGGTACTAAATGGGTTGAAATTTTGGAAATGTGGTAAGAATCGTGGTTCAAATCGAAATCAGTCACAAAATCTCCATAAAGTTTAATTCTTAGAAAAATCATGTTTTTTCATGGCTCATTTCAGACTTGGGTTCGAACTTTGGAAGCAGTTTTCTCACAATCTATGGTACCAAATGGGCTGAAATTTTGGAAAAGTGGTAAGAATCGTGGTACAAATCGAATTCAGTCACAAAATCGCAATTAAGTTTAATTCTTAGAAAAATCACGTTTTTTCATGGCTCATTTCAGACTTGTGTTCGAACTTTGGAAGCAGTTTTCTCAAAATCTATGGTACCAAATGGGCCGAAATTTTGGAAAAGTGGTGAGAATCGTGGTACAAATCGAATTCAGTCACAAAATCGAGATTAAGTTGTATTTTTAAAACAATCATGATTTTTATGTACGCTAGTTTCAGACTTGGGTTCGAACTTTGGAAGCAGTTTTCTCAAAATCTATGGTACCAAATGGGCCGAAATTTTGGAAAAGTGGTGAGAATCGTGGTACAAATCGAATTCAGTCACAAAATCGAGATTAAGTTGTATTTTTAAAACAATCATGATTTTTATGTACGCTAATTTCAGACTTGGGTTCGAACTTTGGAAGCAGTTTTCTCAAAATCTATGGTACCAAATGGGCCGAAATTTTGGAAAAGTGGTAAGAATCGTGGTACAAATCGAATTCAGTCACAAAATCTCCATCAAGTTGTATTTTTTAAAAAATCATGATTTTTATGGACGCTGATTTCAGACTTGGGTTCGATATTTGGAAGCAGTTTTCTCAAAATCTATGGTACTAAATGGGTTGAAATTTTGGAAATGTGGTAAGAATCGTGGTACAAATCGAAATCAGTCACAAAATCTCCATAAAGTCTGATTCTTAGAAAAATCATGTTTTTTATTAAGGCTCATTTCAGACTTGGGTTCGAACTTTGGAAGCAGTTTTTCAGGCACTATGGTACCAAATGGGCTGAAATTTTGGAATAGTGGTAAGAATCGTGGTACAAATCGAAATCAGTCACAAAATCTACATAAATTTTAATTCTTAGAAAAATCATGTTTTTTTCATGGCTCATTTCAGACTTGGGTTCGAACTTTGGAAGCAGTTTTTTCAGGCTCTATGGTACCAAATGGGCTGAAATTTTGGAAAAGTGGTAAGAATCGTGGTACAAATCGAAATCAGTCACAAAATCTCAATCAAGTTTAATTCTTAGAAAAATCACGTTTTTTCATGGCTCATTTCAGACTTGGGTTCGAACTTTGGAAGCAGTTTTCTCACAATCTATGGTGCCAAATGGGCTGAAATTTTGGAAAAGTGGTAAGAATCGTGGTACAAATCGAATTCAGTCACAAAATCTCCATTAAGTTTGACTATTAGAAAAATCTTGAATTTAATGAATGCTAATTTCAGACTTGGGTTCGAACTTTTGAAGCAGTTTTTTCAGGCTCTATGGTACCAAATGGGCTGAAATTTTGGAAAAGTGGTAAGAATCGAGGGACAAATCGAAATCAGTCACGAAATCTCCATAAAGTTTGATTCTTAGAAAAATCATGTTTTTTATTAAGGCTCATTTCAGACTTGGGTTCGAACTTTGGAAGCAGTTTTCTCAAAATCCATGGTGCCAAATGGGCTGAAATTATGGAAAAGTGGTAAGAATCGTGGTACAAATCGAATTCAGTTTCAAAATCGCATTTAAGTTGTATTTTTAAAAAAATCATGATTTTTATGTACGCTAATTTCAGACTTGGGTTCGAACTTTGGGAGCAGTTTTCTCAAAATCTATAGAACCAAATGGGCTGAAATTTTGGAAAAGTGGTAAGAATCGTGGTACAAATCGAAATCAGTCACAAAATCTCCATAAAGTTTGATTCTTAGAAAAATCGTGTTTTTTATTAAGGCTCATTTCAGACTTGGGTTCGAACTTTGGAAGCAGTTTTCTCAAAATCTATGGTACCAAATGGGCCGAAATTTTGGAAAAGTGGTGAGAATCGTGGTACAAATCGAATTCAGTCACAAAATCGAGATTAAGTTGTATTTTTAAAACAATCATGATTTTTATGTACGCTAGTTTCAGACTTGGGTTCGAACTTTGGAAGCAGTTTTCTCAAAATCTATGGTACCAAATGGGCCGAAATTTTGGAAAAGTGGTAAGAATCGTGGTACAAATCGAAATCAGTCACAAAATCTCCATAAAGTTTGATTCTTAGAAAAATCGTGTTTTTTATTAAGGCTCATTTCAGACTTGGGTTCGAACTTTGGAAGCAGTTTTCTCAAAATCTATGGTACCAAATGGGCTGAAATTTTGGAAAAAAGGTAAGAATCGTGGTACAAATCGAATTCAGTCACAAAATCTCCAAAAGTTTGATTCTTAGAAAAATCATGTTTTTTATTAAGGCTCATTTCAGACTTTAAGTCTAACTTTCAGAGATTAAGTTGTATTTTTAAAACAATCATGATTTTTATGTACGCTAATTTCAGACTTGGGTTCGAACTTTGGAAGCAGTTTTCTCAAAATCTATGGTACCAAATGGGCCGAAATTTTGGAAAAGTGGTGAGAATCGTGGTACAAATCGAATTCAGTCACAAAATCGAGATTAAGTTGTATTTTTAAAACAATCATGATTTTTATGTACGCTAATTTCAGACTTGGGTTCGAACTTTGGAAGCAGTTTTCTCAAAATCTATGGTACCAAATGGGCCGAAATTTTGGAAAAGTGGTAAGAATCGTGGTACAAATCGAATTCAGTCACAAAATCTCCATCAAGTTGTATTTTTTAAAAAATCATGATTTTTATGGACGCTGATTTCAGACTTGGGTTCGATATTTGGAAGCAGTTTTCTCAAAATCTATGGTACTAAATGGGTTGAAATTTTGGAAATGTGGTAAGAATCGTGGTACAAATCGAAATCAGTCACAAAATCTCCATAAAGTCTGATTCTTAGAAAAATCATGTTTTTTATTAAGGCTCATTTCAGACTTGGGTTCGAACTTTGGAAGCAGTTTTTCAGGCACTATGGTACCAAATGGGCTGAAATTTTGGAATAGTGGTAAGAATCGTGGTACAAATCGAAATCAGTCACAAAATCTACATAAATTTTAATTCTTAGAAAAATCATGTTTTTTTCATGGCTCATTTCAGACTTTGGTTCGAACTTTGGAAGCAGTTTTTTCAGGCTCTATGGTACCAAATGGGCTGAAATTTTGGAAAAGTGGTAAGAATCGTGGTACAAATCGAAATCAGTCACAAAATCTCCATCAAGTTTAATTCTTAGAAAAATCACGTTTTTTCATGGCTCATTTCAGACTTGGGTTCGAACTTTGGAAGCAGTTTTCTCACAATCTATGGAACCAAATGGGCTGAAATTTTGAAAAAGTGGTAAGAATCGTGGTACAAATCGAATTCAGTCACAAAATCTCCATTAAGTTTGACTATTAGAAAAATCTTGAATTTAATGAATGCTAATTTCAGACTTGGGTTCGAACTTTTGAAGCAGTTTTTTCAGGCTCTATGGTACCAAATGGGCTGAAATTTTGGAAAAGTGGTAAGAATCGTGGTACAAATCGAATTCAGTTTCAAAATCGCAATTAAGTTGTATTTTTAAAAAAATCATGATTTTTATGTACGCTAATTTCAGACTTGGGTTCGAACTTTGGGAGCAGTTTTCTCAAAATCTATGGAACCAAATGGGCTGAAATTTTGGAAAAGTGGTAAGAATCGTGGTTCAAATCGAAGTCAGTCACAAAATCTCCATAAAGTTTAATTCTTAGAAAAATCATGTTTTTTCATGGCTCATTTCAGACTTGGGTTCGAACTTTGGAAGCAGTTTTCTCACAATCTATGGTACCAAATGGGCTGAAATTTTGGAAAAGTGGTAAGAATCGTGGTACAAATCGAATTCAGTCACAAAATCGCAATTAAGTTTAATTCTTAGAAAAATCACGTTTTTTCATGGCTCATTTCAGACTTGTGTTCGAACTTTGGAAGCAGTTTTCTCACAATCTATGGTACCAAATGGGCTGAAATTTTGGAAAAGTGGTAAGAATCGTGGTCCAAATCGAATTCAGTCACAAAATCTCCATAAAGTTTGATTCTTAGAAAAATCATGTTTTTTATTAAGGCTCATTTCAGACTTGGGTTCGAACTTTGGAAGCAGTTTTTTCAGGCTCTATGGTACCAAATGGGCTGAAATTTTGAAAAAGTGGAAAGATTCGTGGTACAAATCGAATTCAGTCACAAAATCGAGATTAAGTTGTATTTTTAAAAAAATCATGATTTTTATGTACGCTAATTTCAGACTTGGGTTCGAACTTTGGAAGCAGTTTTCTCACAATCTATGGTACCAAATGGGCTGAAATTTTGGAAAAGTGGTAAGAATCGTGGTACAAATCGAATTCAGTCACAAAATCGCAATTAAGTTTAATTCTTAGAAAAATCACGTTTTTTCATGGCTCATTTCAGACTTGTGTTCGAACTTTGGAAGCAGTTTTCTCACAATCTATGCTACAAATGGGCTGAAATTTTGGAAAAATGGTAAGAATCGTGGTCCAAATCGAATTCAGTCACGAAATCTCCATAAAGTTTGATTCTTAGAAAAATCATGTTTTTTATTAAGGCTCATTTCAGACTTGGGTTCGAACTTTGGAAGCAGTTTTTTCAGGCTCTATGGTACCAAATGGGCTGAAATTTCGGAAAAGTGGAAAGATTCGTGGTACAAATCGAATTCAGTCACAAAATCGAGATTAAGTTGTATTTTTAAAAAAATCATGATTTTTATGTACGCTAATTTCAGACTTGGGTTCGAACTTTGGAAGCAGTTTTCTCAAAATCTATGGTACCAAATGGGACGAAATTTTGGAAAAGTGGTAAGAATCGTGGTAAAAATCAAATTCAGTCACAAAATCTCTATCAAGTTGTATTTTTTAAAAAATCATGATTTTTATGGACGCTGATTTCAGACTTGGGTTCGATATTTGGAAGCAGTTTTCTCAAAATCTATGGTACCAAATGGGTTGAAATTTTGGAAATGTGGTAAGAATCGTGGAACAAATCGAAATCAGTCACAAAATCTCCATAAAGTTTTTATTCTTAGAAAAATCATGTTTTTTTCATGGCTCATTTCAGACTTGGGTTCGAACTTTGGAAGCAGTTTTCTCAAAATCTATGTAACCAAATGGGCTGAAATTTTGGAAAAAAGGTAAGAATCGTGGTACAAATCGAATTCAGTCACAAAATCTCCATCAAGTTGTATTTTAAAAAAAATCATGATTTTTATGGACGCTAATTTCAGACTTGGGTTCGAACTTTGGAAGCAGTTTTCTCAAAATCTATGGTACCAAATGGGCTGAAATTTTGGAAAAAAAGGTAAGAATCGTGGTACAAATCGAATTCAGTCACAAAATCTCCATCAAGTTGTATTTTAAAAAAAATATGATTTTTATGGACGCTTATTTCAGACTTGGGTTCGAACTTTGGAAGCAGTTTTCTCAAAATCTATGGTACCAAATGGGCTGAAATTTTGGAAAAGTGGTAAGAATCGTGGTTCAAATCGAAATCAGTCACAAAATCTCCATAAAGTTTAATTCTTATTAAAATCATGTTTTTTCATGGCTCATTTCAGACTTGGGTTCGAACTTTGGGAGCAGTTTTCTCAAAATCTATAGAACCAAATGGGCTGAAATTTTGGAAAAGTGGTAAGAATCGTGGTACAAATCGAAATCAGTCACAAAATCTCCATAAAGTTTAATTCTTAGAAAAATCATGTTTTTTTCATGGCTCATTTCAGACTTGGGTTCGAACTTTGGGAGCAGTTTTCTCAAAATCTATAGAACCAAATGGGCTGAAATTTAGGAAAAAAGGTAAGAATCGAGGGACAAATCGAAATCAGTCACGAAATCTCCATAAAGTTTGATTCTTAGAAAAATCATGTTTTTTATTAAGGCTCATTTCAGACTTGGGTTCGAACTTTGGAAGCAGTTTTCTCAAAATCTATGGTACCAAATGGGCCGAAATTTTGGAAAAGTGGTGAGAATCGTGGTACAAATCGAATTCAGTCACAAAATCGAGATTAAGTTGTATTTTTAAAACAATCATGATTTTTATGTACGCTAATTTCAGACTTGGGTTCGAACTTTGGAAGCAGTTTTCTCAAAATCTATGGTACCAAATGGGCCGAAATTTTGGAAAAGTGGTAAGAATCGTGGTACAAATCGAATTCAGTCACAAAATCTCCATCAAGTTGTATTTTTTAAAAAATCATGATTTTTATGGACGCTGATTTCAGACTTGGGTTCGATATTTGGAAGCAGTTTTCTCAAAATCTATGGTACTAAATGGGTTGAAATTTTGGAAATGTGGTAAGAATCGTGGTACAAATCGAAATCAGTCACAAAATCTCCATAAAGTCTGATTCTTAGAAAAATCATGTTTTTTATTAAGGCTCATTTCAGACTTGGGTTCGAACTTTGGAAGCAGTTTTCTCAAAATCCATGGTGCCAAATGGGCTGAAATTTTGGAAAAGTGGTAAGAATCGTGGTACAAATCGAATTCAGTTTCAAAATCGCAATTAAGTTGTATTTTTAAAAAAATCATGATTTTTATTTACGCTAATTTCAGACTTGGGTTCGAACTTTGGAAGCAGTTTTCTCAAAATCTATGGTACTAAATGGGTTGAAATTTTGGAAATGTGGTAAGAATCGTGGTACAAATCGAAATCAGTCACAAAATCTCCATAAAGTCTGATTCTTAGAAAAATCATGTTTTTTATTAAGGCTCATTTCAGACTTGGGTTCGAACTTTGGAAGCAGTTTTCTCAAAATCCATGGTGCCAAATGGGCTGAAATTTTGGAAAAGTGGTAAGAATCGTGGTACAAATCGAAATCAGTCACAAAATCTCCATAAAGTCTGATTCTTAGAAAAATCATGTTTTTTATTAAGGCTCATTTCAGACTTGGGTTCGAACTTTGGAAGCAGTTTTCTCAAAATCTATGGTACCAAATGGGCCGAAATTTTGGAAAAGTGGTAAGAATCGTGGTACAAATCGAATTCAGTCACAAAATCTCCATCAAGTTGTATTTTTTAAAAAATCATGATTTTTATGGACGCTGATTTCAGACTTGGGTTCGATATTTGGAAGCAGTTTTCTCAAAATCTATGGTACTAAATGGGTTGAAATTTTGGAAATGTGCTAAGAATCGTGGTACAAATCGAAATCAGTCACAAAATCTCCATAAAGTCTGATTCTTAGAAAAATCATGTTTTTTATTAAGGCTCATTTCAGACTTGGGTTCGAACTTTGGAAGCAGTTTTCTCAAAATCCATGGTGCCAAATGGGCTGAAATTTTGGAAAAGTGGTAAGAATCGTGGTACAAATCGAATTCAGTTTCAAAATCGCAATTAAGTTGTATTTTTAAAAAAATCATGATTTTTATGTACGCTAATTTCAGACTTGGGTTCGAACTTTGGAAGCAGTTTTCTCAAAATCTATGGTACCAAATGGGCCGAAATTTTGGAAAAGTGGTAAGAATCGTGGTACAAATCGAATTCAGTCACAAAATCTCCATCAAGTTGTATTTTTTAAAAAATCATGATTTTTATGGACGCTGATTTTAGACTTGGGTTCGATATTTGGAAGCAGTTTTCTCAAAATCTATGGTACTAAATGGGTTGAAATTTTGGAAATGTGGTAAGAATCGTGGTACAAATCGAAATCAGTCACAAAATCTCCATAAAGTCTGATTCTTAGAAAAATCATGTTTTTTATTAAGGCTCATTTCAGACTTGGGTTCGAACTTTGGAAGCAGTTTTTCAGGCACTATGGTACCAAATGGGCTGAAATTTTGGAATAGTGGTAAGAATCGTGGTACAAATCGAAATCAGTCACAAAATCTACATAAATTTTAATTCTTAGAAAAATCATGTTTTTTTCATGGCTCATTTCAGACTTGGGTTCGAACTTTGGAAGCAGTTTTTTCAGGCTCTATGGTACCAAATGGGCTGAAATTTTGGAAAAGTGGTAAGAATCGTGGTACAAATCGAAATCAGTCACAAAATCTCCATCAAGTTTAATTCTTAGAAAAATCACGTTTTTTCATGGCTCATTTCAGACTTGGGTTCGAACTTTGGAAGCAGTTTTCTCACAATCTATGGAACCAAATGGGCTGAAATTTTGGAAAACTGGTAAGAATCGTGGTACAAATCGAATTCAGTCACAAAATCTCCATTAAGTTTGACTATTAGAAAAATCTTGAAGTTAATGAATGCTAATTTCAGACTTGGGTTCGAACTTTTGAAGCAGTTTTTTCAGTTTGGAAAAGTGGTAAGAATCGAGGGACAAATCGAGATTCAGTCACGAAATCTCCATAAAGTTTGATTCTTAGAAAAATCATGTTTTTTATTAAGGCTCATTTCAGACTTGAGTTCGAACTTTGGAAGCAGTTTTCTCAAAATCCATGGTGCCAAATGGGCTGAAATTTTGGAAAAGTGGTAAGAATCGTGGTACAAATCGAATTCAGTTTCAAAATCGCAATTAAGTTGTATTTTTAAAAAAATCATGATTTTTATGGACGCTGATTTCAGACTTGGGTTCGATATTTGGAAGCAGTTTTCTCAAAATCTATGGTACTAAATGGGTTGAAATTTTGGAAATGTGGTAAGAATCGTGGTACAAATCGAAATCAGTCACAAAATCTCCATCAAGTTGTATTTTTTAAAAAATCATGATTTTTATGGACGCTGATTTCAGACTTGGGTTCGAACTTTGGAAGCAGTTTTCTCAAAATCCATGGTGCCAAATGGGCTGAAATTTTGGAAAAGTGGTAAGAATCGTGGTACAAATCGAAATCAGTCACAAAATCTCCATAAAGTCTGATTCTTAGAAAAATCATGTTTTTTATTAAGGCTCATTTCAGACTTGGGTTCGAACTTTGGAAGCAGTTTTCTCAAAATCCATGGTGCCAAATGGGCTGAAATTTTGGAAAAGTGGTAAGAATCGTGGTACAAATCGAATTCAGTTTCAAAATCGCAATTAAGTTGTATTTTTAAAAAAATCATGATTTTTATGTACGCTAATTTCAGACTTGGGTTCGAACTTTGGGAGCAGTTTTCTCAAAATCTATGGAACCAAATGGGCTGAAATTTTGGAAAAGTGGTAAGAATCGTGGTTCAAATCGAAATCAGTCACAAAATCTCCATAAAGTTTAATTCTTAGAAAAATCATGTTTTTTCATGGCTCATTTCAGACTTGGGTTCGAACTTTGGAAGCAGTTTTCTCACAATCTATGGTACCAAATGGGCTGAAATTTTGGAAAAGTGGTAAGAATCGTGGTACAAATCGAATTCAGTCACAAAATCGCAATTAAGTTTAATTCTTAGAAAAATCACGTTTTTTCATGGCTCATTTCAGACTTGTGTTCGAACTTTGGAAGCAGTTTTCTCAAAATCTATGGTACCAAATGGGCCGAAATTTTGGAAAAGTGGTGAGAATCGTGGTACAAATCGAATTCAGTCACAAAATCGAGATTAAGTTGTATTTTTAAAACAATCATGATTTTTATGTACGCTAGTTTCAGACTTGGGTTCGAACTTTGGAAGCAGTTTTCTCAAAATCTATGGTACCAAATGGGCCGAAATTTTGGAAAAGTGGTAAGAATCGTGGTACAAATCGAATTCAGTCACAAAATCTCCATCAAGTTGTATTTTTTAAAAAATCATGATTTTTATGGACGCTGATTTCAGACTTGGGTTCGATATTTGGAAGCAGTTTTCTCAAAATCTATGGTACTAAATGGGTTGAAATTTTGGAAATGTGGTAAGAATCGTGGTACAAATCGAAATCAGTCACAAAATCTACATAAATTTTAATTCTTAGAAAAATCATGTTTTTTACATGGCTCATTTCATACTTGGGTTCGAACTTTGGAAGCAGTTTTTTCAGGCTCTATGGTACCAAATGGGCTGAAATTTTGGAAAAGTGGTAAGAATCGTGGTACAAATCGAAATCAGTCACAAAATCTCCATCAAGTTTAATTCTTAGAAAAATCACGTTTTTTCATGGCTCATTTCAGACTTGGGTTCGAACTTTGGAAGCAGTTTTCTCACAATCTATGGTGCCAAATGGGCCGAAATTTTGGAAAAGTGGTAAGAATCGTGGTACAAATCGAATTCAGTCACAAAATCTCCATTAAGTTTGACTATTAGAAAAATCTTGAATTTAATGAATGCTAATTTCAGACTTGGGTTCGAACTTTTGAAGCAGTTTTTTCAGGCTCTATGGTACCAAATGGGCTGAAATTTTGGAAAAGTGGTAAGAATCGAGGGACAAATCGAAATCAGTCACGAAATCTCCATAAAGTTTGATTCTTAGAAAAATCATGTTTTTTATTAAGGCTCATTTCAGACTTGGGTTCGAACTTTGGAAGCAGTTTTCTCAAAATCCATGGTGCCAAATGGGCTGAAATTTTGGAAAAGTGGTAAGAATCGTGGTACAAATCGAATTCAGTTTCAAAATCGCAATTAAGTTGTATTTTTAAAAAAATCATGATTTTTATGTACGCTAATTTCAGACTTGGGTTCGAACTTTGGGAGCAGTTTTCTCAAAATCTATAGAACCAAATGGGCTGAAATTTTGGAAAAGTGGTAAGAATCGTGGTACAAATCGAAATCAGTCACAAAATCTCCATAAAGTTTGATTCTTAGAAAAATCGTGTTTTTTATTAAGGCTCATTTCAGACTTGGGTTCGAACTTTGGAAGCAGTTTTCTCAAAATCTATGGTACCAAATGGGCCGAAATTTTGGAAAAGTGGTGAGAATCGTGGTACAAATCGAATTCAGTCACAAAATCGAGATTAAGTTGTATTTTTAAAACAATCATGATTTTTATGTACGCTAGTTTCAGACTTGGGTTCGAACTTTGGAAGCAGTTTTCTCAAAATCTATGGTACCAAATGGGCCGAAATTTTGGAAAAGTGGTAAGAATCGTGGTACAAATCGAAATCAGTCACAAAATCTCCATAAAGTTTGATTCTTAGAAAAATCGTGTTTTTTATTAAGGCTCATTTCAGACTTGGGTTCGAACTTTGGAAGCAGTTTTCTCAAAATCTATGGTACCAAATGGGCTGAAATTTTGGAAAAAAGGTAAGAATCGTGGTACAAATCGAATTCAGTCACAAAATCTCCAAAAGTTTGATTCTTAGAAAAATCATGTTTTTTATTAAGGCTCATTTCAGACTTTAAGTCTAACTTTCAGAGATTAAGTTGTATTTTTAAAACAATCATGATTTTTATGTACGCTAATTTCAGACTTGGGTTCGAACTTTGGAAGAAGTTTTCTCAAAATCTATGGTACCAAATGGGCCGAAATTTTGGAAAAGTGGTGAGAATCGTGGTACAAATCGAATTCAGTCACAAAATCGAGATTAAGTTGTATTTTTAAAACAATCATGATTTTTATGTACGCTAATTTCAGACTTGGGTTCGAACTTTGGAAGCAGTTTTCTCAAAATCTATGGTACCAAATAGGCCGAAATTTTGGAAAAGTGGTAAGAATCGTGGTACAAATCGAATTCAGTCACAAAATCTCCATCAAGTTGTATTTTTTAAAAAATCATGATTTTTATGGACGCTGATTTCAGACTTGGGTTCGATATTTGGAAGCAGTTTTCTCAAAATCTATGGTACTAAATGGGTTGAAATTTTGGAAATGTGGTAAGAATCGTGGTACAAATCGAAATCAGTCACAAAATCTCCATAAAGTCTGATTCTTAGAAAAATCATGTTTTTTATTAAGGCTCATTTCAGACTTGGGTTCGAACTTTGGAAGCAGTTTTTCAGGCACTATGGTACCAAATGGGCTGAAATTTTGGAATAGTGGTAAGAATCGTGGTACAAATCGAAATCAGTCACAAAATCTACATAAATTTTAATTCTTAGAAAAATCATGTTTTTTTCATGGCTCATTTCAGACTTTGGTTCGAACTTTGGAAGCAGTTTTTTCAGGCTCTATGGTACCAAATGGGCTGAAATTTTGGAAAAGTGGTAAGAATCGTGGTACAAATCGAAATCAGTCACAAAATCTCCATCAAGTTTAATTCTTAGAAAAATCACGTTTTTTCATGGCTCATTTCAGACTTGGGTTCGAACTTTGGAAGCAGTTTTCTCACAATCTATGGAACCAAATGGGCTGAAATTTTGGAAAAGTGGTAAGAATCGTGGTACAAATCGAATTCAGTCACAAAATCTCCATTAAGTTTGACTATTAGAAAAATCTTGAATTTAATGAATGCTAATTTCAGACTTGGGTTCGAACTTTTGAAGCAGTTTTTTCAGGCTCTATGGTACCAAATGGGCTGATATTTTGGAAAAGTGGTAAGAATCGAGGGACAAATCGAAATCAGTCACGAAATCTCCATAAAGTTTGATTCTTAGAAAAATCATGTTTTTTATTAAGGCTCATTTCAGACTTGGGTTCGATATTTGGAAGCAGTTTTCTCAAAATCTATGGTACTAAATGGGTTGAAATTTTGGAAATGTGGTAAGAATCGTGGTACAAATCGAAATCAGTCACAAAATCTCCATAAAGTCTGATTCTTAGAAAAATCATGTTTTTTATTAAGGCTCATTTCAGACTTGGGTTCGAACTTTGGAAGCAGTTTTCTCAAAATCCATGGTGCCAAATGGGCTGAAATTTTGGAAAAGTGGTAAGAATCGTGGTACAAATCGAATTCAGTCTTAAAATCTCCATAAAGTTTGATTCTTAGAAAAATCATGTTTTTTATTAAGGCTCATTTCAGACTTTAAGTCTAACTTTCAGAGATTAAGTTGTATTTTTAAAACAATCATGATTTTTATGTACGCTAATTTCAGACTTGGGTTCGAACTTTGGAAGCAGTTTTCTCAAAATCTATGGTACCAAATGGGCTGAAATTTTGGAAAAGTGGAAAGATTCGTGGTACAAATCGAATTCAGTCACAAAATCGAGATTAAGTTGTATTTTTAAAAAAATCATGATTTTTATGTACGCTAATTTCAGACTTGGGTTCGAACTTTGGAAGCAGTTTTCTCAAAATCTATGGTACCAAAAGGGCCGAAATTTTGGAAAAGTGGTAAGAATCGTGGTACAAATCGAATTCAGTCACAAAATCTCCATCAAGTTGTATTTTTTAAAAAATCATGATTTTTATGGACGCTGATTTCAGACTTGGGTTCGATATTTGGAAGCAGTTTTCTCAAAATCTATGGTACTAAATGGGTTGAAATTTTGGAAATGTGGTAAGAATCGTGGTACAAATCGAAATCAGTCACAAAATCTCCATAAAGTCTGATTCTTAGAAAAATCATGTTTTTTATTAAGGCTCATTTCAGACTTGGGTTCGAACTTTGGAAGCAGTTTTCTCAAAATCCATGGTGCCAAATGGGCTGAAATTTTGGAAAAGTGGTAAGAATCGTGGTACAAATCGAATTCAGTTTCAAAATCGCAATTAAGTTGTATTTTTAAAAAAATCATGATTTTTATGTACGCTAATTTCAGACTTGGGTTCGAACTTTGGGAGCAGTTTTCTCAAAATCTATGGAACCAAATGGGCTGAAATTTTGGAAAAGTGGTAAGAATCGTGGTTCAAATCGAAATCAGTCACAAAATCTCCATAAAGTTTAATTCTTAGAAAAATCATGTTTTTTCATGGCTCATTTCAGACTTGGGTTCGAACTTTGGAAGCAGTTTTCTCACAATCTATGGTACTAAATGGGTTGAAATTTTGGAAATGTGGTAAGAATCGTGGTACAAATCGAAATCAGTCACAAAATCTCCATAAAGTCTGATTCTTAGAAAAATCATGTTTTTTATTAAGGCTCATTTCAGACTTGGGTTCGAACTTTGGAAGCAGTTTTCTCAAAATCCATGGTGCCAAATGGGCTGAAATTTTGGAAAAGTGGTAAGAATCGTGGTCCAAATCGAATTCAGTCACAAAATCTCCATAAAGTTTGATTCTTAGAAAAATCATGTTTTTTATTAAGGCTCATTTCAGACTTGGGTTCGAACTTTGGAAGCAGTTTTTCAGGCACTATGGTACCAAATGGGCTGAAATTTTGGAATAGTGGTAAGAATCGTGGTACAAATCGAAATCAGTCACAAAATCTACATAAATTTTAATTCTTAGAAAAATCATGTTTTTTTCATGGCTCATTTCAGACTTTGGTTCGAACTTTGGAAGCAGTTTTTTCAGGCTCTATGTTACCAAATGGGCTGAAATTTTGGAAAAGTGGTAAGAATCGTGGTACAAATCGAAATCAGTCACAAAATCTCCATCAAGTTTAATTCTTAGAAAAATCACGTTTTTTCATGGCTCATTTCAGACTTGGGTTCGAACTTTGGAAGCAGTTTTCTCACAATCTATGGTACCAAATGGGCTGAAATTTTGGAAAAGTGGTAAGAATCGTTGTACAAATCGAATTCAGTCACAAAATCGCAATTAAGTTTAATTCTTAGAAAAATCACGTTTTTTCATGGCTCATTTCAGACTTGTGTTCGAACTTTGGAAGCAGTTTTCTCACAATCTATGGTACCAAATGGGCTGAAATTTTGGAAAAGTGGTAAGAATCGTGGTACAAATCGAATTCAGTCACAAAATCTCCATTAAGTTTGACTATTAGAAAAATCTTGAATTTAATGAATGCTAATTTCAGACTTGGGTTCGAACTTTTGAAGCAGTTTTTTCAGGCTCTATGGTACCAAATGGGCTGAAATTTTGGAAAAGTGGTAAGAATCGAGGGACAAATCGAAATCAGTCACGAAATCTCCATAAAGTTTGATTCTTAGAAAAATCATGTTTTTTATTAAGGCTCATTTCAGACTTGGGTTCGATATTTGGAAGCAGTTTTCTCAAAATCTATGGTACTAAATGGGTTGAAATTTTGGAAATGTGGTAAGAATCGTGGTACAAATCAAAATCAGTCACAAAATCTCCATAAAGTCTGATTCTTAGAAAAATCATGTTTTTTATTAAGGCTCATTTCAGACTTGGGTTCGAACTTTGGAAGCAGTTTTCTCAAAATCCATGGTGCCAAATGGGCTGAAATTTTGGAAAAGTGGTAAGAATCGTGGTACAAATCGAATTCAGTTTCAAAATCGCAATTAAGTTGTATTTTTAAAAAAATCATGATTTTTATGTACGCTAATTTCAGACTTGGGTTCGAACTTTGGGAGCAGTTTTCTCAAAATCTATGTAACCAAATGGGCTGAAATTTCGGAAAAGTGGTAAGAATCGTGGTTCAAATCGAAATCAGTCACAAAATCTCCATAAAGTTTAATTCTTAGAAAAATCATGTTTTTTCATGGCTCATTTCAGACTTGGGTTCGAACTTTGGAAGCAGTTTTCTCACAATCTATGGTACCAAATGGGCTGAAATTTTGGAAAAGTGGTAAGAATCGTTGTACAAATCGAATTCAGTCACAAAATCGCAATTAAGTTTAATTCTTAGAAAAATCACGTTTTTTCATGGCTCATTTCAGACTTGTGTTCGAACTTTGGAAGCAGTTTTCTCACAATCTATGGTACCAAATGGGCTGAAATTTTGGAAAAGTGGTAAGAATCGTGGTCCAAATCGAATTCAGTCACAAAATCTCCATAAAGTTTGATTCTTAGAAAAATCATGTTTTTTATTAAGGCTCATTTCAGACTTGGGTTCGAACTTTGGAAGCAGTTTTTTCAGGCTCTATGGTACCAAATGGGCTGAAATTTTGAAAAAGTGGAAAGATTCGTGGTACAAATCGAATTCAGTCACAAAATCGAGATTAAGTTGTATTTTTAAAAAAATCATGATTTTTATGTACGCTAATTTCAGACTTGGGTTCGAACTTTGGAAGCAGTTTTCTCACAATCTATGGTACCAAATGGGCTGAAATTTTGGAAAAGTGGTAAGAATCGTGGTACAAATCGAATTCAGTCACAAAATCGCAATTAAGTTTAATTCTTAGAAAAATCACGTTTTTTCCTGGCTCATTTCAGACTTGTGTTCGAACTTTGGAAGCAGTTTTCTCACAATCTATGCTACCAAATGGGCTGAAATTTTGGAAAAGTGGTAAGAATCGTGGTCCAAATCGAATTCAGTCACGAAATCTCCATAAAGTTTGATTCTTAGAAAAATCATGTTTTTTATTAAGGCTCATTTCAGACTTGGGTTCGAACTTTGGAAGCAGTTTTTTCAGGCTCTATGGTACCAAATGGGCTGAAATTTTGGAAAAGTGGAAAGATTCGTGGTACAAATCGAATTCAGTCACAAAATCGAGATTAAGTTGTATTTTTAAAAAAATCATGATTTTTATGTACGCTAATTTCAGACTTGGGTTCGAACTTTGGAAGCAGTTTTCTCAAAATCTATGGTACCAAATGGGACGAAATTTTGGAAAAGTGGTAAGAATCGTGGTAAAAATCAAATTCAGTCACAAAATCTCTATCAAGTTGTATTTTTTAAAAAATCATGATTTTTATGGACGCTGATTTCAGACTTGGGTTCGATATTTGGAAGCAGTTTTCTCAAAATCAATGGTACCAAATGGGTTGAAATTTTGGAAATGTGGTAAGAATCGTGGTACAAATCGAATTCAGTCACAAAATCTCCATTAAGTTTGACTATTAGAAAAATCTTGAATTTAATGAATGCTAATTTCAGACTTGGGTTCGAACTTTTGAAGCAGTTTTTTCAAAATCTATGGTACCAAATGGGCTGAAATTTTGGAAAAGTTGTAAGAATTGTGGTACAAATCGAAATCAGTCTCAAAATCGCAATTTAGTTGTATTTTTTAAAAAAATCATGATTTTTATGTACGCTAATTTCAGACTTGGGTTCGAACTTTGAGAGCAGTTTTCTCAAAATCTATAGAACCAAAAGGGGCTGAAATTTTGGAAAAGTGGTAAGAATCGTGGAACAAATCGAAATCAGTCACAAAATCTCCATAAAGTTTTTATTCTTAGAAAAATCATGTTTTTTTCATGGCTCATTTCAGACTTGGGTTCGAACTTTGGAAGCAGTTTTCTCAAAATCTATGTAACCAAATGGGCTGAAATTTTGGAAAAAAGGTAAGAATCGTGGTACAAATCGAATTCAGTCACAAAATCTCCATCAAGTTGTATTTTAAAAAAAATCATGATTTTTATGGACGCTAATTTCAGACTTGGGTTCGAACTTTGGAAGCAGTTTTCTCAAAATCTATGGTACCAAATGGGCTGAAATTTTGGAAAAAAAGGTAAGAATCGTGGTACAAATCGAATTCAGTCACAAAATCTCCATCAAGTTGTATTTTAAAAAAAATATGATTTTTATGGACGCTTATTTCAGACTTGGGTTCGAACTTTGGAAGCAGTTTTCTCAAAATCTATGGTACCAAATGGGCTGAAATTTTGGAAAAGTGGTAAGAATCGTGGTTCAAATCGAAATCAGTCACAAAATCTCCATAAAGTTTAATTCTTATTAAAATCATGTTTTTTCATGGCTCATTTCAGACTTGGGTTCGAACTTTGGGAGCAGTTTTCTCAAAATCTATAGAACCAAATGGGCTGAAATTTTGGAAAAGTGGTAAGAATCGTGGTACAAATCGAAATCAGTCACAAAATCTCCATAAAGTTTAATTCTTAGAAAAATCATGTTTTTTTCATGGCTCATTTCAGACTTGGGTTCGAACTTTGGGAGCAGTTTTCTCAAAATCTATAGAACCAAATGGGCTGAAATTTAGGAAAAAAGGTAAGAATCGAGGGACAAATCGAAATCAGTCACGAAATCTCCATAAAGTTTGATTCTTAGAAAAATCATGTTTTTTATTAAGGCTCATTTCAGACTTGGGTTCGAACTTTGGAAGCAGTTTTCTCAAAATCTATGGTACTAAATGGGTTGAAATTTTGGAAATGTGGTAAGAATCGTGGTACAAATCGAAATCAGTCACAAAATCTCCATAAAGTCTGATTCTTAGAAAAATCATGTTTTTTATTAAGGCTCATTTCAGACTTGGGTTCGAACTTTGGAAGCAGTTTTCTCAAAATCCATGGTGCCAAATGGGCTGAAATTTTGGAAAAGTGGTAAGAATCGTGGTACAAATCGAATTCAGTTTCAAAATCGCAATTAAGTTGTATTTTTAAAAAAATCATGATTTTTATGTACGCTAATTTCAGACTTGGGTTCGAACTTTGGGAGCAGTTTTCTCAAAATCTATGGAACCAAATGGGCTGAAATTTTGGAAAAGTGGTAAGAATCGTGGTTCAAATCGAAATCAGTCACAAAATCTCCATAAAGTTTGATTCTTAGAAAAATCATGTTTTTTATTAAGGCTCATTTCAGACTTGGGTTCGAACTTTGGAAGCAGTTTTTTCAGGCTCTATGGTACCAAATGGGCTGAAATTTTGGAAAAGTGGAAAGAATCGTGGTACAAATCGAATTCAGTCACAAAATCGCAATTAAGTTTAATTCTTAGAAAAATCACGTTTTTTCATGGCTCATTTCAGACTTGTGTTCGAACTTTGGAAGCAGTTTTCTCACAATCTATGTTACCAAATGGGCTGAAATTTTGGAAAAGTGGTAAGAATCGTGGTCCAAATCGAATTCAGTCACAAAATCTCCATAAAGTTTGATTCTTAGAAAAATCATGTTTTTTATTAAGGCTCATTTCAGACTTTGGTTCGAACTTTGGAAGCAGTTTTTTCAGGCTCTATGGTACCAAATGGGCTGAAATTTTGAAAAAGTGGAAAGATTCGTGGTACAAATCGAATTCAGTAACAAAATCGAGATTAAGTTGTATTTTTAAAAAAATCATGATTTTTATGTACGCTAATTTCAGACTTGGGTTCGAACTTTGGAAGCAGTTTTCTCACAATCTATGGTACCAAATGGGCTGAAATTTTGGAAAAGTGGTAAGAATCGTGGTCCAAATCGAATTCAGTCACAAAATCGCAATTAAGTTTAATTCTTAGAAAAATCACGTTTTTTCATGGCTCATTTCAGACTTGTGTTCGAACTTTGGAAGCAGTTTTCTCACAATCTATGCTACCAAATGGGCTGAAATTTTGGAAAAGTGGTAAGAATCGTGGTCCAAATCGAATTCAGTCACGAAATCTCCATAAAGTTTGATTCTTAGAAAAATCATGTTTTTTATTAAGGCTCATTTCAGACTTGGGTTCGAACTTTGGAAGCAGTTTTTTCAGGCTCTATGGTACCAAATGGGCTGAAATTTTGGAAAAGTGGAAAGATTCGTGGTACAAATCGAATTCAGTCACAAAATCGAGATTAAGTTGTATTTTTAAAAAAATCATGATTTTTATGTACGCTAATTTCAGACTTGGGTTCGAACTTTGGAAGCAGTTTTCTCAAAATCTATGGTACCAAAAGGGCCGAAATTTTGGAAAAGTGGTAAGAATCGTGGTACAAATCGAATACAGTTTCAAAATCGCAATTAAGTTGTATTTTTAAAAAAATCATGATTTTTATGTACGCTAATTTCAGACTTGGGTTCGAACTTTGGAAGCAGTTTTCTCACAATCTATGGAACCAAATGGGCTGAAATTTTGGAAAAGTGGTAAGAATCGTGGTTCAAATCGAAATCAGTCACAAAATCTCCATTAAGTTTGACTATTAGAAAAATCTTGAATTTAATGAATGCTAATTTCAGACTTGGGTTCGAACTTTTGAAGCAGTTTTTTCAAAATCTATGGTACCAAATGGGCTGAAATTTTGGAAAAGTTGTAAGAATTGTGGTACAAATCGAAATCAGTCTCATAATCGCAATTAAGTTGTATTTTTAAAAAAAATCATGATTTTTAAGTACGCTAATTTCAGACTTGGGTTCGAACTTTGAGAGCAGTTTTCTCAAAATCTATAGAACCAAAAGGGGCTGAAATTTTGGAAAAGTGGTAAGAATCGTGGAACAAATCGAAATCAGTCACAAAATCTCCATAAAGTTTTTATTCTTAGAAAAATCATGTTTTTTTCATGGCTCATTTCAGACTTGGGTTCGAACTTTGGAAGCAGTTTTCTCAAAATCTATGTTACCAAATGGGCTGAAATTTTGGAAAAAAGGTAAGAATCGTGGTACAAATCAAAATCAGTCACAAAATCTCCATAAAGTCTGATTCTTAGAAAAATCATGTTTTTTATTAAGGCTCATTTCAGACTTGGGTTCGAACTTTGGAAGCAGTTTTCTCAAAATCCATGGTGCCAAATGGGCTGAAATTTTGGAAAAGTGGTAAGAATCGTGGTACAAATCGAATTCAGTTTCAAAATCGCAATTAAGTTGTATTTTTAAAAAAATCATGATTTTTATGTACGCTAATTTCAGACTTGGGTTCGAACTTTGGGAGCAGTTTTCTCAAAATCTATGTAACCAAATGGGCTGAAATTTCGGAAAAGTGGTAAGAATCGTGGTTCAAATCGAAATCAGTCACAAAATCTCCATAAAGTTTAATTCTTAGAAAAATCATGTTTTTTCATGGCTCATTTCAGACTTGGGTTCGAACTTTGGAAGCAGTTTTCTCACAATCTATGGTACCAAATGGGCTGAAATTTTGGAAAAGTGGTAAGAATCGTTGTACAAATCGAATTCAGTCACAAAATCGCAATTAAGTTTAATTCTTAGAAAAATCACGTTTTTTCATGGCTCATTTCAGACTTGTGTTCGAACTTTGGAAGCAGTTTTCTCACAATCTATGGTACCAAATGGGCTGAAATTTTGGAAAAGTGGTAAGAATCGTGGTCCAAATCGAATTCAGTCACAAAATCTCCATAAAGTTTGATTCTTAGAAAAATCATGTTTTTTATTAAGGCTCATTTCAGACTTGGGTTCGAACTTTGGAAGCAGTTTTTTCAGGCTCTATGGTACCAAATGGGCTGAAATTTTGAAAAAGTGGAAAGATTCGTGGTACAAATCGAATTCAGTCACAAAATCGAGATTAAGTTGTATTTTTAAAAAAATCATGATTTTTATGTACGCTAATTTCAGACTTGGGTTCGAACTTTGGAAGCAGTTTTCTCACAATCTATGGTACCAAATGGGCTGAAATTTTGGAAAAGTGGTAAGAATCGTGGTACAAATCGAATTCAGTCACAAAATCGCAATTAAGTTTAATTCTTAGAAAAATCACGTTTTTTCCTGGCTCATTTCAGACTTGTGTTCGAACTTTGGAAGCAGTTTTCTCACAATCTATGCTACCAAATGGGCTGAAATTTTGGAAAAGTGGTAAGAATCGTGGTCCAAATCGAATTCAGTCACGAAATCTCCATAAAGTTTGATTCTTAGAAAAATCATGTTTTTTATTAAGGCTCATTTCAGACTTGGGTTCGAACTTTGGAGGCAGTTTTTTCAGGCTCTATGGTACCAAATGGGCTGAAATTTTGGAAAAGTGGAAAGATTCGTGGTACAAATCGAATTCAGTCACAAAATCGAGATTAAGTTGTATTTTTAAAAAAATCATGATTTTTATGTACGCTAATTTCAGACTTGGGTTCGAACTTTGGAAGCAGTTTTCTCAAAATCTATGGTACCAAATGGGACGAAATTTTGGAAAAGTGGTAAGAATCGTGGTAAAAATCAAATTCAGTCACAAAATCTCTATCAAGTTGTATTTTTTAAAAAATCATGATTTTTATGGACGCTGATTTCAGACTTGGGTTCGATATTTGGAAGCAGTTTTCTCAAAATCAATGGTACCAAATGGGTTGAAATTTTGGAAATGTGGTAAGAATCGTGGTACAAATCGAAATCAGTCACAAAATCTCCATCAAGTTTAATTCTTAGAAAAATCACGTTTTTTCATGGCTCATTTCAGACTTGGGTTCGAACTTTGGAAACAGTTTTCTCACAATCTATGGAACCAAATGGGCTGAAATTTTGGAAAAGTGGTAAGAATCGTGGTACAAATCGAATTCAGTCACAAAATCTCCATTAAGTTTGACTATTAGAAAAATCTTGAATTTAATGAATGCTAATTTCAGACTTGGGTTCGAACTTTTGAAGCAGTTTTTTCAAAATCTATGGTACCAAATGGGCTGAAATTTTGGAAAAGTTGTAAGAATTGTGGTACAAATCGAAATCAGTCTCAAAATCGCAATTTAGTTGTATTTTTTAAAAAAATCATGATTTTTATGTACGCTAATTTCAGACTTGGGTTCGAACTTTGAGAGCAGTTTTCTCAAAATCTATAGAACCAAAAGGGGCTGAAATTTTGGAAAAGTGGTAAGAATCGTGGAACAAATCGAAATCAGTCACAAAATCTCCATAAAGTTTTTATTCTTAGAAAAATCATGTTTTTTTCATGGCTCATTTCAGACTTGGGTTCGAACTTTGGAAGCAGTTTTCTCAAAATCTATGTAACCAAATGGGCTGAAATTTTGGAAAAAAGGTAAGAATCGTGGTACAAATCGAATTCAGTCACAAAATCTCCATCAAGTTGTATTTTAAAAAAAATCATGATTTTTATGGACGCTAATTTCAGACTTGGGTTCGAACTTTGGAAGCAGTTTTCTCAAAATCTATGGTACCAAATGGGCTGAAATTTTGGAAAAGTGGTAAGAATCGTGGTTCAAATCGAAATCAGTCACAAAATCTCCATAAAGTTTAATTCTTATTTAAATCATGTTTTTTCATGGCTCATTTCAGACTTGGGTTCGAACTTTGGGAGCAGTTTTCTCAAAATCTATAGAACCAAATGGGCTGAAATTTTGGAAAAGTGGTAAGAATCGTGGTACAAATCGAAATCAGTCACAAAATCTCCATAAAGTTTAATTCTTAGAAAAATCATGTTTTTTTCATGGCTCATTTCAGACTTGGGTTCGAACTTTGGGAGCAGTTTTCTCAAAATCTATAGAACCAAATGGGCTGAAATTTAGGAAAAAAGGTAAGAATCGAGGGACAAATCGAAATCAGTCACGAAATCTCCATAAAGTTTGATTCTTAGAAAAATCATGTTTTTTATTAAGGCTCATTTCAGACTTGGGTTCGAACTTTGGAAGCAGTTTTCTCAAAATCTATGGTACCAAATGGGCCGAAATTTTGGAAAAGTGGTGAGAATCGTGGTACAAATCGAATTCAGTCACAAAATCGAGATTAAGTTGTATTTTTAAAACAATCATGATTTTTATGTACGCTAATTTCAGACTTGGGTTCGAACTTTGGAAGCAGTTTTCTCAAAATCTATGGTACCAAATGGGCCGAAATTTTGGAAAAGTGGTAAGAATCGTGGTACAAATCGAATTCAGTCACAAAATCTCCATCAAGTTGTATTTTTTAAAAAATAAGGATTTTTATGGACGCTGATTTCAGACTTGGGTTCGATATTTGGAAGCAGTTTTCTCAAAATCTATGGTACTAAATGGGTTGAAATTTTGGAAATGTGGTAAGAATCGTGGTACAAATCGAAATCAGTCACAAAATCTCCATAAAGTCTGATTCTTAGAAAAATCATGTTTTTTATTAAGGCTCATTTCAGACTTGGGTTCGAACTTTGGAAGCAGTTTTCTCAAAATCCATGGTGCCAAATGGGCTGAAATTTTGGAAAAGTGGTAAGAATCGTGGTACAAATCGAATTCAGTTTCAAAATCGCAATTAAGTTGTATTTTTAAAAAAATCATGATTTTTATGTACGCTAATTTCAGACTTGGGTTCGAACTTTGGGAGCAGTTTTCTCAAAATCTATGGAACCAAATGGGCTGAAATTTTGGAAAAGTGGTAAGAATCGTGGTTCAAATCGAAATCAGTCACAAAATCTCCATAAAGTTTGATTCTTAGAAAAATCATGTTTTTTATTAAGGCTCATTTCAGACTTGGGTTCGAACTTTGGAAGCAGTTTTTTCAGGCTCTATGGTACCAAATGGGCTGAAATTTTGGAAAAGTGGAAAGAATCGTGGTACAAATCGAATTCAGTCACAAAATCGCAATTAAGTTTAATTCTTAGAAAAATCACGTTTTTTCATGGCTCATTTCAGACTTGTGTTCGAACTTTGGAAGCAGTTTTCTCACAATCTATGTTACCAAATGGGCTGAAATTTTGGAAAAGTGGTAAGAATCGTGGTCCAAATCGAATTCAGTCACAAAATCTCCATAAAGTTTGATTCTTAGAAAAATCATGTTTTTTATTAAGGCTCATTTCAGACTTTGGTTCGAACTTTGGAAGCAGTTTTTTCAGGCTCTATGGTACCAAATGGGCTGAAATTTTGAAAAAGTGGAAAGATTCGTGGTACAAATCGAATTCAGTAACAAAATCGAGATTAGGTTGTATTTTTAAAAAAATCATGATTTTTATGTACGCTAATTTCAGACTTGGGTTCGAACTTTGGAAGCAGTTTTCTCACAATCTATGGTACCAAATGGGCTGAAATTTTGGAAAAGTGGTAAGAATCGTGGTCCAAATCGAATTCAGTCACAAAATCGCAATTAAGTTTAATTCTTAGAAAAATCACGTTTTTTCATGGCTCATTTCAGACTTGTGTTCGAACTTTGGAAGCAGTTTTCTCACAATCTATGCTACCAAATGGGCTGAAATTTTGGAAAAGTGGTAAGAATCGTGGTCCAAATCGAATTCAGTCACGAAATCTCCATAAAGTTTGATTCTTAGAAAAATCATGTTTTTTATTAAGGCTCATTTCAGACTTGGGTTCGAACTTTGGAAGCAGTTTTTTCAGGCTCTATGGTACCAAATGGGCTGAAATTTTGGAAAAGTGGAAAGATTCGTGGTACAAATCGAATTCAGTCACAAAATCGAGATTAAGTTGTATTTTTAAAAAAATCATGATTTTTATGTACGCTAATTTCAGACTTGGGTTCGAACTTTGGAAGCAGTTTTCTCAAAATCTATGGTACCAAAAGGGCCGAAATTTTGGAAAAGTGGTAAGAATCGTGGTACAAATCGAATTCAGTCACAAAATCTCCATCAAGTTGTATTTTTTAAAAAATCATGATTTTTATGGACGCTGATTTCAGACTTGGGTTCGATATTTGGAAGCAGTTTTCTCAAAATCTATGGTACTAAATGGGTTGAAATTTTGGAAATGTGGGAAGAATCGTGGTACAAATCGAATACAGTTTCAAAATCGCAATTAAGTTGTATTTTTAAAAAAATCATGATTTTTATGTACGCTAATTTCAGACTTGGGTTCGAACTTTGGAAGCAGTTTTCTCACAATCTATGGAACCAAATGGGCTGAAATTTTGGAAAAGTGGTAAGAATCGTGGTTCAAATCGAAATCAGTCACAAAATCTCCATTAAGTTTGACTATTAGAAAAATCTTGAATTTTATGAATGCTAATTTCAGACTTGGGTTCGAACTTTTGAAGCAGTTTTTTCAAAATCTATGGTACCAAATGGGCTGAAATTTTGGAAAAGTTGTAAGAATTGTGGTACAAATCGAAATCAGTCTCATAATCGCAATTAAGTTGTATTTTTAAAAAAAATCATGATTTTTAAGTACGCTAATTTCAGACTTGGGTTCGAACTTTGAGAGCAGTTTTCTCAAAATCTATAGAACCAAAAGGGGCTGAAATTTTGGAAAAGTGGTAAGAATCGTGGAACAAATCGAAATCAGTCACAAAATCTCCATAAAGTTTTTATTCTTAGAAAAATCATGTTTTTTTCATGGCTCATTTCAGACTTGGGTTCGAACTTTGGAAGCAGTTTTCTCAAAATCTATGTTACCAAATGGGCTGAAATTTTGGAAAAAAGGTAAGAATCGTGGTACAAATCGAATTCAGTCACAAAATCTCCATCAAGTTGTATTTTAAAAAAAATCATGATTTTTATGGACGCTAATTTCAGACTTGGGTTCGAACTTTGGAAGCAGTTTTCTCAAAATCTATGGTACCAAATGGGCTGAAATTTTGGAAAAAAAGGTAAGAATCGTGGTACAAATCGAATTCAGTCACAAAATCTCCATCAAGTTGTATTTTTTAAAAAATCATGATTTTTATGGACGCTGATTTCAGACTTGGGTTCGATATTTGGAAGCAGTTTTCTCAAAATCTATGGTACTAAATGGGTTGAAATTTTGGAAATGTGGTAAGAATCGTGGTACAAATCGAAATCAGTCACAAAATCTCCATAAAGTCTGATTCTTAGAAAAATCATGTTTTTTATTAAGGCTCATTTCAGACTTGGGTTCGAACTTTGGAAGCAGTTTTCTCAAAATCCATGGTGCCAAATGGGCTGAAATTTTGGAAAAGTGGTAAGAATCGTGGTACAAATCAAATTCAGTTTCAAAATCGCAATTAAGTTGTATTTTTAAAAAAATCATGATTTTTATGTACGCTAATTTCAGACTTGGGTTCGAACTTTGGGAGCAGTTTTCTCAAAATCTATGGAACCAAATGGGCTGAAATTTTGGAAAAGTGGTAAGAATCGTGGTCCAAATCGAATTCAGTCACAAAATCTCCATAAAGTTTGATTCTTAGAAAAATCATGTTTTTTATTAAGGCTCATTTCAGACTTGGGTTCGAACTTTGGAAGCAGTTTTTTCAGGCTCTATGGTACCAAATGGGCTGAAATTTTGAAAAAATGGAAAGATTCGTGGTACAAATCGAATTCAGTCACAAAATCGAGATTAAGTTGTATTTTTAAAAAAATCATGATTTTTATGTACGCTAATTTCAGACTTGGGTTCGAACTTTGGAAGCAGTTTTCTCACAATCTATGGAACCAAATGGGCTGAAATTTTGGAAAAGTGGTAAGAATCGTGGTACAAATCGAATTCAGTCACAAAATCTCCATTAAGTTTGACTATTAGAAAAATCTTGAATTTAATGAATGCTAATTTCAGACTTGGGTTCGAACTTTTGAAGCAGTTTTTTCAGTTTGGAAAAGTGGTAAGAATCGAGGGACAAATCGAGATTCAGTCACGAAATCTCCATAAAGTTTGATTCTTAGAAAAATCATGTTTTTTATTAAGGCTCATTTCAGACTTGGGTTCGAACTTTGGAAGCAGTTTTCTCAAAATCCATGGTGCCAAATGGGCTGAAATTTTGGAAAAGTGGTAAGAATCGTGGTACAAATCGAATTCAGTTTCAAAATCGCAATTAAGTTGTATTTTTAAAAAAATAATGATTTTTATGTACGCTAATTTCAGACTTGGGTTCGAACTTTGGAAGCAGTTTTCTCAAAATCTATGGTACTAAATGGGTTGAAATTTTGGAAATGTGGTAAGAATCGTGGTACAAATCGAAATCAGTCACAAAATCTCAATAAAGTCTGATTCTTAGAAAAATCATGTTTTTTATTAAGGCTCATTTCAGACTTGGGTTCGAACTTTGGAAGCAGTTTTCTCAAAATCCATGGTGCCAAATGGGCTGAAATTTTGGAAAAGTGGTAAGAATCGTGGTACAAATCGAAATCAGTCACAAAATCTCCATAAAGTCTGATTCTTAGAAAAATCATGTTTTTTATTAAGGCTAATTTCAGACTTGGGTTCGAACTTTGGAAGCAGTTTTCTCAAAATCTATGGAACCAAATGGGCTGAAATTTTGGAAAAGTGGTAAGAATCGTGGTTCAAATCGAAATCAGTCACAAAATCTCCATAAAGTTTAATTCTTAGAAAAATCATGTTTTTTCATGGCTCATTTCAGACTTGGGTTCGAACTTTGGAAGCAGTTTTCTCACAATCTATGGTACCAAATGGGCTGAAATTTTGGAAAAGTGGTAAGAATCGTGGTACAAATCGAATTCAGTCACAAAATCGCAATTAGGTTTAATTCTTAGAAAAATCACGTTTTTTCATGGCTCATTTCAGACTTGTGTTCGAACTTTGGAAGCAGTTTTCTCACAATCTATGGTACCAAATGGGCTGAAATTTTGGAAAAGTGGTAAGAATCGTGGTCCAAATCGAATTCAGTCACAAAATCTCCATAAAGTTTGATTCTTAGAAAAATCATGTTTTTTATTAAGGCTCATTTCAGACTTGGGTTCGAACTTTGGAAGCAGTTTTTTCAGGCTCTATGGTACCAAATGGGCTGAAATTTTGAAAAAATGGAAAGATTCGTGGTACAAATCGAATTCAGTCACAAAATCGAGATTAAGTTGTATTTTTAAAAAAATCATGATTTTTATGTACGCTAATTTCAGACTTGGGTTCGAACTTTGGAAGCAGTTTTCTCACAATCTATGGAACCAAATGGGCTGAAATTTTGGAAAAGTGGTAAGAATCGTGGTACAAATCGAATTCAGTCACAAAATCTCCATTAAGTTTGACTATTAGAAAAATCTTGAATTTAATGAATGCTAATTTCAGACTTGGGTTCGAACTTTTGAAGCAGTTTTTTCAGTTTGGAAAAGTGGTAAGAATCGAGGGACAAATCGAGATTCAGTCACGAAATCTCCATAAAGTTTGATTCTTAGAAAAATCATGTTTTTTATTAAGGCTCATTTCAGACTTGGGTTCGAACTTTGGAAGCAGTTTTCTCAAAATCCATGGTGCCAAATGGGCTGAAATTTGGAAAAGTGGTAAGAATCGTGGTACAAATCGAATTCAGTTTCAAAATCGCAATTAAGTTGTATTTTTAAAAAAATCATGATTTTTATGTACGCTAATTTCAGACTTGGGTTCGAACTTTGGAAGCAGTTTTCTCACAATCTATGGAACCAAATGGGCTGAAATTTTGGAAAAGTGGTAAGAATCGTGGTACAAATCGAATTCAGTCACAAAATCTCCATTAAGTTTGACTATTAGAAAAATCTTGAATTTAATGAATGCTAATTTCAGACTTGAATTCGAACTTTTGAAGCAGTTTTTTCAGGCTCTATGGTACCAAATGGGCTGAAATTTTGGAAAAGTGGAAAGATTCGTGGTACAAATCGAATTCAGTCACAAAATCGAGATTAAGTTGTATTTTTAAAAAAATCATGATTTTTATGTACGCTAATTTCAGACTTGGGTTCGAACTTTGGAAGCAGTTTTCTCAAAATCTATGGTACCAAAAGGGCCGAAATTTTGGAAAAGTGGTAAGAATCGTGGTACAAATCGAATTCAGTCACAAAATCTCCATCAAGTTGTATTTTTTAAAAAATCATGATTTTATGGACGCTGATTTCAGACTTGGGTTCGATATTTGGAAGCAGTTTTCTCAAAATCTATGGTACTAAATGGGTTGAAATTTTGGAAATGTGGGAAGAATCGTGGTACAAATCGAATACAGTTTCAAAATCGCAATTAAGTTGTATTTTTAAAAAAATCATGATTTTTATGTACGCTAATTTCAGACTTGGGTTCGAACTTTGCAAGCAGTTTTCTCACAATCTATGGAACCAAATGGGCTGAAATTTTGGAAAAGTGGTAAGAATCGTGGTACAAATCGAATACAGTTTCAAAATCGCAATTAAGTTGTATTTTTAAAAAAATCATGATTTTTATGTACGCTAATTTCAGACTTGGGTTCGAACTTTGGAAGCAGTTTTCTCACAATCTATGGAACCAAATGGGCTGAAATTTTGGAAAAGTGGTAAGAATCGTGGTACAAATCGAATTCAGTCAAAAAATCTCCATTAAGTTTGACTATTAGAAAAATCTTGAATTTAATGAATGCTAATTTCAGACTTGGGTTCGAACTTTTGAAGCAGTTTTTTCAAAATCTATTGTACCAAATGGGCTGAAATTTTGGAAAAGTTGTAAGAATTGTGGTACAAATCGAAATCAGTCTCATAATCGCAATTAAGTTGTATTTTTAAAAAAAATCATGATTTTTAAGTACGCTAATTTCAGACTTGGGTTCGAACTTTGAGAGCAGTTTTCTCAAAATCTATAGAACCAAAAGGGGCTGAAATTTTGGAAAAGTGGTAAGAATCGTGGAACAAATCGAAATCAGTCACAAAATCTCCATAAAGTTTTTATTCTTAGAAAAATCATGTTTTTTTCATGGCTCATTTCAGACTTGGGTTCGAACTTTGGAAGCAGTTTTCTCAAAATCTATGTTACCAAATGGGCTGAAATTTTGGAAAAAAGGTAAGAATCGTGGTACAAATCGAATTCAGTCACAAAATCTCCATCAAGTTGTATTTTAAAAAAAATCATGATTTTTATGGACGCTAATTTCAGACTTGGGTTCGAACTTTGGAAGCAGTTTTCTCAAAATCTATGGTACCAAATGGGCTGAAATTTTGGAAAAAAAGGTAAGAATCGTGGTACAAATCGAATTCAGTCACAAAATCTCCATCAAGTTGTATTTTAAAAAAAATCTTGATATTTATGGAAGCTTATTTCAGACTTGGGTTCGAACTTTGGAAGCAGTTTTCTCAAAATCTATGGTACCAAATGGGCTGAAATTTTGGAAAAGTGGTAAGAATCGTGGTTCAAATCGAAATCAGTCACAAAATCTCCATAAAGTTTAATTCTTATTAAAATCATGTTTTTTCATGGCTCATTTCAGACTTGGGTTCGAACTTTGGGAGCAGTTTTCTCAAAATCTATAGAACCAAATGGGCTGAAATTTTGGAAAAGTGGTAAGAATCGTGGTACAAATCGAAATCAGTCACAAAATCTCCATAAAGTTTAATTCTTAGAAAAATCATGTTTTTTTCATGGCTCATTTCAGACTTGGGTTCGAACTTTGGGAGCAGTTTTCTCAAAATCTATAGAACGAAATGGGCTGAAATTTAGGAAAAAAGGTAAGAATCGAGGGACAAATCGAAATCAGTCACGAAATCTCCATAAAGTTTGATTCTTAGAAAAATCATGTTTTTTATTAAGGCTCAGTTCAGACTTGGGTTCGAACTTTGGAAGCAGTTTTCTCAAAATCTATGGTACCAAATGGGCCGAAATTTTGGAAAAGTGGTGAGAATCGTGGTACAAATCGAATTCAGTCACAAAATCGAGATTAAGTTGTATTTTTAAAACAATCATGATTTTTATGTACGCTAATTTCAGACTTGGGTTCGAACTTTGGAAGCAGTTTTCTCAAAATCTATGGTACCAAATGGGCCGAAATTTTGGAAAAGTGGTAAGAATCGTGGTACAAATCGAATTCAGTCACAAAATCTCCATCAAGTTGTATTTTTTAAAAAATCATGATTTTTATGGACGCTGATTTCAGACTTGGGTTCGATATTTGGAAGCAGTTTTCTCAAAATCTATGGTACTAAATGGGTTGAAATTTTGGAAATGTGGTAAGAATCGTGGTACAAATCGAAATCATTCACAAAATCTCCATAAAGTCTGATTCTTAGAAAAATCATGTTTTTTATTAAGGCTCATTTCAGAATTGGGTTCGAACTTTGGAAGCAGTTTTCTCAAAATCCATGGTGCCAAATGGGTTGAAATTTTGGAAAAGTGGTAAGAATCGTGGTACAAATCGAATTCAGTTTCAAAATCGCAATTAAGTTGTATTTTTAAAAAAATCATGATTTTTATGTACGCTAATTTCAGACTTGGGTTCGAACTTTGGGAGCAGTTTTCTCAAAATCTATGGAACCAAATGGGCTGAAATTTTGGAAAAGTGGTAAGAATCGTGGTTCAAATCGAAATCAGTCACAAAATCTCCATAAAGTTTGATTCTTAGAAAAATCATGTTTTTTATTAAGGCTCATTTCAGACTTGGGTTCGAACTTTGGAAGCAGTTTTTTCAGGCTCTATGGTACCAAATGGGCTGAAATTTTGGAAAAGTGGAAAGAATCGTGGTACAAATCGAATTCAGTCACAAAATCGAGATTAAGTTGTATTTTTAAAAAAATAATGATTTTTATGTACGCTAATTTCAGACTTGGTTCGAACTTTGGAAGCAGTTTTCTCAAAATCTATCGTACTAAATGGGTTGAAATTTTGGAAATGTGGTAAGAATCGTGGTACAAATCGAAATCAGTCACAAAATCTCAATAAAGTCTGATTCTTAGAAAAATCATGTTTTTTATTAAGGCTCATTTCAGACTTGGGTTCGAACTTTGGAAGCAGTTTTCTCAAAATCTATGGTACCAAATGGGCTGAAATTTTGGAAAAAAAGGTAAGAATCGTGGTACAAATCGAATTCAGTCACAAAATCTCCATCAAGTTGTATTTTAAAAAAAATCTTGATTTTTATGGAAGCTTATTTCAGACTTGGGTTCGAACTTTGGAAGCAGTTTTCTCAAAATCTATGGTACCAAATGGGCTGAAATTTTGGAAAAGTGGTAAGAATCGTGGTTCAAATCGAAATCAGTCACAAAATCTCCATAAAGTTTAATTCTTATTAAAATCATGTTTTTTCATGGCTCATTTCAGACTTGGGTTCGAACTTTGGGAGCAGTTTTCTCAAAATCTATAGAACCAAATGGGCTGAAATTTTGGAAAAGTGGTAAGAATCGTGGTACAAATCGAAATCAGTCACAAAATCTCCATAAAGTTTAATTCTTAGAAAAATCATGTTTTTTTCATGGCTCATTTCAGACTTGGGTTCGAACTTTGGGAGCAGTTTTCTCAAAATCTATAGAACGAAATGGGCTGAAATTTAGGAAAAAAGGTAAGAATCGAGGGACAAATCGAAATCAGTCACGAAATCTCCATAAAGTTTGATTCTTAGAAAAATCATGTTTTTTATTAAGGCTCATTTCAGACTTGGGTTCGAACTTTGGAAGCAGTTTTCTCAAAATCTATGGTACCAAATGGGCCGAAATTTTGGAAAAGTGGTGAGAATCGTGGTACAAATCGAATTCAGTCACAAAATCGAGATTAAGTTGTATTTTTAAAACAATCATGATTTTTATGTACGCTAATTTCAGACTTGGGTTCGAACTTTGGAAGCAGTTTTCTCAAAATCTATGGTACCAAATGGGCCGAAATTTTGGAAAAGTGGTGAGAATCGTGGTACAAATCGAATTCAGTCACAAAATCGAGATTAAGTTGTATTTTTAAAACAATCATGATTTTTATGTACGCTAATTTCAGACTTGGGTTCGAACTTTGGAAGCAGTTTTCTCAAAATCTATGGTACCAAATGGGCCGAAATTTTGGAAAAGTGGTAAGAATCGTGGTACAAATCGAATTCAGTCACAAAATCTCCATCAAGTTGTATTTTTTAAAAAATCATGATTTTTATGGACGCTGATTTCAGACTTGGGTTCGATATTTGGAAGCAGTTTTCTCAAAATCTATGGTACTAAATGGGTTGAAATTTTGGAAATGTGGTAAGAATCGTGGTACAAATCGAAATCATTCACAAAATCTCCATAAAGTCTGATTCTTAGAAAAATCATGTTTTTTATTAAGGCTCATTTCAGACTTGGGTTCGAACTTTGGAAGCAGTTTTCTCAAAATCCATGGTGCCAAATGGGCGGAAATTTTGGAAAAGTGGTAAGAATCGTGGTACAAATCGAATTCAGTTTCAAAATCGCAATTAAGTTGTATTTTTAAAAAAATCATGATTTTTATGTACGCTAATTTCAGACTTGGGTTCGAACTTTGGGAGCAGTTTTCTCAAAATCTATGGAACCAAATGGGCTGAAATTTTGGAAAAGTGGTAAGAATCGTGGTTCAAATCGAAATCAGTCACAAAATCTCCATAAAGTTTGATTCTTAGAAAAATCATGTTTTTTATTAAGGCTCATTTCAGACTTGGGTTCGAACTTTGGAAGCAGTTTTTTCAGGCTCTATGGTACCAAATGGGCTGAAATTTTGGAAAAGTGGAAAGAATCGTGGTACAAATCGAATTCAGTCACAAAATCGAGATTAAGTTGTATTTTTAAAAAAATAATGATTTTTATGTACGCTAATTTCAGACTTGGGTTCGAACTTTGGAAGCAGTTTTCTCAAAATCTATGGTACTAAATGGGTTGAAATTTTGGAAATGTGGTAAGAATCGTGGTACAAATCGAAATCAGTCACAAAATCTCAATAAAGTCTGATTCTTAGAAAAATCATGTTTTTTATTAAGGCTCATTTCAGACTTGGGTTCGAACTTTGGAAGCAGTTTTCTCAAAATCCATGGTGCCAAATGGGCTGAAATTTTGGAAAAGTGGTAAGAATCGTGGTACAAATCGAAATCAGTCACAAAATCTCCATAAAGTCTGATTCTTAGAAAAATCATGTTTTTTATTAAGGCTAATTTCAGACTTGGGTTCGAACTTTGGAAGCAGTTTTCTCAAAATCTATGGTACCAAATGGGCCGAAATTTTGGAAAAGTGGTAAGAATCGTGGTACAAATCGAATTCAGTCACAAAATCTCCATCAAGTTGTATTTTTTAAAAAATCATGATTTTTATGGACGCTGATTTCAGACTTGGGTTCGATATTTGGAAGCAGTTTTCTCAAAATCTATGGTACTAAATGGGTTGAAATTTTGGAAATGTGGTAAGAATCGTGGTACAAATCGAAATCAGTCACAAAATCTCCATAAAGTCTGATTCTTAGAAAAATCATGTTTTTTATTAAGGCTCATTTCAGACTTGGGTTCGAACTTTGGAAGCAGTTTTCTCAAAATCCATGGTGCCAAATGGGCTGAAATTTTGGAAAAGTGGTAAGAATCGTGGTACAAATCGAATTCAGTTTCAAAATCGCAATTAAGTTGTATTTTTAAAAAAATCATGATTTTTATGTACGCTAATTTCAGACTTGGGTTCGAACTTTGGGAGCAGTTTTCTCAAAATCTATGGAACCAAATGGGCTGAAATTTTGGAAAAGTGGTAAGAATCGTGGTTCAAATCGAAATCAGTCACAAAATCTCCATAAAGTTTAATTCTTAGAAAAATCATGTTTTTTCATGGCTCATTTCAGACTTGGGTTCGAACTTTGGAAGCAGTTTTCTCACAATCTATGGTACCAAATGGGCTGAAATTTTGGAAATGTGGTAAGAATCGTGGTACAAATCGAATTCAGTCACAAAATCGCAATTAAGTTTAATTCTTAGAAAAATCACGTTTTTTCATGGCTCATTTCAGACTTGTGTTCGAACTTTGGAAGCAGTTTTCTCACAATCTATGGTACCAAATGGGCTGAAATTTTGGAAAAGTGGTAAGAATCGTGGTCCAAATCGAATTCAGTCACAAAATCTCCATAAAGTTTGATTCTTAGAAAAATCATGTTTTTTATTAAGGCTCATTTCAGACTTGGGTTCGAACTTTGGAAGCAGTTTTTTCAGGCTCTATGGTACCAAATGGGCTGAAATTTTGAAAAAATGGAAAGATTCGTGGTACAAATCGAATTCAGTCACAAAATCGAGATTAAGTTGTATTTTTAAAAAAATCATGATTTTTATGTACGCTAATTTCAGACTTGGGTTCGAACTTTGGAAGCAGTTTTCTCACAATCTATGGAACCAAATGGGCTGAAATTTTGGAAAAGTGGTAAGAATCGTGGTACAAATCGAATTCAGTCACAAAATCTCCATTAAGTTTGACTATTAGAAAAATCTTGAATTTAATGAATGCTAATTTCAGACTTGGGTTCGAACTTTTGAAGCAGTTTTTTCAGTTTGGAAAAGTGGTAAGAATCGAGGGACAAATCGAGATTCAGTCACGAAATCTCCATAAAGTTTGATTCTTAGAAAAATCATGTTTTTTATTAAGGCTCATTTCAGACTTGGGTTCGAACTTTGGAAGCAGTTTTCTCAAAATCCATGGTGCCAAATGGGCTGAAATTTTGGAAAAGTGGTAAGAATCGTGGTACAAATCGAATTCAGTTTCAAAATCGCAATTAAGTTGTATTTTTAAAAAAATCATGATTTTTATGTACGCTAATTTCAGACTTGGGTTCGAACTTTGGAAGCAGTTTTCTCACAATCTATGGAACCAAATGGGCTGAAATTTTGGAAAAGTGGTAAGAATCGTGGTACAAATCGAATTCAGTCACAAAATCTCCATTAAGTTTGACTATTAGAAAAATCTTGAATTTAATGAATGCTAATTTCAGACTTGAATTCGAACTTTTGAAGCAGTTTTTTCAAAATCTATGGTACCAAATGGGCTGAAATTTTGGAAAAGTTGTAAGAATTGTGGTACAAATCGAAATCATTCACAAAATCTCCATAAAGTCTGATTCTTAGAAAAATCATGTTTTTTATTAAGGCTCATTTCAGACTTGGGTTCGAACTTTGGAAGCAGTTTTCTCAAAATCCATGGTGCCAAATGGGCTGAAATTTTGGAAAAGTGGTAAGAATCGTGGTTCAAATCGAAATCAGTCACAAAATCTCCATAAAGTTTGATTCTTAGAAAAATCATGTTTTTTATTAAGGCTCATTTCAGACTTGGGTTCGAACTTTGGAAGCAGTTTTTTCAGGCTCTATGGTACCAAATGGGCTGAAATTTTGGAAAAGTGGAAAGAATCGTGGTACAAATCGAATTCAGTCACAAAATCGAGATTAAGTTGTATTTTTAAAAAATCATGATTTTTATGTACGCTAATTTCAGACTTGGGTTCGAACTTTGGAAGCAGTTTTCTCAAAATCTATGGTACCAATTGGGCCGAAATTTTGGAAAAGTGGTAAGAATCGTGGTACAAATCGAATTCAGTCACAAAATCTCCATCAAGTTGTATTTTTTAAAAAATCATGATTTTTATGGACGCTGATTTCAGACTTGGGTTCGATATTTGGAAGCAGTTTTCTCAAAATCTATGGTACTAAATGGGTTGAAATTTTGGAAATGTGGTAAGAATCGTGGTACAAATCGAAATCAGTCACAAAATCTCCATCAAGTTGTATTTTTTAAAAAATCATGATTTTTATGGACGCTGATTTCAGACTTGGGTTCGATATTTGGAAGCAGTTTTCTCAAAATCTATGGTACTAAATGGGTTGAAATTTTGGAAATGTGGTAAGAATCGTGGTACAAATCGAAATCAGTCACAAAATCTCCATAAAGTCTGATTCTTAGAAAAATCATGTTTTTTATTAAGGCTCATTTCAGACTTGGGTTCGAACTTTGGAAGCAGTTTTCTCAAAATCCATGGTGCCAAATGGGCTGAAATTTTGGAAAAGTGGTAAGAATCGTGGTACAAATCGAAATCAGTCACAAAATCTCCATAAAGTCTGATTCTTAGAAAAATCATGTTTTTTATTAAGGCTCATTTCAGACTTGGGTTCGAACTTTGGAAGCAGTTTTTTCAGGCTCTATGGTACCAAATGGGCTGAAATTTTGAAAAAGTGGTAAGAATCGTGGTTCAAATCGAAATCAGTCACAAAATCGAGATTAAGTTGTATTTTTAAAAAAATCGTGATTTTTATGTACGCTAATTTCAGACTTGGGTTCGAACTTTGGAAGCAGTTTTCTCACAATCTATGGTACCAAATGGGCTGAAATTTTGGGAAAGTGGTAAGAATCGTGGTACAAATCGAAATCAGTCACAAAATCTCCATCAAGTTGTATTTTTTAAAAAATCATGATTTTTATGGACGCTGATTTCAGACTTGGGTTCGAACTTTTGAAGCAGTTTTTTCAGTTTGGAAAAGTGGTAAGAATCGAGGGACAAATCGAGATTCAGTCACGAAATCTCCATAAAGTTTGATTCTTAGAAAAATCATGTTTTTTATTAAGGCTCATTTCAGACTTGGGTTCGAACTTTGGAAGCAGTTTTCTCAAAATCCATGGTGCCAAATGGGCTGAAATTTTGGAAAAGTGGTAAGAATCGTGGTTCAAATCGAAATCAGTCACAAAATCTCCATAAAGTTTGATTCTTAGAAAAATCATGTTTTTTATTAAGGCTCATTTCAGACTTGGGTTCGAACTTTGGAAGCAGTTTTTTCAGGCTCTATGGTACCAAATGGGCTGAAATTTTGGAAAAGTGGAAAGAATCGTGGTACAAATCGAATTCAGTCACAAAATCGAGATTAAGTTGTATTTTTAAAAAATCATGATTTTTATGTACGCTAATTTCAGACTTGGGTTCGAACTTTGGAAGCAGTTTTCTCAAAATCTATGGTACCAATTGGGCCGAAATTTTGGAAAAGTGGTAAGAATCGTGGTACAAATCGAATTCAGTCACAAAATCTCCATCAAGTTGTATTTTTTAAAAAATCATGATTTTTATGGACGCTGATTTCAGACTTGGGTTCGATATTTGGAAGCAGTTTTCTCAAAATCTATGGTACTAAATGGGTTGAAATTTTGGAAATGTGGTAAGAATCGTGGTACAAATCGAAATCAGTCACAAAATCTCCATCAAGTTGTATTTTTTAAAAAATCATGATTTTTATGGACGCTGATTTCAGACTTGGGTTCGATATTTGGAAGCAGTTTTCTCAAAATCTATGGTACTAAATGGGTTGAAATTTTGGAAATGTGGTAAGAATCGTGGTACAAATCGAAATCAGTCACAAAATCTCCATAAAGTCTGATTCTTAGAAAAATCATGTTTTTTATTAAGGCTCATTTCAGACTTGGGTTCGAACTTTGGAAGCAGTTTTCTCAAAATCCATGGTGCCAAATGGGCTGAAATTTTGGAAAAGTGGTAAGAATCGTGGTACAAATCGAAATCAGTCACAAAATCTCCATAAAGTCTGATTCTTAGAAAAATCATGTTTTTTATTAAGGCTCATTTCAGACTTGGGTTCGAACTTTGGAAGCAGTTTTCTCAAAATCCATGGTGCCAAATGGGCTGAAATTTTGGATAAGTGGTAAGAATCGTGGTACAAATCGAAATCAGTCACAAAATCTCCATAAAGTCTGATTCTTAGAAAAATCATGTTTTTTATTAAGGCTCATTTCAGACTTGGGTTCGAACTTTGGAAGCAGTTTTCTCAAAATCTATGGTACCAAATGGGCCGAAATTTTGGAAAAGTGGTAAGAATCGTGGTACAAATCGAATTCAGTCACAAAATCTCCATCAAGTTGTATTTTTTAAAAAATCATGATTTTTATGGACGCTGATTTCAGACTTGGGTTCGATATTTGGAAGCAGTTTTCTCAAAATCTATGGTACTAAATGGGTTGAAATTTTGGAAATGTGGTAAGAATCGTGGTACAAATCGAAATCAGTCACAAAATCTCCATCAAGTTGTATTTTTTAAAAAATCATGATTTTTATGGACGCTGATTTCAGACTTGGGTTCGATATTTGGAAGCAGTTTTCAATTCACAAAATCGCAATTAAGTTTAATTCTTAGAAAAATCACGTTTTTTCATGGCTCATTTCAGACTTGTGTTCGAACTTTGGAAGCAGTTTTCTCACAATCTATGCTACCAAATGGGCTGAAATTTTGGAAAAGTGGTAAGAATCGTGGTCCAAATCGAATTCAGTCACAAAATCTCCATAAAGTTTGATTCTTAGAAAAATCATGTTTTTTATTAAGGCTCATTTCAGACTTGGGTTCGAACTTTGGAAGCAGTTTTTTCAGGCTCTATGGTACCAAATGGGCTGAAATTTTGAAAAAGTGGTAAGAATCGTGGTTCAAATCGAAATCAGTCACAAAATCGAGATTAAGTTGTATTTTTAAAAAAATCGTGATTTTTATGTACGCTAATTTCAGACTTGGGTTCGAACTTTGGAAGCAGTTTTCTCACAATCTATGGTACCAAATGGGCTGAAATTTTGGGAAAGTGGTAAGAATCGTGGTACAAATCGAATTCAGTCACAAAATCTCCATAAAGTTTGATTCTTAGAAAAATCATGTTTTTTATTAAGGCTCATTTCAGACTTGGGTTCGAACTTTGGAAGCAGTTTTTTCAGGCTCTATGGTACCAAATGGGCTGAAATTTTGGAAAAGTGGAAAGATTCGTGGTACAAATCGAATTCAGTCACAAAATCGAGATTAAGTTGTATTTTTAAAAAAATCATGATTTTTATGTACGCTAATTTCAGACTTGGGTTCGAACTTTGGAAGCAGTTTTCTCAAAATCTATGGTACCAAATGGGACGAAATTTTGGAAAAGTGGTAAGAATCGTGGTAAAAATCAAATTCAGTCACAAAATCTCTATCAAGTTGTATTTTTTAAAAAATCATGATTTTTATGGACGCTGATTTCAGACTTGGGTTCGATATTTGGAAGCAGTTTTCTCAAAATCAATGGTACCAAATGGGTTGAAATTTTGGAAATGTGGTAAGAATCGTGGTACAAATCGAAATCAGTCACAAAATCTCCATCAAGTTTAATTCTTAGAAAAATCACGTTTTTTCATGGCTCATTTCAGACTTGGGTTCGAACTTTGGAAACAGTTTTCTCACAATCTATGGAACCAAATGGGCTGAAATTTTGGAAAAGTGGTAAGAATCGTGGTACAAATCGAATTCAGTCACAAAATCTCCATTAAGTTTGACTATTAGAAAAATCTTGAATTTAATGAATGCTAATTTCAGACTTGGGTTCGAACTTTTGAAGCAGTTTTTTCAAAATCTGTGGTACCAAATGGGCTGAAATTTTGGAAAAGTTGAAAGAATTGTGGTACAAATCGAAATCAGTCTCAAAATCGCAATTTAGTTGTATTTTTTAAAAAAATCATGATTTTTATGTACGCTAATTTCAGACTTGGGTTCGAACTTTGAGAGCAGTTTTCTCAAAATCTATAGAACCAAAAGGGGCTGAAATTTTGGAAAAGTGGTAAGAATCGTGGAACAAATCGAAATCAGTCACAAAATCTCCATAAAGTTTTTATTCTTAGAAAAATCATGTTTTTTTCATGGCTCATTTCAGACTTGGGTTCGAACTTTGGAAGCAGTTTTCTCAAAATCTATGTAACCAAATGGGCTGAAATTTTGGAAAAAAGGTAAGAATCGTGGTACAAATCGAATTCAGTCACAAAATCTCCATCAAGTTGTATTTTAAAAAAAATCATGATTTTTATGGACGCTAATTTCAGACTTGGGTTCGAACTTTGGAAGCAGTTTTCTCAAAATCTATGGTACCAAATGGGCTGAAATTTTGGAAAAAAAGGTAAGAATCGTGGTACAAATCGAATTCAGTCACAAAATCTCCATCAAGTTGTATTTTAAAAAAAATATGATTTTTATGGACGCTTATTTCAGACTTGGGTTCGAACTTTGGAAGCAGTTTTCTCAAAATCTATGGTACCAAATGGGCTGAAATTTTGGAAAAGTGGTAAGAATCGTGGTTCAAATCGAAATCAGTCACAAAATCTCCATAAAGTTTAATTCTTATTAAAATCATGTTTTTTCATGGCTCATTTCAGACTTGGGTTCGAACTTTGGGAGCAGTTTTCTCAAAATCTATAGAACCAAATGGGCTGAAATTTTGGAAAAGTGGTAAGAATCGTGGTACAAATCGAAATCAGTCACAAAATCTCCATAAAGTTTAATTCTTAGAAAAATCATGTTTTTTTCATGGCTCATTTCAGACTTGGGTTCGAACTTTGGGAGCAGTTTTCTCAAAATCTATAGAACCAAATGGGCTGAAATTTAGGAAAAAAGGTAAGAATCGAGGGACAAATCGAAATCAGTCACGAAATCTCCAAAAAGTTTGATTCTTAGAAAAATCATGTTTTTTATTAAGGCTCATTTCAGACTTGGGTTCGAACTTTGGAAGCAGTTTTCTCAAAATCTATGGTACCAAATGGGCCGAAATTTTGGAAAAGTGGTGAGAATCGTGGTACAAATCGAATTCAGTCACAAAATCGAGATTAAGTTGTATTTTTAAAACAATCATGATTTTTATGTACGCTAATTTCAGACTTGGGTTCGAACTTTGGAAGCAGTTTTCTCAAAATCTATGGTACCAAATGGGCCGAAATTTTGGAAAAGTGGTAAGAATCGTGGTACAAATCGAATTCAGTCACAAAATCTCCATCAAGTTGTATTTTTTAAAAAATAAGGATTTTTATGGACGCTGATTTCAGACTTGGGTTCGATATTTGGAAGCAGTTTTCTCAAAATCTATGGTACTAAATGGGTTGAAATTTTGGAAATGTGGTAAGAATCGTGGTACAAATCGAAATCAGTCACAAAATCTCCATAAAGTCTGATTCTTAGAAAAATCATGTTTTTTATTAAGGCTCATTTCAGACTTGGGTTCGAACTTTGGAAGCAGTTTTCTCAAAATCCATGGTGCCAAATGGGCTGAAATTTTGGAAAAGTGGTAAGAATCGTGGTACAAATCGAATTCAGTTTCAAAATCGCAATTAAGTTGTATTTTTAAAAAAATCATGATTTTTATGTACGCTAATTTCAGACTTGGGTTCGAACTTTGGGAGCAGTTTTCTCAAAATCTATGGAACCAAATGGGCTGAAATTTTGGAAAAGTGGTAAGAATCGTGGTTCAAATCGAAATCAGTCACAAAATCTCCATAAAGTTTGATTCTTAGAAAAATCATGTTTTTTATTAAGGCTCATTTCAGACTTGGGTTCGAACTTTGGAAGCAGTTTTTTCAGGCTCTATGGTACCAAATGGGCTGAAATTTTGGAAAAGTGGAAAGAATCGTGGTACAAATCGAATTCAGTCACAAAATCGAGATTAAGTTGTATTTTTAAAAAAATCATGATTTTTATGTACGCTTATTTCAGACTTGGGTTCGAACTTTGGAAGCAGTTTTCTCAAAATCTATGGTACTAAATGGGTTGAAATTTTGGAAATGTGGTAAGAATCGTGGTACAAATCGAAATCAGTAACAAAATCTCCATAAAGTCTGATTCTTAGAAAAATCATGTTTTTTATTAAGGCTCATTTCAGACTTGGGTTCGAACTTTGGAAGCAGTTTTCTCAAAATCCATGGTGCCAAATGGGCTGAAATTTTGGATAAGTGGTAAGAATCGTGGTACAAATCGAAATCAGTCACAAAATCTCCATAAAGTCTGATTCTTAGAAAAATCATGTTTTTTATTAAGGCTCATTTCAGACTTGGGTTCGAACTTTGGAAGCAGTTTTCTCAAAATCTATGGTACCAAATGGGCCGAAATTTTGGAAAAGTGGTAAGAATCGTGGTACAAATCGAATTCAGTCACAAAATCTCCATCAAGTTGTATTTTTTAAAAAATCATGATTTTTATGGACGCTGATTTCAGACTTGGGTTCGATATTTGGAAGCAGTTTTCTCAAAATCTATGGTACTAAATGGGTTGAAATTTTGGAAATGTGGTAAGAATCGTGGTACAAATCGAAATCAGTCACAAAATCTCCATAAAGTCTGATTCTTAGAAAAATCATGTTTTTTATTAAGGCTCATTTCAGACTTGGGTTCGAACTTTGGAAGCAGTTTTCTCAAAATCCATGGTGCCAAATGGGCTGAAATTTTGGAAAAGTGGTAAGAATCGTGGTACAAATCGAATTCAGTTTCAAAATCGCAATTAAGTTGTATTTTTAAAAAAATCATGATTTTTATGTACGCTAATTTCAGACTTGGGTTCGAACTTTGGGAGCAGTTTTCTCAAAATCTTTGGAACCAAATGGGCTGAAATTTTGGAAAAGTGGTAAGAATCGTGGTTCAAATCGAAATCAGTCACAAAATCTCCATAAAGTTTAATTCTTAGAAAAATCATGTTTTTTCATGGCTCATTTCAGACTTGGGTTCGAACTTTGGAAGCAGTTTTCTCACAATCTATGGTACCAAATGGGCTGAAATTTTGGAAAAGTGGTAAGAATCGTGGTACAAATTCAATTCAGTCACAAAATCGCAATTAAGTTTAATTCTTAGAAAAATCACGTTTTTTCATGGCTCATTTCAGACTTGTGTTCGAACTTTGGAAGCAGTTTTCTCACAATCTATGGTACCAAATGGGCTGAAATTTTGGAAAAGTGGTAAGAATCGTGGTCCAAATCGAATTCAGTCACAAAATCTCCATAAAGTTTGATTCTTAGAAAAATCATGTTTTTTATTAAGGCTCATTTCAGACTTTGGTTCGAACTTTGGAAGCAGTTTTTTCAGGCTCTATGGTACCAAATGGGCTGAAATTTTGAAAAAGTGGAAAGATTCGTGGTACAAATCGAATTCAGTAACAAAATCGAGATTAAGTTGTATTTTTAAAAAAATCATGATTTTTATGTACGCTAATTTCAGACTTGGGTTCGAACTTTGGAAGCAGTTTTCTCACAATCTATGGTACCAAATGGGCTGAAATTTTGGAAAAGTGGTAAGAATCGTGGTACAAATCGAATTCAGTCACAAAATCGCAATTAAGTTTAATTCTTAGAAAAATCACGTTTTTTCATGGCTCATTTCAGACTTGTGTTCGAACTTTGGAAGCAGTTTTCTCACAATCTATGCTACCAAATGGGCTGAAATTTTGGAAAAGTGGTAAGAATCGTGGTCCAAATCGAATTCAGTCACGAAATCTCCATAAAGTTTGATTCTTAGAAAAATCATGTTTTTTATTAAGGCTCATTTCAGACTTGGGTTCGAACTTTGGAAGCAGTTTTTTCAGGCTCTATGGTACCAAATGGGCTGAAATTTTGGAAAAGTGGAAAGATTCGTGGTACAAATCGAATTCAGTCACAAAATCGAGATTAAGTTGTATTTTTAAAAAAATCATGATTTTTATGTACGCTAATTTCAGACTTGGGTTCGAACTTTGGAAGCAGTTTTCTCAAAATCTATGGTACCAAAAGGGCCGAAATTTTGGAAAAGTGGTAAGAATCGTGGTACAAATCGAATTCAGTCACAAAATCTCCATCAAGTTGTATTTTTTAAAAAATCATGATTTTTATGGACGCTGATTTCAGACTTGGGTTCGATATTTGGAAGCAGTTTTCTCAAAATCTATGGTACTAAATGGGTTGAAATTTTGGAAATGTGGGAAGAATCGTGGTACAAATCGAATACAGTTTCAAAATCGCAATTAAGTTGTATTTTTAAAAAAATCATGATTTTTATGTACGCTAATTTCAGACTTGGGTTCGAACTTTGGAAGCAGTTTTCTCACAATCTATGGAACCAAATGGGCTGAAATTTTGGAAAAGTGGTAAGAATCGTGGTACAAATCGAATACAGTTTCAAAATCGCAATTAAGTTGTATTTTTAAAAAAATCATGATTTTTATGTACGCTAATTTCAGACTTGGGTTCGAACTTTGGAAGCAGTTTTCTCACAATCTATGGAACCAAATGGGCTGAAATTTTGGAAAAGTGGTAAGAATCGTGGTACAAATCGAATTCAGTCACAAAATCTCCATTAAGTTTGACTATTAGAAAAATCTTGAATTTAATGAATGCTAATTTCAGACTTGGGTTCGAACTTTTGAAGCAGTTTTTTCAAAATCTATGGTACCAAATGGGCTGAAATTTTGGAAAAGTTGAAAGAATTGTGGTACAAATCGAAATCAGTCTCATAATCGCAATTAAGTTGTATTTTTAAAAAAAATCATGATTTTTAAGTACGCTAATTTCAGACTTGGGTTCGAACTTTGAGAGCAGTTTTCTCAAAATCTATAGAACCAAAAGGGGCTGAAATTTTGGAAAAGTGGTAAGAATCGTGGAACAAATCGAAATCAGTCACAAAATCTCCATAAAGTTTTTATTCTTAGAAAAATCATGTTTTTTTCATGGCTCATTTCAGACTTGGGTTCGAACTTTGGAAGCAGTTTTCTCAAAATCTGTGTTACCAAATGGGCTGAAATTTTGGAAAAAAGGTAAGAATCGTGGTACAAATCGAATTCAGTCACAAAATCTCCATCAAGTTGTATTTTAAAAAAAATCATGATTTTTATGGACGCTAATTTCAGACTTGGGTTCGAACTTTGGAAGCAGTTTTCTCAAAATCTATGGTACCAAATGGGCTGAAATTTTGGAAAAAAAGGTAAGAATCGTGGTACAAATCGAATTCAGTCACAAAATCTCCATCAAGTTGTATTTTAAAAAAAATCTTGATTTTTATGGAAGCTTATTTCAGACTTGGGTTCGAACTTTGGAAGCAGTTTTCTCAAAATCTATGGTACCAAATGGGCTGAAATTTTGGAAAAGTGGTAAGAATCGTGGTTCAAATCGAAATCAGTCACAAAATCTCCATAAAGTTTAATTCTTAGAAAAATCATGTTTTTTTCATGGCTCATTTCAGACTTGGGTTCGAACTTTGGGAGCAGTTTTCTCAAAATCTATAGAACGAAATGGGCTGAAATTTAGGAAAAAAGGTAAGAATCGAGGGACAAATCGAAATCAGTCACGAAATCTCCATAAAGTTTGATTCTTAGAAAAATCATGTTTTTTATTAAGGCTCATTTCAGACTTGGGTTCGAACTTTGGAAGCAGTTTTCTCAAAATCTATGGTACCAAATGGGCCGAAATTTTGGAAAAGTGGTGAGAATCGTGGTACAAATCGAATTCAGTCACAAAATCGAGATTAAGTTGTATTTTTAAAACAATCATGATTTTTATGTACGCTAATTTCAGACTTGGGTTCGAACTTTGGAAGCAGTTTTCTCAAAATCTATGGTACCAAATGGGCCGAAATTTTGGAAAAGTGGTAAGAATCGTGGTACAAATCGAATTCAGTCACAAAATCTCCATCAAGTTGTATTTTTTAAAAAATCATGATTTTTATGGACGCTGATTTCAGACTTGGGTTCGATATTTGGAAGCAGTTTTCTCAAAATCTATGGTACTAAATGGGTTGAAATTTTGGAAATGTGGTAAGAATCGTGGTACAAATCGAAATCATTCACAAAATCTCCATAAAGTCTGATTCTTAGAAAAATCATGTTTTTTATTAAGGCTCATTTCAGACTTGGGTTCGAACTTTGGAAGCAGTTTTCTCAAAATCCATGGTGCCAAATGGGCTGAAATTTTGGAAAAGTGGTAAGAATCGTGGTACAAATCGAATTCAGTTTCAAAATCGCAATTAAGTTGTATTTTTAAAAAAATCATGATTTTTATGTACGCTAATTTCAGACTTGGGTTCGAACTTTGGGAGCAGTTTTCTCAAAATCTATGGAACCAAATGGGCTGAAATTTTGGAAAAGTGGTAAGAATCGTGGTTCAAATCGAAATCAGTCACAAAATCTCCATAAAGTTTGATTCTTAGAAAAATCATGTTTTTTATTAAGGCTCATTTCAGACTTGGGTTCGAACTTTGGAAGCAGTTTTTTCAGGCTCTATGGTACCAAATGGGCTGAAATTTTGGAAAAGTGGAAAGAATCGTGGTACAAATCGAATTCAGTCACAAAATCGAGATTAAGTTGTATTTTTAAAAAAATAATGATTTTTATGTACGCTAATTTCAGACTTGGGTTCGAACTTTGGAAGCAGTTTTCTCAAAATCTATGGTACTAAATGGGTTGAAATTTTGGAAATGTGGTAAGAATCGTGGTACAAATCGAATTCAGTCACAAAATCGCAATTAAGTTTAATTCTTAGAAAAATCACGTTTTTTCATGGCTCATTTCAGACTTGTGTTCGAACTTTGGAAGCAGTTTTCTCACAATCTATGCTACCAAATGGGCTGAAATTTTGGAAAAGTGGTAAGAATCGTGGTCCAAATCGAATTCAGTCACGAAATCTCCATAAAGTTTGATTCTTAGAAAAATCATGTTTTTTATTAAGGCTCATTTCAGACTTGGGTTCGAACTTTGGAAGCAGTTTTTTCAGGCTCTATGGTACCAAATGGGCTGAAATTTTGGAAAAGTGGAAAGATTCGTGGTACAAATCGAATTCAGTCACAAAATCGAGATTAAGTTGTATTTTTAAAAAAATCATGATTTTTATGTACGCTAATTTCAGACTTGGGTTCGAACTTTGGAAGCAGTTTTCTCAAAATCTATGGTACCAAATGGGCTGAAATTTTGGAAAAGTGGTAAGAATCGTGGTCCAAATCGAATTCAGTCACAAAATCTCCATAAAGTTTGATTCTTAGAAAAATCATGTTTTTTATTAAGGCTCATTTCAGACTTGGGTTCGAACTTTGGAAGCAGTTTTTTCAGGCTCTATGGTACCAAATGGGCTGAAATTTTGGAAAAGTGGAAAGATTCGTGGTACAAATCGAATTCAGTCACAAAATCGAGATTAAGTTGTATTTTTAAAAAAATCATGATTTTTATGTACGCTAATTTCAGACTTGGGTTCGAACTTTGGAAGCAGTTTTCTCAAAATCTATGGTACCAAATGGGCTGAAATTTTGGAAAAGTGGTAAGAATCGTGGTCCAAATCGAATTCAGTCACAAAATCTCCATAAAGTTTGATTCTTAGAAAAATCATGTTTTTTATTAAGGCTCATTTCAGACTTTGGTTCGAACTTTGGAAGCAGTTTTTTCAGGCTCTATGGTACCAAATGGGCTGAAATTTTGAAAAAGTGGAAAGATTCGTGGTACAAATCGAATTCAGTAACAAAATCGAGATTAAGTTGTATTTTTAAAAAAATCATGATTTTTATGTACGCTAATTTCAGACTTGGGTTCGAACTTTGGAAGCAGTTTTCTCACAATCTATGGTACCAAATGGGCTGAAATTTTGGAAAAGTGGTAAGAATCGTGGTACAAATCGAATTCAGTCACAAAATCGCAATTAAGTTTAATTCTTAGAAAAATCACGTTTTTTCATGGCTCATTTCAGACTTGTGTTCGAACTTTGGAAGCAGTTTTCTCACAATCTATGCTACCAAATGGGCTGAAATTTTGGAAAAGTGGTAAGAATCGTGGTCCAAATCGAATTCAGTCACGAAATCTCCATAAAGTTTGATTCTTAGAAAAATCATGTTTTTTATTAAGGCTCATTTCAGACTTGGGTTCGAACTTTGGAAGCAGTTTTTTCAGGCTCTATGGTACCAAATGGGCTGAAATTTTGGAAAAGTGGAAAGATTCGTGGTACAAATCGAATTCAGTCACAAAATCGAGATTAAGTTGTATTTTTAAAAAAATCATGATTTTTATGTACGCTAATTTCAGACTTGGGTTCGAACTTTGGAAGCAGTTTTCTCAAAATCTATGGTACCAAAAGGGCCGAAATTTTGGAAAAGTGGTAAGAATCGTGGTACAAATCGAATTCAGTCACAAAATCTCCATCAAGTTGTATTTTTTAAAAAATCATGATTTTTATGGACGCTGATTTCAGACTTGGGTTCGATATTTGGAAGCAGTTTTCTCAAAATCTATGGTACTAAATGGGTTGAAATTTTGGAAATGTGGGAAGAATCGTGGTACAAATCGAATACAGTTTCAAAATCGCAATTAAGTTGTATTTTTAAAAAAATCATGATTTTTATGTACGCTAATTTCAGACTTGGGTTCGAACTTTGGAAGCAGTTTTCTCACAATCTATGGAACCAAATGGGCTGAAATTTTGGAAAAGTGGTAAGAATCGTGGTACAAATCGAATACAGTTTCAAAATCGCAATTAAGTTGTATTTTTAAAAAAATCATGATTTTTATGTACGCTAATTTCAGACTTGGGTTCGAACTTTGGAAGCAGTTTTCTCACAATCTATGGAACCAAATGGGCTGAAATTTTGGAAAAGTGGTAAGAATCGTGGTACAAATCGAATTCAGTCACAAAATCTCCATTAAGTTTGACTATTAGAAAAATCTTGAATTTAATGAATGCTAATTTCAGACTTGGGTTCGAACTTTGGAAGCAGTTTTCTCAAAATCTATGGTACCAAATGGGCCGAAATTTTGGAAAAGTGGTAAGAATCGTGGTACAAATCGAATTCAGTCACAAAATCTCCATCAAGTTGTATTTTTTAAAAAATAAGGATTTTTATGGACGCTGATTTCAGACTTGGGTTCGATATTTGGAAGCAGTTTTCTCAAAATCTATGGTACTAAATGGGTTGAAATTTTGGAAATGTGGTAAGAATCGTGGTACAAATCGAAATCAGTCACAAAATCTCCATAAAGTCTGATTCTTAGAAAAATCATGTTTTTTATTAAGGCTCATTTCAGACTTGGGTTCGAACTTTGGAAGCAGTTTTCTCAAAATCCATGGTGCCAAATGGGCTGAAATTTTGGAAAAGTGGTAAGAATCGTGGTACAAATCGAATTCAGTTTCAAAATCGCAATTAAGTTGTATTTTTAAAAAAATCATGATTTTTATGTACGCTAATTTCAGACTTGGGTTCGAACTTTGGGAGCAGTTTTCTCAAAATCTATGGAACCAAATGGGCTGAAATTTTGGAAAAGTGGTAAGAATCGTGGTTCAAATCGAAATCAGTCACAAAATCTCCATAAAGTTTGATTCTTAGAAAAATCATGTTTTTTATTAAGGCTCATTTCAGACTTGGGTTCGAACTTTGGAAGCAGTTTTTTCAGGCTCTATGGTACCAAATGGGCTGAAATTTTGGAAAAGTGGAAAGAATCGTGGTACAAATCGAATTCAGTCACAAAATCGAGATTAAGTTGTATTTTTAAAAAAATCATGATTTTTATGTACGCTTATTTCAGACTTGGGTTCGAACTTTGGAAGCAGTTTTCTCAAAATCTATGGTACTAAATGGGTTGAAATTTTGGAAATGTGGTAAGAATCGTGGTACAAATCGAAATCAGTAACAAAATCTCCATAAAGTCTGATTCTTAGAAAAATCATGTTTTTTATTAAGGCTCATTTCAGACTTGGGTTCGAACTTTGGAAGCAGTTTTCTCAAAATCCATGGTGCCAAATGGGCTGAAATTTTGGATAAGTGGTAAGAATCGTGGTACAAATCGAAATCAGTCACAAAATCTCCATAAAGTCTGATTCTTAGAAAAATCATGTTTTTTATTAAGGCTCATTTCAGACTTGGGTTCGAACTTTGGAAGCAGTTTTCTCAAAATCTATGGTACCAAATGGGCCGAAATTTTGGAAAAGTGGTAAGAATCGTGGTACAAATCGAATTCAGTCACAAAATCTCCATCAAGTTGTATTTTTTAAAAAATCATGATTTTTATGGACGCTGATTTCAGACTTGGGTTCGATATTTGGAAGCAGTTTTCTCAAAATCTATGGTACTAAATGGGTTGAAATTTTGGAAATGTGGTAAGAATCGTGGTACAAATCGAAATCAGTCACAAAATCTCCATAAAGTCTGATTCTTAGAAAAATCATGTTTTTTATTAAGGCTCATTTCAGACTTGGGTTCGAACTTTGGAAGCAGTTTTCTCAAAATCCATGGTGCCAAATGGGCTGAAATTTTGGAAAAGTGGTAAGAATCGTGGTACAAATCGAATTCAGTTTCAAAATCGCAATTAAGTTGTATTTTTAAAAAAATCATGATTTTTATGTACGCTAATTTCAGACTTGGGTTCGAACTTTGGGAGCAGTTTTCTCAAAATCTTTGGAACCAAATGGGCTGAAATTTTGGAAAAGTGGTAAGAATCGTGGTTCAAATCGAAATCAGTCACAAAATCTCCATAAAGTTTAATTCTTAGAAAAATCATGTTTTTTCATGGCTCATTTCAGACTTGGGTTCGAACTTTGGAAGCAGTTTTCTCACAATCTATGGTACCAAATGGGCTGAAATTTTGGAAAAGTGGTAAGAATCGTGGTACAAATTCAATTCAGTCACAAAATCGCAATTAAGTTTAATTCTTAGAAAAATCACGTTTTTTCATGGCTCATTTCAGACTTGTGTTCGAACTTTGGAAGCAGTTTTCTCACAATCTATGGTACCAAATGGGCTGAAATTTTGGAAAAGTGGTAAGAATCGTGGTCCAAATCGAATTCAGTCACAAAATCTCCATAAAGTTTGATTCTTAGAAAAATCATGTTTTTTATTAAGGCTCATTTCAGACTTTGGTTCGAACTTTGGAAGCAGTTTTTTCAGGCTCTATGGTACCAAATGGGCTGAAATTTTGAAAAAGTGGAAAGATTCGTGGTACAAATCGAATTCAGTAACAAAATCGAGATTAAGTTGTATTTTTAAAAAAATCATGATTTTTATGTACGCTAATTTCAGACTTGGGTTCGAACTTTGGAAGCAGTTTTCTCACAATCTATGGTACCAAATGGGCTGAAATTTTGGAAAAGTGGTAAGAATCGTGGTACAAATCGAATTCAGTCACAAAATCGCAATTAAGTTTAATTCTTAGAAAAATCACGTTTTTTCATGGCTCATTTCAGACTTGTGTTCGAACTTTGGAAGCAGTTTTCTCACAATCTATGCTACCAAATGGGCTGAAATTTTGGAAAAGTGGTAAGAATCGTGGTCCAAATCGAATTCAGTCACGAAATCTCCATAAAGTTTGATTCTTAGAAAAATCATGTTTTTTATTAAGGCTCATTTCAGACTTGGGTTCGAACTTTGGAAGCAGTTTTTTCAGGCTCTATGGTACCAAATGGGCTGAAATTTTGGAAAAGTGGAAAGATTCGTGGTACAAATCGAATTCAGTCACAAAATCGAGATTAAGTTGTATTTTTAAAAAAATCATGATTTTTATGTACGCTAATTTCAGACTTGGGTTCGAACTTTGGAAGCAGTTTTCTCAAAATCTATGGTACCAAAAGGGCCGAAATTTTGGAAAAGTGGTAAGAATCGTGGTACAAATCGAATTCAGTCACAAAATCTCCATCAAGTTGTATTTTTTAAAAAATCATGATTTTTATGGACGCTGATTTCAGACTTGGGTTCGATATTTGGAAGCAGTTTTCTCAAAATCTATGGTACTAAATGGGTTGAAATTTTGGAAATGTGGGAAGAATCGTGGTACAAATCGAATACAGTTTCAAAATCGCAATTAAGTTGTATTTTTAAAAAAATCATGATTTTTATGTACGCTAATTTCAGACTTGGGTTCGAACTTTGGAAGCAGTTTTCTCACAATCTATGGAACCAAATGGGCTGAAATTTTGGAAAAGTGGTAAGAATCGTGGTACAAATCGAATACAGTTTCAAAATCGCAATTAAGTTGTATTTTTAAAAAAATCATGATTTTTATGTACGCTAATTTCAGACTTGGGTTCGAACTTTGGAAGCAGTTTTCTCACAATCTATGGAACCAAATGGGCTGAAATTTTGGAAAAGTGGTAAGAATCGTGGTACAAATCGAATTCAGTCACAAAATCTCCATTAAGTTTGACTATTAGAAAAATCTTGAATTTAATGAATGCTAATTTCAGACTTGGGTTCGAACTTTTGAAGCAGTTTTTTCAAAATCTATGGTACCAAATGGGCTGAAATTTTGGAAAAGTTGAAAGAATTGTGGTACAAATCGAAATCAGTCTCATAATCGCAATTAAGTTGTATTTTTAAAAAAAATCATGATTTTTAAGTACGCTAATTTCAGACTTGGGTTCGAACTTTGAGAGCAGTTTTCTCAAAATCTATAGAACCAAAAGGGGCTGAAATTTTGGAAAAGTGGTAAGAATCGTGGAACAAATCGAAATCAGTCACAAAATCTCCATAAAGTTTTTATTCTTAGAAAAATCATGTTTTTTTCATGGCTCATTTCAGACTTGGGTTCGAACTTTGGAAGCAGTTTTCTCAAAATCTGTGTTACCAAATGGGCTGAAATTTTGGAAAAAAGGTAAGAATCGTGGTACAAATCGAATTCAGTCACAAAATCTCCATCAAGTTGTATTTTAAAAAAAATCATGATTTTTATGGACGCTAATTTCAGACTTGGGTTCGAACTTTGGAAGCAGTTTTCTCAAAATCTATGGTACCAAATGGGCTGAAATTTTGGAAAAAAAGGTAAGAATCGTGGTACAAATCGAATTCAGTCACAAAATCTCCATCAAGTTGTATTTTAAAAAAAATCTTGATTTTTATGGAAGCTTATTTCAGACTTGGGTTCGAACTTTGGAAGCAGTTTTCTCAAAATCTATGGTACCAAATGGGCTGAAATTTTGGAAAAGTGGTAAGAATCGTGGTTCAAATCGAAATCAGTCACAAAATCTCCATAAAGTTTAATTCTTAGAAAAATCATGTTTTTTTCATGGCTCATTTCAGACTTGGGTTCGAACTTTGGGAGCAGTTTTCTCAAAATCTATAGAACGAAATGGGCTGAAATTTAGGAAAAAAGGTAAGAATCGAGGGACAAATCGAAATCAGTCACGAAATCTCCATAAAGTTTGATTCTTAGAAAAATCATGTTTTTTATTAAGGCTCATTTCAGACTTGGGTTCGAACTTTGGAAGCAGTTTTCTCAAAATCTATGGTACCAAATGGGCCGAAATTTTGGAAAAGTGGTGAGAATCGTGGTACAAATCGAATTCAGTCACAAAATCGAGATTAAGTTGTATTTTTAAAACAATCATGATTTTTATGTACGCTAATTTCAGACTTGGGTTCGAACTTTGGAAGCAGTTTTCTCAAAATCTATGGTACCAAATGGGCCGAAATTTTGGAAAAGTGGTAAGAATCGTGGTACAAATCGAATTCAGTCACAAAATCTCCATCAAGTTGTATTTTTTAAAAAATCATGATTTTTATGGACGCTGATTTCAGACTTGGGTTCGATATTTGGAAGCAGTTTTCTCAAAATCTATGGTACTAAATGGGTTGAAATTTTGGAAATGTGGTAAGAATCGTGGTACAAATCGAAATCATTCACAAAATCTCCATAAAGTCTGATTCTTAGAAAAATCATGTTTTTTATTAAGGCTCATTTCAGACTTGGGTTCGAACTTTGGAAGCAGTTTTCTCAAAATCCATGGTGCCAAATGGGCTGAAATTTTGGAAAAGTGGTAAGAATCGTGGTACAAATCGAATTCAGTTTCAAAATCGCAATTAAGTTGTATTTTTAAAAAAATCATGATTTTTATGTACGCTAATTTCAGACTTGGGTTCGAACTTTGGGAGCAGTTTTCTCAAAATCTATGGAACCAAATGGGCTGAAATTTTGGAAAAGTGGTAAGAATCGTGGTTCAAATCGAAATCAGTCACAAAATCTCCATAAAGTTTGATTCTTAGAAAAATCATGTTTTTTATTAAGGCTCATTTCAGACTTGGGTTCGAACTTTGGAAGCAGTTTTTTCAGGCTCTATGGTACCAAATGGGCTGAAATTTTGGAAAAGTGGAAAGAATCGTGGTACAAATCGAATTCAGTCACAAAATCGAGATTAAGTTGTATTTTTAAAAAAATAATGATTTTTATGTACGCTAATTTCAGACTTGGGTTCGAACTTTGGAAGCAGTTTTCTCAAAATCTATGGTACTAAATGGGTTGAAATTTTGGAAATGTGGTAAGAATCGTGGTACAAATCGAAATCAGTCACAAAATCTCAATAAAGTCTGATTCTTAGAAAAATCATGTTTTTTATTAAGGCTCATTTCAGACTTGGGTTCGAACTTTGGAAGCAGTTTTCTCAAAATCCATGGTGCCAAATGGGCTGAAATTTTGGAAAAGTGGTAAGAATCGTGGTACAAATCGAAATCAGTCACAAAATCTCCATAAAGTCTGATTCTTAGAAAAATCATGTTTTTTATTAAGGCTAATTTCAGACTTGGGTTCGAACTTTGGAAGCAGTTTTCTCAAAATCTATGGTACCAAATGGGCCGAAATTTTGGAAAAGTGGTAAGAATCGTGGTACAAATCGAATTCAGTCACAAAATCTCCATCAAGTTGTATTTTTTAAAAAATCATGATTTTTATGGACGCTGATTTCAGACTTGGGTTCGATATTTGGAAGCAGTTTTCTCAAAATCTATTGTACTAAATGGGTTGAAATTTTGGAAATGTGGTAAGAATCGTGGTACAAATCGAAATCAGTCACAAAATCTCCATAAAGTCTGATTCTTAGAAAAATCATGTTTTTTATTAAGGCTCATTTCAGACTTGGGTTCGAACTTTGGAAGCAGTTTTCTCAAAATCCATGGTGCCAAATGGGCTGAAATTTTGGAAAAGTGGTAAGAATCGTGGTACAAATCGAATTCAGTTTCAAAATCGCAATTAAGTTGTATTTTTAAAAAAATCATGATTTTTATGTACGCTAATTTCAGACTTGGGTTCGAACTTTGGGAGCAGTTTTCTCAAAATCTATGGAACCAAATGGGCTGAAATTTTGGAAAAGTGGTAAGAATCGTGGTTCAAATCGAAATCAGTCACAAAATCTCCATAAAGTTTAATTCTTAGAAAAATCATGTTTTTTCATGGCTCATTTCAGACTTGGGTTCGAACTTTGGAAGCAGTTTTCTCACAATCTATGGTACCAAATGGGCTGAAATTTTGGAAAAGTGGTAAGAATCGTGGTACAAATCGAATTCAGTCACAAAATCGCAATTAAGTTTAATTCTTAGAAAAATCACGTTTTTTCATGGCTCATTTCAGACTTGTGTTCGAACTTTGGAAGCAGTTTTCTCACAATCTATGGTACCAAATGGGCTGAAATTTTGGAAAAGTGGTAAGAATCGTGGTCCAAATCGAATTCAGTCACAAAATCTCCATAAAGTTTGATTCTTAGAAAAATCATGTTTTTTATTAAGGCTCATTTCAGACTTGGGTTCGAACTTTTGAAGCAGTTTTTTCAGTTTGGAAAAGTGGTAAGAATCGAGGGACAAATCGAGATTCAGTCACGAAATCTCCATAAAGTTTGATTCTTAGAAAAATCATGTTTTTTATTAAGGCTCATTTCAGACTTGGGTTCGAACTTTGGAAGCAGTTTTCTCAAAATCCATGGTGCCAAATGGGCTGAAATTTTGGAAAAGTGGTAAGAATCGTGGTACAAATCGAATTTAGTTTCAAAATCGCAATTAAGTTGTATTTTTAAAAAAATCATGATTTTTATGTACGCTAATTTCAGACTTGGGTTCGAACTTTGGAAGCAGTTTTCTCACAATCTATGGAACCAAATGGGCTGAAATTTTGGAAAAGTGGTAAGAATCGTGGTACAAATCGAATTCAGTCACAAAATCTCCATTAAGTTTGACTATTAGAAAAATCTTGAATTTAATGAATGCTAATTTCAGACTTGAATTCGAACTTTTGAAGCAGTTTTTTCAAAATCTATGGTACCAAATGGGCTGAAATTTTGGAAAAGTTGTAAGAATTGTGGTACAAATCGAAATCAGTCTCAAAATGGCAATTAAGTTGTATTTTTTAAAAAAATCATGATTTTTATGTACGCTAATTTCAGACTTGGGTTCGAACTTTGAGAGCAGTTTTCTCAAAATCTATAGAACCAAAAGGGGCTGAAATTTTGGAAAAGTGGTAAGAATCGTGGAACAAATCGAAATCAGTCACAAAATCTCCATAAAGTTTTTATTCTTAGAAAAATCATGTTTTTTTCATGGCTCATTTCAGACTTGGGTTCGAACTTTGGAAGCAGTTTTCTCAAAATCTATGTTACCAAATGGGCTGAAATTTTGGAAAAAAGGTAAGAATCGTGGTACAAATCGAATTCAGTCACAAAATCTCCATCAAGTTGTATTTAAAAAAAAATCATGATTTTTATGGACGCTAATTTCAGACTTGGGTTCGAACTTTGGAAGCAGTTTTCTCAAAATCTATGGTACCAAATGGGCTGAAATTTTGGAAAAAAAGGTAAGAATCGTGGTACAAATCGAATTCAGTCACAAAATCTCCATCAAGTTGTATTTTAAAAAAAATCTTGATTTTTATGGAAGCTTATTTCAGACTTGGGTTCGAACTTTGGAAGCAGTTTTCTCAAAATCTATGGTACCAAATGGGCTGAAATTTTGGAAAAGTGGTAAGAATCGTGGTTCAAATCGAAATCAGTCACAAAATCTCCATAAAGTTTAATTCTTATTAAAATCATGTTTTTTCATGGCTCATTTCAGACTTGGGTTCGAACTTTGGGAGCAGTTTTCTCAAAATCTATAGAACCAAATGGGCTGAAATTTTGGAAAAGTGGTAAGAATCGTGGTACAAATCGAAATCAGTCACAAAATCTCCATAAAGTTTAATTCTTAGAAAAATCATGTTTTTTTCATGGCTCATTTCAGACTTGGGTTCGAACTTTGGGAGCAGTTTTCTCAAAATCTATAGAACGAAATGGGCTGAAATTTAGGAAAAAAGGTAAGAATCGAGGGACAAATCGAAATCAGTCACGAAATCTCCATAAAGTTTGATTCTTAGAAAAATCATGTTTTTTATTAAGGCTCATTTCAGACTTGGGTTCGAACTTTGGAAGCAGTTTTCTCAAAATCTATGGTACCAAATGGGCCGAAATTTTGGAAAAGTGGTGAGAATCGTGGTACAAATCGAATTCAGTCACAAAATCGAGATTAAGTTGTATTTTTAAAACAATCATGATTTTTATGTACGCTAATTTCAGACTTGGGTTCGAACTTTGGAAGCAGTTTTCTCAAAATCTATGGTACCAAATGGGCCGAAATTTTGGAAAAGTGGTAAGAATCGTGGTACAAATCGAATTCAGTCACAAAATCTCCATCAAGTTGTATTTTTTAAAAAATCATGATTTTTATGGACGCTGATTTCAGACTTGGGTTCGATATTTGGAAGCAGTTTTCTCAAAATCTATGGTACTAAATGGGTTGAAATTTTGGAAATGTGGTAAGAATCGTGGTACAAATCGAAATCAGTCACAAAATCTCCATAAAGTTTGATTCTTAGAAAAATCATGTTTTTTATTAAGGCTCATTTCAGACTTGGGTTCGAACTTTGGAAGCAGTTTTTTCAGGCTCTATGGTACCAAATGGGCTGAAATTTTGGAAAAGTGGAAAGAATCGTGGTACAAATCGAATTCAGTCACAAAATCGAGATTAAGTTGTATTTTTAAAAAATCATGATTTTTATGTACGCTAATTTCAGACTTGGGTTCGAACTTTGGAAGCAGTTTTCTCAAAATCTATGGTACCAAATGGGCCGAAATTTTGGAAAAGTGGTAAGAATCGTGGTACAAATCGAATTCAGTCACAAAATCTCCATCAAGTTGTATTTTTTAAAAAATCATGATTTTTATGGACGCTGATTTCAGACTTGGGTTCGATATTTGGAAGCAGTTTTCTCAAAATCTATGGTACTAAATGGGTTGAAATTTTGGAAATGTGGTAAGAATCGTGGTACAAATCGAAATCAGTCACAAAATCTCCATCAAGTTGTATTTTTTAAAAAATCATGATTTTTATGGACGCTGATTTCAGACTTGGGTTCGATATTTGGAAGCAGTTTTCTCAAAATCTATGGTACTAAATGGGTTGAAATTTTGGAAATGTGGTAAGAATCGTGGTACAAATCGAAATCAGTCACAAAATCTCCATAAAGTCTGATTCTTAGAAAAATCATGTTTTTTATTAAGGCTCATTTCAGACTTGGGTTCGAACTTTGGAAGCAGTTTTCTCAAAATCCATGGTGCCAAATGGGCTGAAATTTTGGAAAAGTGGTAAGAATCGTGGTACAAATCGAAATCAGTCACAAAATCTCCATAAAGTCTGATTCTTAGAAAAATCATGTTTTTTATTAAGGCTCATTTCAGACTTGGGATCGAACTTTGGAAGCAGTTTTCTCAAAATCTATGGTACCAAATGGGCCGAAATTTTGGAAAAGTGGTAAGAATCGTGGTACAAATCGAATTCAGTCACAAAATCTCCATCAAGTTGTATTTTTTAAAAAATCATGATTTTTATGGACGCTGATTTCAGACTTGGGTTCGATATTTGGAAGCAGTTTTCTCAAAATCTATGGTACTAAATGGGTTGAAATTTTGGAAATGTGGTAAGAATCGTGGTACAAATCGAAATCAGTCACAAAATCTCCATCAAGTTGTATTTTTTAAAAAATCATGATTTTTATGGACGCTGATTTCAGACTTGGGTTCGATATTTGGAAGCAGTTTTCAATTCACAAAATCGCAATTAAGTTTAATTCTTAGAAAAATCACGTTTTTTCATGGCTCATTTCAGACTTGTGTTCGAACTTTGGAAGCAGTTTTCTCACAATCTATGCTACCAAATGGGCTGAAATTTTGGAAAAGTGGTAAGAATCGTGGTCCAAATCGAATTCAGTCACAAAATCTCCATAAAGTTTGATTCTTAGAAAAATCATGTTTTTTATTAAGGCTCATTTCAGACTTGGGTTCGAACTTTGGAAGCAGTTTTTTCAGGCTCTATGGTACCAAATGGGCTGAAATTTTGAAAAAGTGGTAAGAATCGTGGTTCAAATCGAAATCAGTCACAAAATCGAGATTAAGTTGTATTTTTAAAAAAATCGTGATTTTTATGTACGCTAATTTCAGACTTGGGTTCGAACTTTGGAAGCAGTTTTCTCACAATCTATGGTACCAAATGGGCTGAAATTTTGGGAAAGTGGTAAGAATCGTGGTACAAATCGAATTCAGTCACAAAATCGCAATTAAGTTTAATTCTTAGAAAAATCACGTTTTTTCATGGCTCATTTCAGACTTGTGTTCGAACTTTGGAAGCAGTTTTCTCACAATCTATGCTACCAAATGGGCTGAAATTTTGGAAAAGTGGTAAGAATCGTGGTCCAAATCGAATTCAGTCACAAAATCTCCATAAAGTTTGATTCTTAGAAAAATCATGTTTTTTATTAAGGCTCATTTCAGACTTGGGTTCGAACTTTGGAAGCAGTTTTTTCAGGCTCTATGGTACCAAATGGGCTGAAATTTTGGAAAAGTGGAAAGAATCGTGGTACAAATCGAATTCAGTCACAAAATCGAGATTAAGTTGTATTTTTAAAAAAATCATGATTTTTATGTACGCTAATTTCAGACTTGGGTTCGAACTTTGGAAGCAGTTTTCTCAAAATCTATGGTACCAAATGGGCCGAAATTTTGGAAAAGTGGTAAGAATCGTGGTACAAATCGAATTCAGTCACAAAATCTCCATCAAGTTGTATTTTTTAAAAAATCATGATTTTTATGGACGCTGATTTCAGACTTGGGTTCGATATTTGGAAGCAGTTTTCTCAAAATCTATGGTACTAAATGGGTTGAAATTTTGGAAATGTGGTAAGAATCGTGGTACAAATCGAAATCAGTCACAAAATCTCCATCAAGTTGTATTTTTTAAAAAATCATGATTTTTATGGACGCTGATTTCAGACTTGGGTTCGATATTTGGAAGCAGTTTTCTCAAAATCTATGGTACTAAATGGGTTGAAATTTTGGAAATGTGGTAAGAATCGTGGTACAAATCGAAATCAGTCACAAAATCTCCATAAAGTCTGATTCTTAGAAAAATCATGTTTTTTATTAAGGCTCATTTCAGACTTGGGTTCGAACTTTGGAAGCAGTTTTCTCAAAATCTATGGTACCAAATGGGCCGAAATTTTGGAAAAGTGGTAAGAATCGTGGTACAAATCGAATTCAGTCACAAAATCTCCATCAAGTTGTATTTTTTAAAAAATCATGATTTTTATGGACGCTGATTTCAGACTTGGGTTCGATATTTGGAAGCAGTTTTCTCAAAATCTATGGTACTAAATGGGTTGAAATTTTGGAAATGTGGTAAGAATCGTGGTACAAATCGAAATCAGTCACAAAATCTCCATAAAGTCTGATTCTTAGAAAAATCATGTTTTTTATTAAGGCTCATTTCAGACTTGGGTTCGAACTTTGGAAGCAGTTTTCTCAAAATCTATGGTACCAAATGGGCCGAAATTTTGGAAAAGTGGTAAGAATCGTGGTACAAATCGAATTCAGTCACAAAATCTCCATCAAGTTGTATTTTTTAAAAAATCATGATTTTTATGGACGCTGATTTCAGACTTGGGTTCGATATTTGGAAGCAGTTTTCTCAAAATCTATGGTACTAAATGGGTTGAAATTTTGGAAATGTGGTAAGAATCGTGGTACAAATCGAAATCAGTCACAAAATCTCCATCAAGTTGTATTTTTTAAAAAATCATGATTTTTATGGACGCTGATTTCAGACTTGGGTTCGATATTTGGAAGCAGTTTTCTCAAAATCTATGGTACTAAATGGGTTGAAATTTTGGAAATGTGGTAAGAATCGTGGTACAAATCGAAATCAGTCACAAAATCTCCATAAAGTCTGATTCTTAGAAAAATCATGTTTTTTATTAAGGCTCATTTCAGACTTGGGTTCGAACTTTGGAAGCAGTTTTCTCAAAATCCATGGTGCCAAATGGGCTGAAATTTTGGAAAAGTGGTAAGAATCGTGGTACAAATCGAAATCAGTCACAAAATCTCCATAAAGTCTGATTCTTAGAAAAATCATGTTTTTTATTAAGGCTCATTTCAGACTTGGGTTCGAACTTTGGAAGCAGTTTTCTCAAAATCTATGGTACCAAATGGGCCGAAATTTTGGAAAAGTGGTAAGAATCGTGGTACAAATCGAAATCAGTCACAAAATCTCCATAAAGTCTGATTCTTAGAAAAATCATGTTTTTTATTAAGGCTCATTTCAGACTTGGGTTCGAACTTTGGAAGCAGTTTTCTCAAAATCCATGGTGCCAAATGGGCTGAAATTTTGGAAAAGTGGTAAGAATCGTGGTTCAAATCGAAATCAGTCACAAAATCGCAATTAAGTTTAATTCTTAGAAAAATCACGTTTTTTCATGGCTCATTTCAGACTTGTGTTCGAACTTTGGAAGCAGTTTTCTCAAAATCTATGGTACCAAATGGGCCGAAATTTTGGAAAAGTGGTAAGAATCGTGGTACAAATCGAATTCAGTCACAAAATCTCCATCAAGTTGTATTTTTTAAAAAATCATGATTTTTATGGACTCTGATTTCAGACTTGGGTTCGATATTTGGAAGCAGTTTTCTCAAAATCTATGGTACTAAATGGGTTGAAATTTTGGAAATGTGGTAAGAATCGTGGTACAAATCGAAATCAGTCACAAAATCTCCATCAAGTTGTATTTTTTAAAAAATCATGATTTTTATGGACGCTGATTTCAGACTTGGGTTCGATATTTGGAAGCAGTTTTCTCAAAATCTATGGTACTAAATGGGTTGAAATTTTGGAAATGTGGTAAGAATCGTGGTACAAATCGAAATCAGTCACAAAATCTCCATAAAGTCTGATTCTTAGAAAAATCATGTTTTTTATTAAGGCTCATTTCAGACTTGGGTTCGAACTTTGGAAGCAGTTTTCTCAAAATCCATGGTGCCAAATGGGCTGAAATTTTGGAAAAGTGGTAAGAATCGTGGTTCAAATCGAAATCAGTCACAAAATCGCAATTAAGTTTAATTCTTAGAAAAATCACGTTTTTTCATGGCTCATTTCAGACTTGTGTTCGAACTTTGGAAGCAGTTTTCTCACAATCTATGCTACCAAATGGGCTGAAATTTTGGAAAAGTGGTAAGAATCGTGGTCCAAATCGAATTCAGTCACAAAATCTCCATAAAGTTTGATTCTTAGAAAAATCATGTTTTTTATTAAGGCTCATTTCAGACTTGGGTTCGAACTTTGGAAGCAGTTTTTTCAGGCACTATGGTACCAAATGGGCTGTAATTTTGAAAAAGTGGTAAGAATCGTGGTTCAAATCGAAATCAGTCACAAAATCGAGATTAAGTTGTATTTTTAAAAAAATCGTGATTTTTATGTACGCTAATTTCAGACTTGGGTTCGAACTTTGGAAGCAGTTTTCTCACAATCTATGGTACCAAATGGGCTGAAATTTTGGAAAAGTGGTAAGAATCGTGGTACAAATCGAATTCAGTCACAAAATCGCAATTAAGTTTAATTCTTAGAAAAATCACGTTTTTTCATGGCTCATTTCAGACTTGTGTTCGAACTTTGGAAGCAGTTTTCTCACAATCTATGCTACCAAATGGGCTGAAATTTTGGAAAAGTGGTAAGAATCGTGGTCCAAATCGAATTCAGTCACGAAATCTCCATAAAGTTTGATTCTTAGAAAAATCATGTTTTTTATTAAGGCTCATTTCAGACTTGGGTTCGAACTTTGGAAGCAGTTTTTTCAGGCTCTATGGTACCAAATGGGCTGAAATTTTGGAAAAGTGGAAAGATTCGTGGTACAAATCGAATTCAGTCACAAAATCGAGATTAAGTTGTATTTTTAAAAAAATCATGATTTTTATGTACGCTAATTTCAGACTTGGGTTCGAACTTTGGAAGCAGTTTTCTCACAATCTATGGTACCAAATGGGCTGAAATTTTGGAAAAGTGGTAAGAATCGTGGTACAAATCGAATTCAGTCACAAAATCGCAATTAAGTTTAATTCTTAGAAAAATCACGTTTTTTCATGGCTCATTTCAGACTTGTGTTCGAACTTTGGAAGCAGTTTTCTCACAATCTATGCTACCAAATGGGCTGAAATTTTGGAAAAGTGGTAAGAATCGTGGTCCAAATCGAATTCAGTCACGAAATCTCCATAAAGTTTGATTCTTAGAAAAATCATGTTTTTTATTAAGGCTCATTTCAGACTTGGGTTCGAACTTTGGAAGCAGTTTTTTCAGGCTCTATGGTACCAAATGGGCTGAAATTTTGGAAAAGTGGAAAGATTCGTGGTACAAATCGAATTCAGTCACAAAATCGAGATTAAGTTGTATTTTTAAAAAAATCATGATTTTTATGTACGCTAATTTCAGACTTGGGTTCGAACTTTGGAAGCAGTTTTCTCAAAATCTATGGTACCAAATGGGCCGAAATTTTGGAAAAGTGGTAAGAATCGTAGTACAAATCGAATTCAGTCACAAAATCTCCATCAAGTTGTATTTTTTAAAAAATCATGATTTTTATGGACGCTGATTTCAGACTTGGGTTCGATATTTGGAAGCAGTTTTCTCAAAATCTATGGTACTAAATGGGTTGAAATTTTGGAAATGTGGTAAGAATCGTGGTACAAATCGAAATCAGTCACAAAATCTCCATAAAGTCTGATTCTTAGAAAAATCATGTTTTTTATTAAGGCTCATTTCAGACTTGGGTTCGAACTTTGGAAGCAGTTTTCTCAAAATCTATGGTACTAAATGGGTTGAAATTTTGGAAATGTGGTAAGAATCGTGGTACAAATCGAAATCAGTCACAAAATCTCCATAAAGTCTGATTCTTAGAAAAATCATGTTTTTTATTAAGGCTCATTTCAGACTTGGGTTCGAACTTTGGAAGCAGTTTTCTCAAAATCCATGGTGCCAAATGGGCTGAAATTTTGGAAAAGTGGTAAGAATCGTGGTACAAATCGAAATCAGTCACAAAATCTCCATAAAGTCTGATTCTTAGAAAAATCATGTTTTTTATTAAGGCTCATTTCAGACTTGGGTTCGAACTTTGGAAGCAGTTTTCTCAAAATCTATGGTACCAAATGGGCCGAAATTTTGGAAAAGTGGTAAGAATCGTGGTACAAATCGAATTCAGTCACAAAATCTCCATCAAGTTGTATTTTTTAAAAAATCATGATTTTTATGGACGCTGATTTCAGACTTGGGTTCGATATTTGGAAGCAGTTTTCTCAAAATCTATGGTACTTAATGGGTTGAAATTTTGGAATTGTGGTAAGAATCGTGGTACAAATCGAAATCAGTCACAAAATCTCCATAAAGTCTGATTCTTAGAAAAATCATGTTTTTTATTAAGGCTCATTTCAGACTTGGGTTCGAACTTTGGAAGCAGTTTTCTCAAAATCCATGGTGCCAAATGGGCTGAAATTTTGGAAAGGTGGTAAGAATCGTGGTACAAATCGAATTCAGTTTCAAAATCGCAATTAAGTTGTATTTTTAAAAAAATCATGATTTTTATGTACGCTAATTTCAGACTTGGGTTCGAACTTTGGGAGCAGTTTTCTCAAAATCTATGGAACCAAATGGGCTGAAATTTTGGAAAAGTGGTAAGAATCGTGGTCCAAATCGAATTCAGTCACGAAATCTCCATAAAGTTTAATTCTTAGAAAAATCATGTTTTTTATTAAGGCTCATTTCAGACTTGGGTTCGAACTTTGGAAGCAGTTTTTTCAGGCTCTATGGTACCAAATGGGCTGAAATTTTGGAAAAGTGGAAAGATTCGTGGTACAAATCGAATTCAGTCACAAAATCGAGATTAAGTTGTATTTTTAAAAAAATCATGATTTTTATGTACGCTAATTTCAGACTTGGGTTCGAACTTTGGAAGCAGTTTTCTCAAAATCTATGGTACCAAATGGGCCGAAATTTTGGAAAAGTGGTAAGAATCGTGGTACAAATCGAATTCAGTCACAAAATCTCCATCAAGTTGTATTTTTTAAAAAATCATGATTTTTATGGACGCTGATTTCAGACTTGGGTTCGATATTTGGAAGCAGTTTTCTCAAAATCTATGGTACGAAATGGGTTGAAATTTTGGAAATGTGGTAAGAATCGTGGTACAAATCGAAATCAGTCACAAAATCTCCATAAAGTCTGATTCTTAGAAAATCATGTTTTTTATTAAGGCTCATTTCAGACTTGGGTTCGAACTTTGGAAGCAGTTTTCTCAAAATCTATGGTACTAAATGGGTTGAAATTTTGGAAATGCGGTAAGAATCGTGGTACAAATCGAAATCAGTCACAAAATCTCCATAAAGTCTGATTCTTAGAAAAATCATGTTTTTTATTAAGGCTCATTTCAGACTTGGGTTCGAACTTTGGAAGCAGTTTTCTCAAAATCCATGGTGCCAAATGGGCTGAAATTTTGGAAAAGTTGTAAGAATCGTGGTACAAATCGAAATCAGTCACAAAATCTCCATAAAGTCTGATTCTTAGAAAAATTATGTTTTTTATTAAGGCTCATTTCAGACTTGGGTTCGAACTTTGGAAGCAGTTTTCTCAAAATCTATGGTACCAAATGGGTCGAAATTTTGGAAAAGTGGTAAGAATCGTGGTACAAATCGAATTCAGTCACAAAATCTCCATCAAGTTGTATTTTTTTAAAAATCATGATTTTTATGGACGCTGATTTCAGACTTGGGTTCGATATTTGGAAGCAGTTTTCTCAAAATCTATGGTACTTAATGGGTTGAAATTTTGGAATTGTGGTAAGAATCGTGGTACAAATCGAAATCAGTCACAAAATCTCCATAAAGTCTGATTCTTAGAAAAATCATGTTTTTTATTAAGGCTCATTTCAGACTTGGGTTCGAACTTTGGAAGCAGTTTTCTCAAAATCCATGGTGCCAAATGGGCTGAAATTTTGGAAAAGTGGTAAGAATCGTGGTACAAATCGAATTCAGTTTCAAAATCGCAATTAAGTTGTATTTTTAAAAAAATCATGATTTTTATGTACGCTAATTTCAGACTTGGGTTCGAACTTTGGGAGCAGTTTTCTCAAAATCTATGGAACCAAATGGGCTGAAATTTTGGAAAAGTGGTAAGAATCGTGGTTCAAATCGAAATCAGTCACAAAATCTCCATAAAGTTTAATTCTTAGAAAAATCATGTTTTTTCATGGCTCATTTCAGACTTGGGTTCGAACTTTGGAAGCAGTTTTCTCACAATCTATGGTACCAAATGGGCTGAAATTTTGGAAAAGTGGTAAGAATCGTGGTACAAATCGAATTCAGTCACAAAATCTCCATAAAGTTGTATTTTTTAAAAAATCATGATTTTTATGGACGCTGATTTCAGACTTGGGTTCGATATTTGGAAGCAGTTTTCTCAAAATCTATGGTACTTAATGGGTTGAAATTTTGGAAATGTGGTAAGAATCGTGGTACAAATCGAAATCAGTCACAAAATCTCCATAAAGTCTGATTCTTAGAAAAATCATGTTTTTTATTAAGGCTCATTTCAGACTTGGTTTCGAACTTTGGAAGCAGTTTTCTCAAATTCCATGGTGCCAAATGGGCTGAAATTTTGGAAAAGTGGTAAGAATCGTGGTCCAAATCGAATTCAGTCACAAAATCTCCATAAAGTTTGATTCTTAGAAAAATCATGTTTTTTATTAAGGCTCATTTCAGACTTGGGTTCGAACTTTGGAAGCAGTTTTTTCAGGCTCTATGGTACCAAATGGGCTGAAATTTTGAAAAAGTGGAAAGATTCGTGGTACAAATCGAATTCAGTCACAAAATCGAGATTAAGTTGTATTTTTAAAAAAATCATGATTTTTATGTACGCTAATTTCAGACTTGGGTTCGAACTTTGGAAGCAGTTTTCTCACAATCTATGGTACCAAATGGGCTGAAATTTTGGAAAAGTGGTAAGAATCGTGGTACAAATCGAATTCAGTCACAAAATCGCAATTAAGTTTAATTCTTAGAAAAATCACGTTTTTTCATGGCTCATTTCAGACTTGTGTTCGAACTTTGGAAGCAGTTTTCTCACAATCTATGCTACCAAATGGGCTGAAATTTTGGAAAAGTGGAAAGATTCGTGGTACAAATCGAATTCAGTCACAAAATCGAGATTAAGTTGTATTTTTAAAAAAATCATGATTTTTATGTACGCTGATTTCAGACTTGGGTTCGATATTTGGAAGCAGTTTTCTCAAAATCTATGGTACCAAATGGGTTGAAATTTTGGAAATGTGGTAAGAATCGTGGTACAAATCGAAATCAGTCAAAAAACCTCCATAAAGTTCACAAAATCGAGATTAAGTTGTATTTTTAAAAAAATCATGATTTTTATGTACGCTAATTTCAGACTTGGGTTCGAACTTTGGAAGCAGTTTTCTCACAATCTATGGTACCAAATGGGCTGAAATTTTGGAAAAGTGGTAAGAATCGTGGTACAAATCGAATTCAGTCACAAAATCGCAATTAAGTTTAATTCTTAGAAAAATCACGTTTTTTCATGGCTCATTTCAGACTTGTGTTCGAACTTTGGAAGCAGTTTTTTCACAATCTATGCTACCAAATGGGCTGAAATTTTGGAAAAGTGGTAAGAATCGTGGTCCAAATCGAATTCAGTCACGAAATCTCCATAAAGTTTGATTCTTAGAAAAATCATGTTTTTTATTAAGGCTCATTTCAGACTTGGGTTCGAACTTTGGAAGCAGTTTTTTCAGGCTCTATGGTACCAAATGGGCTGAAATTTTGGAAAAGTGGAAAGATTCGTGGTACAAATCGAATTCAGTCACAAAATCGAGATTAAGTTGTATTTTTAAAAAAATCATGATTTTTATGTACGCTAATTTCAGACTTGGGTTCGAACTTTGGAAGCAGTTTTCTCAAAATCTATGGTACCAAATGGGACGAAATTTTGGAAAAGTGGTAAGAATCGTGGTAAAAATCAAATTCAGTCACAAAATCTCTATCAAGTTGTATTTTTTAAAAAATCATGATTTTTATGGACGCTGATTTCAGACTTGGGTTCGATATTTGGAAGCAGTTTTCTCAAAATCTATGGTACCAAATGGGATGAAATTTTGGAAATGTGGTAAGAATCGTGGTACAAATCGAAATCAGTCAAAAAACCTCCATAAAGTCTGATTCTTAGAAAAGTCATGTTTTTTATTAAGGCTCATTTCAGACTTGGGTTCGAACTTTGGAAGCAGTTTTTCAGGCACTATGGTACCAAATGGGCTGAAATTTTGGAATAGTGGTAAGAATCGTGGTACAAATCGAAATCAGTCACAAAATCTACATAAATTTTAATTCTTAGAAAAATCATGTTTTTTTCATGGCTCATTTCAGACATGGGTTCGATCTTTGGAAGCAGTTTTCTCAAAATCTATGGTACCAAATGGGCTGAAATTTTGGAAAAAAAGGTAAGAATCGTGGTACAAATCGAATTCAGTCACAAAATCTCCATCAAGTTGTATTTTAAAAAAAATCTTGATTTTTATGGAAGCTTATTTCAGACTTGGGTTCGAACTTTGGAAGCAGTTTTCTCAAAATCTATGGTACCAAATGGGCTGAAATTTTGTAAAAGTGGTAAGAATCGTGGTTCAAATCGAAATCAGTCACAAAATCTCCATAAAGTTTAATTCTTATTAAAATCATGTTTTTTCATGGCTCATTTCAGACTTGGGTTCGAACTTTGGGAGCAGTTTTCTCAAAATCTATAGAACCAAATGGGCTGAAATTTTGGAAAAGTGGTAAGAATCGTGGTACAAATCGAAATCAGTCACAAAATCTCCATAAAGTTTAATTCTTAGAAAAATCATTATTTTTTCATGGCTCATTTCAGACTTGGGTTCGAACTTTGGGAGCAGTTTTCTCAAAATCTATAGAACGAAATGGGCTGAAATTTAGGAAAAAAGGTAAGAATCGAGGGACAAATCGAAATCAGTCACGAAATCTCCATAAAGTTTGATTCTTAGAAAAATCATGTTTTTTATTAAGGCTCATTTCAGACTTGGGTTCGAACTTTGGAAGCAGTTTTCTCAAAATCTATGGTACCAAATGGGCCGAAATTTTGGAAAAGTGGTGAGAATCGTGGTAAAAATCGAATTCAGTCACAAAATCGAGATTAAGTTGTATTTTTAAAACAATCATGATTTTTATGTACGCTAATTTCAGACTTGGGTTCGAACTTTGGAAGCAGTTTTCTCAAAATCTATGGTACCAAATGGGCCGAAATTTTGGAAAAGTGGTAAGAATCGTGGTACAAATCGAATTCAGTCACAAAATCTCCATCAAGTTGTATTTTTTAAAAAATCATGATTTTTATGGACGCTGATTTCAGACTTGGGTTCGATATTTGGAAGCAGTTTTCTCAAAATCTATGGTACTAAATGGGTTGAAATTTTGGAAATGTGGTAAGAATCGTGGAACAAATCGAAATCATTCACAAAATCTCCATAAAGTCTGATTCTTAGAAAAATCATGTTTTTTATTAAGGCTCATTTCAGACTTGGGTTCGAACTTTGGAAGCAGTTTTCTCAAAATCCATGGTGCCAAATGGGCTGAAATTTTGGAAAAGTGGTAAGAATCGTGGTACAAATCGAATTCAGTTTCAAAATCGCAATTAAGTTGTATTTTTAAAAAAATCATGATTTTTATGTACGCTAATTTCAGACTTGGGTTCGAACTTTGGGAGCAGTTTTCTCAAAATCTATGGAACCAAATGGGCTGAAATTTTGGAAAAGTGGTAAGAATCGTGGTTCAAATCGAAATCAGTCACAAAATCTCCATAAAGTTTGATTCTTAGAAAAATCATGTTTTTTATTAAGGCTCATTTCAGACTTGGGTTCGAACTTTGGAAGCAGTTTTTTCAGGCTCTATGGTACCAAATGGGCTGAAATTTTGGAAAAGTGGAAAGAATCGTGGTACAAATCGAATTCAGTCACAAAATCGAGATTAAGTTGTATTTTTAAAAAAATCATGATTTTTATGTACGCTAATTTCAGACTTGGGTTCGAACTTTGGAAGCAGTTTTCTCAAAATCTATGGTACCAAATGGGCCGAAATTTTGGAAAAGTGGTAAGAATCGTGGTACAAATCGAATTCAGTCACAAAATCTCCATCAAGTTGTATTTTTTAAAAAATCATGATTTTTATGGACGCTGATTTCAGACTTGGGTTCGATATTTGGAAGCAGTTTTCTCAAAATCTATGGTACTAAATGGGTTGAAATTTTGGAAATGTGGTAAGAATCGTGGTACAAATCGAAATCAGTCACAAAATCTCCATCAAGTTGTATTTTTTAAAAAATCATGATTTTTATGGACGCTGATTTCAGACTTGGGTTCGATATTTGGAAGCAGTTTTCTCAAAATCTATGGTACTAAATGGGTTGAAATTTTGGAAATGTGGTAAGAATCGTGGTACAAATCGAAATCAGTCACAAAATCTCCATAAAGTCTGATTCTTAGAAAAATCATGTTTTTTATTAAGGCTCATTTCAGACTTGGGTTCGAACTTTGGAAGCAGTTTTCTCAAAATCCATGGTGCCAAATGGGCTGAAATTTTGGAAAAGTGGTAAGAATCGTGGTACAAATCGAAATCAGTCACAAAATCTCCATAAAGTCTGATTCTTAGAAAAATCATGTTTTTTATTAAGGCTCATTTCAGACTTGGGTTCGAACTTTGGAAGCAGTTTTCTCAAAACCTATGGTACCAAATGGGCCGAAATTTCGGAAAAGTGGTAAGAATCGTGGTACAAATCGAATTCAGTCACAAAATCTCCATCAAGTTGTATTTTTTAAAAAATCATGATTTTTATGGACGCTGATTTCAGACTTGGGTTCGATATTTGGAAGCAGTTTTCTCAAAATCTATGGTACTAAATGGGTTGAAATTTTGGAAATGTGGTAAGAATCGTGGTACAAATCGAAATCAGTCACAAAATCTCCATAAAGTCTGATTCTTAGAAAAATCATGTTTTTTATTAAGGCTCATTTCAGACTTGTGTTCGAACTTTGGAAGCAGTTTTCTCACAATCTATGCTACCAAATGGGCTGAAATTTTGGAAAAGTGGTAAGAATCGTGGTCCAAATCGAATTCAGTCACAAAATCTCCATAAAGTTTGATTCTTAGAAAAATCATGTTTTTTATTAAGGCTCATTTCAGACTTGGGTTCGAACTTTGGAAGCAGTTTTTTCAGGCTCTATGGTACCAAATGGGCTGAAATTTTGAAAAAGTGGTAAGAATCGTGGTTCAAATCGAAATCAGTCACAAAATCGAGATTAAGTTGTATTTTTAAAAAAATCATGATTTTTATGTACGCTAATTTCAGACTTGGGTTCGAACTTTGGAAGCAGTTTTCTCACAATCTATGGTACCAAATGGGCTGAAATTTTGGAAAAGTGGTAAGAATCGTGGTACAAATCGAATTCAGTCACAAAATCGCAATTAAGTTTAATTCTTAGAAAAATCACGTTTTTTCATGGCTCATTTCAGACTTGTGTTCGAACTTTGGAAGCAGTTTTCTCACAATCTATGCTACCAAATGGGCTGAAATTTTGGAAAAGTGGTAAGAATCGTGGTCCAAATCGAATTCAGTCACGAAATCTCCATAAAGTTTGATTCTTAGAAAAATCATGTTTTTTATTAAGGCTCATTTCAGACTTGGGTTCGAACTTTGGAAGCAGTTTTTTCAGGCTCTATGGTACCAAATGGGCTGAAATTTTGGAAAAGTGGAAAGATTCGTGGTACAAATCGAATTCAGTCACAAAATCGAGATTAAGTTGTATTTTTAAAAAAATCATGATTTTTATGTACGCTAATTTCAGACTTGGGTTCGAACTTTGGAAGCAGTTTTCTCAAAATCTATGGTACCAAATGGGCCGAAATTTTGGAAAAGTGGTAAGAATCGTGGTACAAATCGAATTCAGTCACAAAATCTCCATCAAGTTGTATTTTTTAAAAAATCATGATTTTTATGGACGCTGATTTCAGACTTGGGTTCGAACTTTGGAAGCAGTTTTCTCAAAATCCATGGTGCCAAATGGGCTGAAATTTTGGAAAAGTGGTAAGAATCGTGGTACAAATCGAATTCAGTTTCAAAATCGCAATTAAGTTGTATTTTTAAAAAAATCATGATTTTTATGTACGCTAATTTCAGACTTGGGTTCGAACTTTGTGAGCAGTTTTCTCAAAATCTATGGAACCAAATGGGCTGAAATTTTGGAAAAGTGGTAAGAATCGTGGTTCAAATCGAAATCAGTCACAAAATCTCCATAAAGTTTAATTCTTAGAAAAATCATGTTTTTTCATGCCTCATTTCAGACTTGGGTTCGAACTTTGGAAGCAGTTTTCTCACAATCTATGGTACCAAATGGGCTGAAATTTTGGAAAAGTGGTAAGAATCGTGGTACAAATCGAATTCAGTCACAAAATCTCCATCAAGTTGTATTTTTTAAAAAATCATGATTTTTATGGACGCTGATTTCAGACTTGGGTTCGATATTTGGAAGCAGTTTTCTCAAAATCTATGGTACTTAATGGGTTGAAATTTTGGAAATGTGGTAAGAATCGTGGTACAAATCGAAATCAGTCACAAAATCTCCATAAAGTCTGATTCTTAGAAAAATCATGTTTTTTATTAAGGCTCATTTCAGACTTGGGTTCGAACTTTGGAAGCAGTTTTCTCAAAATCCATGGTGCCAAATGGGCTGAAATTTTGGAAAAGTGGTAAGAATCGTGGTCCAAATCGAATTCAGTCACAAAATCTCCATAAAGTTTGATTCTTAGACAAATCATGTTTTTTATTAAGGCTCATTTCAGACTTGGGTTCGAACTTTGGAAGCAGTTTTTTCAGGCTCTATGGTACCAAATGGGCTGAAATTTTGAAAAAGTGGAAAGATTCGTGGTACAAATCGAATTCAGTCACAAAATCGAGATTAAGTTGTATTTTTAAAAAAATCATGATTTTTATGTACGCTAATTTCAGACTTGGGTTCGAACTTTGGAAGCAGTTTTCTCACAATCTATGGTACCAAATGGGCTGAAATTTTGGAAAAGTGGTAAGAATCGTGGTACAAATCGAATTCAGTCACAAAATCGCAATTAAGTTTAATTCTTAGAAAAATCACGTTTTTTCATGGCTCATTTCAGACTTGTGTTCGAACTTTGGAAGCAGTTTTCTCACAATCTATGCTACCAAATGGGCTGAAATTTTGGAAAAGTGGAAAGATTCGTGGTACAAATCGAATTCAGTCACAAAATCGAGATTAAGTTGTATTTTTAAAAAAATCATGATTTTTATGTACGCTAATTTCAGACTTGGGTTCGAACTTTGGAAGCAGTTTTCTCAAAATCTATGGTACCAAATGGGACGAAATTTTGGAAAAGTGGTAAGAATCGTGGTAAAAATCAAATTCAGTCACAAAATCTCTATCAAGTTGTATTTTTTAAAAAATCATGATTTTTATGGACGCTGATTTCAGACTTGGGTTCGATATTTGGAAGCAGTTTTCTCAAAATCTATGGTACCAAATGGGTTGAAATTTTGGAAATGTGGTAAGAATCGTGGTACAAATCGAAATCAGTCAAAAAACCTCCATAAAGTTCACAAAATCGAGATTAAGTTGTATTTTTAAAAAAATCATGATTTTTATGTACGCTAATTTCAGACTTGGGTTCGAACTTTGGAAGCAGTTTTCTCACAATCTATGGTACCAAATGGGCTGAAATTTTGGAAAAGTGGTAAGAATCGTGGTACAAATCGAATTCAGTCACAAAATCGCAATTAAGTTTAATTCTTAGAAAAATCACGTTTTTTCATGGCTCATTTCAGACTTGTGTTCGAACTTTGGAAGCAGTTTTTTCACAATCTATGCTACCAAATGGGCTGAAATTTTGGAAAAGTGGTAAGAATCGTGGTACAAATCGAATTCAGTCACGAAATCTCCATAAAGTTTGATTCTTAGAAAAATCATGTTTTTTATTAAGGCTCATTTCAGACTTGGGTTCGAACTTTGGAAGCAGTTTTTTCAGGCTCTATGGTACCAAATGGGCTGAAATTTTGGAAAAGTGGAAAGAATCGTGGTACAAATCGAATTCAGTCACAAAATCGAGATTAAGTTGTATTTTTAAAAAAATCATGATTTTTATGTACGCTAATTTCAGACTTGGGTTCGAACTTTGGAAGCAGTTTTCTCAAAATCTATGGTACCAAATGGGACGAAATTTTGGAAAAGTGGTAAGAATCGTGGTAAAAATCAAATTCAGTCACAAAATCTCTATCAAGTTGTATTTTTTAAAAAATCATGATTTTTATGGACGCTGATTTCAGACTTGGGTTCGATATTTGGAAGCAGTTTTCTCAAAATCTATGGTACCAAATGGGTTGAAATTTTGGAAATGTGGTAAGAATCGTGGTACAAATCGAAATCAGTCAAAAAACCTCCATAAAGTCTGATTCTTAGAAAAGTCATGTTTTTTATTAAGGCTCATTTCAGACTTGGGTTCGAACTTTGGAAGCAGTTTTTCAGGCACTATGGTACCAAATGGGCTGAAATTTTGGAATAGTGGTAAGAATCGTGGTACAAATCGAAATCAGTCACAAAATCTACATAAATTTTAATTCTTAGAAAAATCATGTTTTTTTCATGGCTCATTTCAGACTTGGGTTCGAACTTTGGAAGCAGTTTTTTCAGGCTCTATGGTACCAAATGGGCTGAAATTTTGGAAAAGTGGTAAGAATCGTGGTACAAATCGAAATCAGTCACAAAATCTCCATCAAGTTTAATTCTTAGAAAAATCACGTTTTTTCATGGCTCATTTCAGACTTGGGTTCGAACTTTGGAAGCAGTTTTCTCACAATCTATGGAACCAAATGGGCTGAAATTTTGGAAAAGTGGTAAGAATCGTGGTACAAATCGAATTCAGTCACGAAATCTCCATAAAGTTTGATTCTTAGAAAAATCATGTTTTTTATTAAGGCTCATTTCAGACTTGGGTTCGAACTTTGGAAGCAGTTTTTTCAGGCTCTATGGTACCAAATGGGCTGAAATTTTGGAAAAGTGGTAAGAATCGTGGTACAAATCGAATTCAGTCACAAAATCGCAATTAAGTTTAATTCTTAGAAAATCACGTTTTTTCATGGCTCATTTCAGACTTGTGTTCGAACTTTGGAAGCAGTTTTCTCACAATCTATGCTACCAAATGGGCTGAAATTTTGGAAAAGTGGTAAGAATCGTGGTCCAAATCGAATTCAGTCACGAAATCTCCATAAAGTTTGATTCTTAGAAAAATCATGTTTTTTATTAAGGCTCATTTCAGACTTGGGTTCGAACTTTGGAAGCAGTTTTTTCAGGCTCTACCGTACCAAATGGGCTGAAATTTTGGAAAAGTGGAAAGATTCGTGGTACAAATCGAATTCAGTCACAAAATCGAGATTAAGTTGTATTTTTAAAAAAATCATGATTTTTATGTACGCTAATTTCAGATTTGGGTTCGAACTTTGGAAGCAGTTTTCTCAAAATCTATGGTACCAAATGGGCCGAAATTTTGGAAAAGTGGTAAGAATCGTGGTACAAATCGAATTCAGTCACAAAATCTCCATCAAGTTGTATTTTTTAAAAAATCATGATTTTTATGGACGCTGATTTCAGACTTGGGTTCGATATTTGGAAGCAGTTTTCTCAAAATCTATGGTACTAAATGGGTTGAAATTTTGGAAATGTGGTAAGAATCGTGGTACAAATCGAAATCAGTCACAAAATCTCCATAAAGTCTGATTCTTAGAAAAATCATGTTTTTTATTAAGGCTCATTTCAGACTTGGGTTCGAACTTTGGAAGCAGTTTTCTCAAAATCTATGGTACTTAATGGGTTGAAATTTTGGAAATGTGGTAAGAATCGTGGTACAAATCGAAATCAGTCACAAAATCTCCATAAAGTCTGATTCTTAGAAAAATCATGTTTTTTATTAAGGCTCATTTCAGACTTGGGTTCGAACTTTGGAAGCAGTTTTCTCAAAATCCATGGTGCCAAATGGGCTGAAATTTTGGAAAAGTGGTAAGAATCGTGGTACAAATCGAAATCAGTCACAAAATCTCCATAAAGTCTGATTCTTAGAAAAATCATGTTTTTTATTAAGGCTCATTTCAGACTTGGGTTCGAACTTTGGAAGCAGTTTTCTCAAAATCTATGGTACCAAATGGGCCGAAATTTTGGAAAAGTGGTAAGAATCGTGGTACAAATCGAATTCAGTCACAAAATCTCCATCAAGTTGTATTTTTAAAAAAATCATGATTTTTATGGACGCTGATTTCAGACTTGGGTTCGATATTTGGAAGCAGTTTTCTCAAAATCTATGGTACTTAATGGGTTTAAATTTTGGAAATGTGGTAAGAATCGTGGTACAAATCGAAATCAGTCACAAAATCTCCATAAAGTCTGATTCTTAGAAAAATCATGTTTTTTATTAAGGCTCATTTCAGACTTGGGTTCGAACTTTGGAAGCAGTTTTCTCAAAATCCATGGTGCCAAATGGGCTGAAATTTTGGAAAAGTGGTAAGAATCGTGGTACAAATCGAATTCAGTTTCAAAATCGCAATTAAGTTGTATTTTTAAAAAAATCATGATTTTTATGTACGCTAATTTCAGACTTGGGTTCGAACTTTGGGAGCAGTTTTCTCAAAATCTATGGAACCAAATGGGCTGAAATTTTGGAAAAGTGGTAAGAATCGTGGTTCAAATCGAAATCAGTCACAAAATCTCCATAAAGTTTAATTCTTAGAAAAATCATGTTTTTTCATGGCTCATTTCAGACTTGGGTTCGAACTTTGGAAGCAGTTTTCTCACAATCTATGGTACCAAATGGGCTGAAATTTTGGAAAAGTGGTAAGAATCGTGGTACAAATCGAATTCAGTCACAAAATCGCAATTAAGTTTAATTCTTAGAAAAATAACGTTTTTTCATGGCTCATTTCAGACTTGTGTTCGAACTTTGGAAGCAGTTTTCTCACAATCTATGGTACCAAATGGGCTGAAATTTTGGAAAAGTGGTAAGAATCGTGGTACAAATCGAATTCAGTTTCAAAATCGCAATTAAGTTGTATTTTTAAAAAAATCATGATTTTTAAGTACGCTAATTTCAGACTTGGGTTCGAACTTTGGGAGCAGTTTTCTCAAAATCTATGGAACCAAATGGGCTGAAATTTTGGAAAAGTGGTAAGAATCGTGGTTCAAATCGAAATCAGTCACAAAATCTCCATAAAGTTTAATTCTTAGAAAAATCATGTTTTTTCATGGCTCATTTCAGACTTGGGTTCGAACTTTGGAAGCAGTTTTCTCACAATCTATGGTACCAAATGGGCTGAAATTTTGGAAAAGTGGTAAGAATCGTGGTACAAATCGAATTCAGTCACAAAATCGCAATTAAGTTTAATTCTTAGAAAAATCACGTTTTTTCATGGCTCATTTCAGACTTGTGTTCGAACTTTGGAAGCAGTTTTCTCAAAATCTATGGTACCAAATGGGACGAAATTTTGGAAAAGTGGTAAGAATCGTGGTAAAAATCAAATTCAGTCACAAAATCTCTATCAAGTTGTATTTTTTAAAAAATCATGATTTTTATGGACGCTGATTTCAGACTTGGGTTCGAACTTTGGAAGCAGTTTTCTCACAATCTATGGTACCAAATGGGCTGAAATTTTGGAAAAGTGGTAAGAATCGTGGTACAAATCGAATTCAGTCACAAAATCGCAATTAAGTTTAATTCTTAGAAAAATCACGTTTTTTCATGGCTCATTTCAGACTTGTGTTCGAACTTTGGAAGCAGTTTTCTCACAATCTATGGTACCAAATGGGCTGAAATTTTGGAAAAGTGGTAAGAATCGTGGTCCAAATCGAATTCAGTCACAAAATCTCCATAAAGTTTGATTCTTAGAAAAATCATGTTTTTTATTAAGGCTCATTTCAGACTTGGGTTCGAACTTTGGAAGCAGTTTTTACAGGCTCTATGGTACCAAATGGGCTGAAATTTTGGAAAAGTGGAAAGAATCGTGGTACAAATCGAATTCAGTCACAAAATCGAGATTAAGTTGTATTTTTAAAAAAATCATGATTTTTATGTACGCTAATTTCAGACTTGGGTTCGAACTTTGGAAGCAGTTTTCTCAAAATCTATGGTACCAAATGGGCCGAAATTTTGGAAAAGTGGTAAGAATCGTGGTAAAAATCAAATTCAGTCACAAAATCTCTATCAAGTTGTATTTTTTACAAAATCATGATTTTTATGGACGCTGATTTCAGACTTGGGTTCGATATTTGGAAGCAGTTTTCTCAAAATCTATGGTACCAAATGGGTTGAAATTTTGGAAATGTGGTAAGAATCGTGGTACAAATCGAAATCAGTCAAAAAACCTCCATAAAGTCTGATTCTTAGAAAAGTCATGTTTTTTATTAAGGCTCATTTCAGACTTGGGTTCGAACTTTGGAAGCAGTTTTTCAGGCACTATGGTACCAAATGGGCTAAAATTTTGGAATAGTGGTAAGAATCGTGGTACAAATCGAAATCAGTCACAAAATCTACATAAATTTTAATTCTTAGAAAAATCATGTTTTTTTCATGGCTCATTTCAGACTTGGGTTCGAACTTTGGAAGCAGTTTTTTCAGGCTCTATGGTACCAAATGGGCTGAAATTTTGGAAAAGTGGTAAGAATCGTGGTACAAATCGAAATCAGTCACAAAATCTCCATCAAGTTTAATTCTTAGAAAAATCACGTTTTTTCATGGCTCATTTCAGACTTGGGTTCGAACTTTGGAAGCAGTTTTCTCAAAATCTATGGTACTTAATGGGTTTAAATTTTGGAAATGTGGTAAGAATCGTGGTACAAATCGAAATCAGTCACAAAATCTCCATAAAGTCTGATTCTTAGAAAAATCATGTTTTTTATTAAGGCTCATTTCAGACTTGGGTTCGAACTTTGGAAGCAGTTTTCTCACAATCTATGGTACCAAATGGGCTGAAATTTTGGAAAAGTGGTAAGAATCGTGGTACAAATCGAATTCAGTCACAAAATCGCAATTAAGTTTAATTCTTAGAAAAATAACGTTTTTTCATGGCTCATTTCAGACTTGTGTTCGAACTTTGGAAGCAGTTTTCTCACAATCTATGGTACCAAATGGGCTGAAATTTTGGAAAAGTGGTAAGAATCGTGGTACAAATCGAATTCAGTCACAAAATCGCAATTAAGTTTAATTCTTAGAAAAATCACGTTTTTTCATGGCTCATTTCAGACTTGTGTTCGAACTTTGGAAGCAGTTTTCTCAAAATCTATGGTACCAAATGGGACGAAATTTTGGAAAAGTGGTAAGAATCGTGGTAAAAATCAAATTCAGTCACAAAATCTCTATCAAGTTGTATTTTTTAAAAAATCATGATTTTTATGGACGCTGATTTCAGACTTGGGTTCGAACTTTGGAAGCAGTTTTCTCACAATCTATGGTACCAAATGGGCTGAAATTTTGGAAAAGTGGTAAGAATCGTGGTACAAATCGAATTCAGTCACAAAATCGCAATTAAGTTTAATTCTTAGAAAAATCACGTTTTTTCATGGCTCATTTCAGACTTGTGTTCGAACTTTGGAAGCAGTTTTCTCACAATCTATGGTACCAAATGGGCTGAAATTTTGGAAAAGTGGTAAGAATCGTGGTCCAAATCGAATTCAGTCACAAAATCTCCATAAAGTTTGATTCTTAGAAAAATCATGTTTTTTATTAAGGCTCATTTCAGACTTGGGTTCGAACTTTGGAAGCAGTTTTTACAGGCTCTATGGTACCAAATGGGCTGAAATTTTGGAAAAGTGGAAAGAATCGTGGTACAAATCGAATTCAGTCACAAAATCGAGATTAAGTTGTATTTTTAAAAAATCATGATTTTTATGTACGCTAATTTCAGACTTGGGTTCGAACTTTGGAAGCAGTTTTCTCAAAATCTATGGTACCAAATGGGCCGAAATTTTGGAAAAGTGGTAAGAATCGTGGTAAAAATCAAATTCAGTCACAAAATCTCTATCAAGTTGTATTTTTTACAAAATCATGATTTTTATGGACGCTGATTTCAGACTTGGGTTCGATATTTGGAAGCAGTTTTCTCAAAATCTATGGTACCAAATGGGTTGAAATTTTGGAAATGTGGTAAGAATCGTGGTACAAATCGAAATCAGTCAAAAACCTCCATAAAGTCTGATTCTTAGAAAAGTCATGTTTTTTATTAAGGCTCATTTCAGACTTGGGTTCGAACTTTGGAAGCAGTTTTTCAGGCACTATGGTACCAAATGGGCTAAAATTTTGGAATAGTGGTAAGAATCGTGGTACAAATCGAAATCAGTCACAAAATCTACATAAATTTTAATTCTTAGAAAAATCATGTTTTTTTCATGGCTCATTTCAGACTTGGGTTCGAACTTTGGAAGCAGTTTTTTCAGGCTCTATGGTACCAAATGGGCTGAAATTTTGGAAAAGTGGTAAGAATCGTGGTACAAATCGAAATCAGTCACAAAATCTCCATCAAGTTTAATTCTTAGAAAAATCACGTTTTTTCATGGCTCATTTCAGACTTGGGTTCGAACTTTGGAAGCAGTTTTCTCACAATCTATGGAACCAAATGGGCTGAAATTTTGGAAAAGTGGTAAGAATCGTGGTACAAATCGAATTCAGTCACAAAATCTCCATTAAGTTTGACTATTAGAAAAATCTTGAATTTAATGAATGCTAATTTCAGACTTGGGTTCGAACTTTTGAAGCAGTTTTTTCAAAATCTATGGTACCAAATGGGCTGAAATTTTGGAAAAGTTGTAAGAATTGTGGTACAAATCGAAATCAGTCTCAAAATCGCATTTAAGTTGTATTTTTTAAAAAAATCATGATTTTTATGTACGCTAATTTCAGACTTGGGTTCGAACTTTGGAAGCAGTTTTTTCACAATCTATGGAACCAAATGGGCTGAAATTTTGGAAAAGTGGTAAGAATCGTGGTACAAATCGAATTCAGTCACAAAATCTCCATTAAGTTTGACTATTAGAAAAATCTTGAATTTAATGAATGCTAATTTCAGACTTGGGTTCGAACTTTTGAAGCAGTTTTTTCAAAATCTATGGTACCAAATGGGCTGAAATTTTGGAAAAGTTGTAAGAATTGTGGTACAAATCGAAATCAGTCTCAAAATCGCAATTAAGTTGTATTTTTTAAAAAAAACATGATTTTTATGTACGCTAATTTCAGACTTGGGTTCGAACTTTGAGAGCAGTTTTCTCAAAATCTATAGAACCAAAAGGGGCTGAAATTTTGGAAAAGTGGTAAGAATCGTGGAACAAATCGAAATCAGTCACAAAATCTCCATAAAGTTTTTATTCTTAGAAAAATCATGTTTTTTTCATGGCTCATTTCAGACTTGGGTTCGAACTTTGAAAGCAGTTTTCTCAAAATCTATGTTACCAAATGGGCTGAAATTTTGGAAAAAAGGTAAGAATCGTGGTACAAATCGAATTCAGTCACAAAATCTCCATCAAGTTGTATTTTAAAAAAAATCATGATTTTTATGGACGCTAATTTCAGACTTGGGTTCGAACTTTGGAAGCAGTTTTCTCAAAATCTATTGTACCAAATGGGCTGAAATTTTGGAAAAAAAGGTAAGAATCGTGGTACAAATCGAATTCAGTCACAAAATCTCCATCAAGTTGTATTTTAAAAAAAATCATGATTTTTATGGACGCTTATTTCAGACTTGGGTTCGAACTTTGGAAGCAGTTTTCTCAAAATCTATGGTACCAAATGGGCTGAAATTTTGGAAAAGTGGTAAGAATCGTGGTTCAAATCGAAATCAGTCACAAAATCTCCATAAAGTTTAATTCTTATTAAAATCATGTTTTTTCATGGCTCATTTCAGACTTGGGTTCGAACTTTGGGAGCAGTTTTCTCAAAATCTATAGAACCAAATGGGCTGAAATTTTGGAAAAGTGGTAAGAATCGTGGTACAAATCGAAATCAGTCACAAAATCTCCATAAAGTTTAATTCTTAGAAAAATCATGTTTTTTCATGGCTCATTTCAGACTTGGGTTCGAACTTTGGGAGCAGTTTTCTCAAAATCTATAGAACGAAATGGGCCGAAATTTTGGAAAAGTGGTGAGAATCGTGGTACAAATCGAATTCAGTCACAAAATCGAGATTAAGTTGTATTTTTAAAACAATCATGATTTTTATGTACGCTAATTTCAGACTTGGGTTCGAACTTTGGAAGCAGTTTTCTCAAAATCTATGGTACCAAATGGGCCGAAATTTTGGAAAAGTGGTAAGAATCGTGGTACAAATCGAAATCAGTCACAAAATCTCCATAAAGTCTGATTCTTAGAAAAATCATGTTTTTTATTAAGGCTCATTTCAGACTTGGGTTCGAACTTTGGAAGCAGTTTTCTCAAAATCCATGGTGCCAAATGGGCTGAAATTTTGGAAAAGTGGTAAGAATCGTGGTACAAATCGAATTCAGTCACAAAATCTCCATCAAGTTGTATTTTTTAAAAAATCATGATTTTTATGGACGCTGATTTCAGACTTGGGTTCGATATTTGGAAGCAGTTTTCTAAAAATCTATGGTACTCAATGGGTTGAAATTTTGGAAATGTGGTAAGAATCGTGGTACAAATCGAAATCAGTCACAAAATCTCCATCAAGTTGTATTTTTTAAAAAATCATGATTTTTATGGACGCTGATTTCAGACTTGGGTTCAATATTTGGAAGCACTTTTCTCAAAATCTATGGTACTAAATGGGTTGAAATTTTGGAAATGTGGTAAGAATCGTGGTACAAATCGAAATCAGTCACAAAATCTCCATAAAGTCTGATTCTTAGAAAAATCATGTTTTTTATTAAGGCTCATTTCAGACTTGGGTTCGAACTTTGGAAGCAGTTTTCTCAAAATCCATGGTGCCAAATGGGCTGAAATTTTGGAAAAGTGGTAAGAATCGTGGTACAAATCGAAATCAGTCACAAAATCTCCATAAAGTCTGATTCTTAGAAAAATCATGTTTTTTATTAAGGCTCATTTCAGACTTGGGTTCGAACTTTGGAAGCAGTTTTCTCAAAATCTATGGTACCAAATGGGCCGAAATTTTGGAAAAGTGGTAAGAATCGTGGTACAAATCGAATTCAGTCACAAAATCTCCATCAAGTTGTATTTTTTAAAAAATCATGATTTTTATGGACGCTGATTTCAGACTTGGGTTCGATATTTGGAAGCAGTTTTCTCAAAATCTATGGTACTAAATGGTTGAAATTTTGGAAATGTGGTAAGAATCGTGGTACAAATCGAAATCAGTCACAAAATCTCCATAAAGTCTGATTCTTAGAAAAATCATGTTTTTTATTAAGGCTCATTTCAGACTTGGGTTCGAACTTTGGAAGCAGTTTTCTCAAAATCCATGGTGCCAAATGGGCTGAAATTTTGGAAAAGTGGTAAGAATCGTGGTACAAATCGAATTCAGTTTCAAAATCGCAATTAAGTTGTATTTTTAAAAAAATCATGATTTTTATGTACGCTAATTTCAGACTTGGGTTCGAACTTTGGGAGCAGTTTTCTCAAAATCTATGGAACCAAATGGGCTGAAATTTTGGAAAAGTGGTAAGAATCGTGGTTCAAATCGAAATCAGTCACAAAATCTCCATAAAGTTTAATTCTTAGAAAAATCATGTTTTTTCATGGCTCATTTCAGACTTGGGTTCGAACTTTGGAAGCAGTTTTCTCACAATCTATGGTACCAAATGGGCTGAAATTTTGGAAAAGTGGTAAGAATCGTGGTACAAATCGAATTCAGTCACAAAATCGCAATTAAGTTTAATTCTTAGAAAAATCACGTTTTTTCATGGCTCATTTCAGACTTGTATTCGAACTTTGGAAGCAGTTTTCTCACAATCTATGGTACCAAATGGGCCGAAATTTTGGAAAAGTGGTAAGAATCGTGGTACAAATCGAATTCAGTCACAAAATCTCCATCAAGTTGTATTTTTAAAAAAATCATGATTTTTATGGACGCTGATTTCAGACTTGGGTTCGATATTTGGAAGCAGTTTTCTCAAAATCTATGGTACTAAATGGGTTGAAATTTTGGAAATGTGGTAAGAATCGTGGTACAAATCGAAATCAGTCACAAAATCTCCATCAAGTTGTATTTTTTAAAAAATCATGATTTTTATGGACGCTGATTTCAGACTTGGGTTCGATATTTGGAAGCAGTTTTCTCAAAATCTATGGTACTAAATGGGTTGAAATTTTGGAAATGTGGAAAGAATCGTGGTACAAATCGAAATCAGTCACAAAATCTCCATAAAGTCTGATTCTTAGAAAAATCATGTTTTTTATTAAGGCTCATTTCAGACTTGGGTTGGAACTTTGGAAGCAGTTTTCTCAAAATCCATGGTGCCAAATGGGCTGAAATTTTGGAAAAGTGGTAAGAATCGTGGTACAAATCGAAATCAGTCACAAAATCTCCATAAAGTCTGATTCTTAGAAAAATCATGTTTTTTATTAAGGCTCATTTCAGACTTGGGTTCGAACTTTGGAAGCAGTTTTCTCAAAATCTATGGTACCAAATGGGCCGAAATTTTGGAAAAGTGGTAAGAATCGTGGTACAAATCGAATTCAGTCACAAAATCTCCATCAAGTTGTATTTTTTAAAAAATCATGATTTTTATGGACGCTGATTTCAGACTTGGGTTCGATATTTGGAAGCAGTTTTCTCAAAATCTATGGTACTAAATGGGTTGAAATTTTGGAAATGTGGTAAGAATCGTGGTACAAATCGAAATCAGTCACAAAATCTCCATAAAGTCTGATTCTTAGAAAAATCATGTTTTTTATTAAGGCTCATTTCAGACTTGGGTTCGAACTTTGGAAGCAGTTTTCTCAAAATCCATGGTGCCAAATGGGCTGAAATTTTGGAAAAGTGGTAAGAATCGTGGTACAAATCGAATTCAGTTTCAAAATCGCAATTAAGTTGTATTTTTAAAAAAATCATGATTTTTATGTACGCTAATTTCAGACTTGGGTTCGAACTTTGGGAGCAGTTTTCTCAAAATCTATGGAACCAAATGGGCTGAAATTTTGGAAAAGTGGTAAGAATCGTGGTTCAAATCGAAATCAGTCACAAAATCTCCATAAAGTTTAATTCTTAGAAAAATCATGTTTTTTCATGGCTCATTTCAGACTTGGGTTCGAACTTTGGAAGCAGTTTTCTCACAATCTATGGTACCAAATGGGCTGAAATTTTGGAAAAGTGGTAAGAATCGTGGTACAAATCGAATTCAGTCACAAAATCGCAATTAAGTTTAATTCTTAGAAAAATCACGTTTTTTCATGGCTCATTTCAGACTTGTGTTCGAACTTTGGAAGCAGTTTTCTCACAATCTATGGTACCAAATGGGCTGAAATTTTGGAAAAAAGGTAAGAATCGTGGTCCAAATCGAATTCAGTCACAAAATCTCCATAAAGTTTGATTCTTAGAAAAATCATGTTTTTTATTAAGGCTCATTTCAGACTTGGGTTCGAACTTTGGAAGCAGTTTTTTCAGGCTCTATGGTACCAAATGGGCTGAAATTTTGAAAAAGTGGAAAGATTTGTGGTACAAATCGAATTCAGTCACAAAATCGAGATTAAGTTGTATTTTTAAAAAAATCATGATTTTTATGTACGCTAATTTCAGACTTGGGTTCGAACTTTGGAAGCAGTTTTCTCACAATCTATGGTACCAAATGGGCTGAAATTTTGGAAAAGTGGTAAGAATCGTGGTTCAAATCGAAATCAGTCACAAAATCTCCATAAAGTTTAAATCTTATTAAAATCATGTTTTTTCATGGCTCATTTCAGACTTGGGTTCGAACTTTGGGAGCAGTTTTCTCAAAATCTATAGAACCAAATGGGCTGAAATTTTGGAAAAGTGGTAAGAATCGTGGTACAAATCGAAATCAGTCACAAAATCTCCATAAAGTTTAATTCTTAGAAAAATCTTGTTTTTTCATGGCTCATTTCAGACTTGGGTTCGAACTTTGGGAGCAGTTTTCTCAAAATCTATAGAACGAAATGGGCCGAAATTTTGGAAAAGTGGTGAGAATCGTGGTACAAATCGAATTCAGTCACAAAATCGAGATTAAGTTGTATTTTTAAAACAATCATGATTTTTATGTACGCTAATTTCAGACTTGGGTTCGAACTTTGGAAGCAGTTTTCTCAAAATCTATGGTACCAAATGGGCCGAAATTTTGGAAAAGTGGTAAGAATCGTGGTACAAATCGAATTCAGTCACAAAATCTCCATCAAGTTGTATTTTTTAAAAAATCATGATTTTTATGGACGCTGATTTCAGACTTGGGTTCGATATTTGGAAGCAGTTTTCTCAAAATCTATGGTACTAAATGGGTTGAAATTTTGGAAATGTGGTAAGAATCGTGGTACAAATCGAAATCAGTCACAAAATCTCCATAAAGTCTGATTCTTAGAAAAATCATGTTTTTTATTAAGGCTCATTTCAGACTTGGGTTCGAACTTTGGAAGCAGTTTTCTCAAAATCCATGGTGCCAAATGGGCTGAAATTTTGGAAAAGTGGTAAGAATCGTGGTACAAATCGAATTCAGTTTCAAAATCGCAATTAAGTTGTATTTTTAAAAAAATCATGATTTTTATGTACGCTAATTTCAGACTTGGGTTCGAACTTTGGGAGCAGTTTTCTCAAAATCTATGGAACCAAATGGGCTGAAATTTTGGAAAAGTGGTAAGAATCGTGGTTCAAATCGAAATCAGTCACAAAATCTCCATAAAGTTTGATTCTTAGAAAAATCATGTTTTTTATTAAGGCTCATTTCAGACTTGGGTTCGAACTTTGGAAGCAGTTTTCTCAGGCTCTATGGTACCAAATGGGCTGAAATTTTGGAAAAGTGGAAAGAATCGTGGTACAAATCGAATTCAGTCACAAAATCGAGATTAAGTTGTATTTTTAAAAAAATCATGATTTTTATGTACGCTAATTTCAGACTTGGGTTCGAACTTTGGAAGCAGTTTTCTCAAAATCTATGGTACCAAATGGGCCGAAATTTTGGAAAAGTGGTAAGAATCGTGGTACAAATCGAATTCAGTCACAAAATCTCCATCAAGTTGTATTTTTTAAAAAATCATGATTTTTATGGACGCTGATTTCAGACTTGGGTTCGATATTTGGAAGCAGTTTTCTCAAAATCTATGGTACCAAATGGGTTGAAATTTTGGAAATGTGGTAAGAATCGTGGTACAAATCGAAATCAGTCAAAAAACCTCCATAAAGTCTGATTCTTAGAAAAGTCATGTTTTTTATTAAGGCTCATTTCAGACTTGGGTTAGAACTTTGGAAGCAGTTTTCTCAAAATCCATGGTGCCAAATGGGCTGAAATTTTGGAAAAGTGGTAAGAATCGTGGTACAAATCGAAATCAGTCACAAAATCTCCATAAAGTCTGATTCTTAGAAAAATCATGTTTTTTATTAAGGCTCATTTCAGACTTGGGTTCGAACTTTGGAAGCAGTTTTCTCAAAATCTATGGTACCAAATGGGCCGAAATTTTGGAAAAGTGGTAAGAATCGTGGTACAAATCGAATTCAGTTTCAAAATCGCAATTAAGTTGTATTTTTAAAAAAATCATGATTTTTATGTACGCTAATTTCAGACTTGGGTTCGAATTTTGGGAGCAGTTTTCTCAAAATCTATGGAACCAAATGGGCTGAAATTTTGGAAAAGTGGTAAGAATCGTGGTTCAAATCGAAATCAGTCACAAAATCTCCATAAAGTTTGATTCTTAGAAAAATCATGTTTTTTATTAAGGCTCATTTCAGACTTGGGTTCGAACTTTGGAAGCAGTTTTCTCAGGCTCTATGGTACCAAATGGGCTGAAATTTTGGAAAAGTGGAAAGAATCGTGGTACAAATCGAATTCAGTCACAAAATCGAGATTAAGTTGTATTTTTAAAAAAATCATGATTTTTATGTACGCTAATTTCAGACTTGGGTTCGAACTTTGGAAGCAGTTTTCTCAAAATCTATGGTACCAAATGGGCCGAAATTTTGGAAAAGTGGTAAGAATCGTGGTACAAATCGAATTCAGTCACAAAATCTCCATCAAGTTGTATTTTTTAAAAAATCATGATTTTTATGGACGCTGATTTCAGACTTGGGTTCGATATTTGGAAGCAGTTTTCTCAAAATCTATGGTACCAAATGGGTTGAAATTTTGGAAATGTGGTAAGAATCGTGGTACAAATCGAAATCAGTCAAAAAACCTCCATAAAGTCTGATTCTTAGAAAAGTCATGTTTTTTATTAAGGCTCATTTCAGACTTGGGTTCGAACTTTGGAAGCAGTTTTCTCAAAATCCATGGTGCCAAATGGGCTGAAATTTTGGAAAAGTGGTAAGAATCGTGGTACAAATCGAAATCAGTCACAAAATCTCCATAAAGTCTGATTCTTAGAAAAATCATGTTTTTTATTAAGGCTCATTTCAGACTTGGGTTCGAACTTTGGAAGCAGTTTTCTCAAAATCTATGGTACCAAATGGGCCGAAATTTTGGAAAAGTGGTAAGAATCGTGGTACAAATCGAATTCAGTCACAAAATCTCCATCAAGTTGTATTTTTTAAAAAATCATGATTTTTATGGACGCTTATTTCAGACTTGGGTTCGATATTTGGAAGCAGTTTTCTCAAAATCTATGGTACTAAATGGGTTGAAATTTTGGAAATGTGGTAAGAATCGTGGTACAAATCGAAATCAGTCACAAAATCTCCATAAAGTCTGATTCTTAGAAAAATCATGTTTTTTATTAAGGCTCATTTCAGACTTGGGTTCGAACTTTGGAAGCAGTTTTTTCAGGCTCTATGGTACCAAATGGGCTGAAATTTTGGAAAAGTGGAAAGATTCGTGGTACAAATCGAATTCAGTCACAAAATCGAGATTAAGTTGTATTTTTAAAAAAATCATGATTTTTATGTACGCTGATTTCAGACTTGGGTTCGATATTTGGAAGCAGTTTTCTCAAAATCTATGGTACTAAATGGGTTGAAATTTTGGAAATGTGGTAAGAATCGTGGTACAAATCGAAATCAGTCACAAAATCTCCATCAAGTTGTATTTTTTAAAAAATCATGATTTTTATGGACGCTGATTTCAGACTTGGGTTCGATATTTGGAAGCAGTTTTCTCAAAATCTATGGTACTAAATGGGTTGAAATTTTGGAAATGTGGAAAGAATCGTGGTACAAATCGAAATCAGTCACAAAATCTCCATAAAGTCTGATTCTTAGAAAAATCATGTTTTTTATTAAGGCTCATTTCAGACTTGGGTTCGAACTTTGGAAGCAGTTTTCTCAAAATCCATGGTGCCAAATGGGCTGAAATTTTGGAAAAGTGGTAAGAATCGTGGTACAAATCGAAATCAGTCACAAAATCTCCATAAAGTCTGATTCTTAGAAAAATCATGTTTTTTATTAAGGCTCATTTCAGACTTGGGTTCGAACTTTGGAAGCAGTTTTCTCAAAATCTATGGTACCAAATGGGCCGAAATTTTGGAAAAGTGGTAAGAATCGTGGTACAAATCGAATTCAGTCACAAAATCTCCATCAAGTTGTATTTTTTTAAAAATCATGATTTTTATGGACGCTGATTTCAGACTTGGGTTCGATATTTGGAAGCAGTTTTCTCAAAATCTATGGTACTAAATGGGTTGAAATTTTGGAAATGTGGTAAGAATCGTGGTACAAATCGAAATCAGTCACAAAATCTCCATAAAGTCTGATTCTTAGAAAAATCATGTTTTTTATTAAGGCTCATTTCAGACTTGGGTTCGAACTTTGGAAGCAGTTTTCTCAAAATCCATGGTGCCAAATGGGCTGAAATTTTGGAAAAGTGGTAAGAATCGTGGTACAAATCGAATTCAGTTTCAAAATCGCAATTAAGTTGTATTTTTAAAAAAATCATGATTTTTATGTACGCTAATTTCAGACTTGGGTTCGAACTTTGGGAGCAGTTTTCTCAAAATCTATGGAACCAAATGGGCTGAAATTTTGGAAAAGTGGTAAGAATCGTGGTTCAAATCGAAATCAGTCACAAAATCTCCATAAAGTTTAATTCTTAGAAAAATCATGTTTTTTCATGGCTCATTTCAGACTTGGGTTCGAACTTTGGAAGCAGTTTTCTCACAATCTATGCTACCAAATGGGCTGAAATTTTGGAAAAGTGGTAAGAATCGTGGTCCAAATCGAATTCAGTCACGAAATCTCCATAAAGTTTGATTCTTAGAAAAATCATGTTTTTTATTAAGGCTCATTTCAGACTTGGGTTCGAACTTTGGAAGCAGTTTTTTCAGGCTCTATGGTACCAAATGGGCTGAAATTTTGGAAAAGTGGAAAGATTCGTGGTACAAATCGAATTCAGTCACAAAATCGAGATAAAGTTGTATTTTTAAAAAAATCATGATTTTTATGTACGCTAATTTCAGACTTGGGTTCGAACTTTGGAAGCAGTTTTCTCAAAATCTATGGTACCAAATGGGACGAAATTTTGGAAAAGTGGTAAGAATCGTGGTAAAAATCAAATTCAGTCACAAAATCTATATCAAGTTGTATTTTTTAAAAAATCATGATTTTTATGGACGCTGATTTCAGACTTGGGTTCGATATTTGGAAGCAGTTTTCTCAAAATCTATGGTACCAAATGGTTTGAAATTTTGGAAATGTGGTAAGAATCGTGGTACAAATCGAAATCAGTCAAAAAACCTCCATAAAGTCTGATTCTTAGAAAAGTCATGTTTTTTATTAAGGCTCATTTCAGACTTGGGTTCGAACTTTGGAAGCAGTTTTTCAGGCACTATGGTACCAAATGGGCTGAAATTTTGGAATAGTGGTAAGAATCGTGGTACAAATCGAAATCAGTCACAAAATCTACATAAATTTTAATTCTTAGAAAAATCATGTTTTTTTCATGGCTCATTTCAGACTTGGGTTCGAACTTTGGAAGCAGTTTTTTCAGGCTCTATGGTACCAAATGGGCTGAAATTTTGGAAAAGTGGTAAGAATCGTGGTACAAATCGAATTCAGTCACAAAATCTCCATCAAGTTGTATTTTAAAAAAAATCATGATTTTTATGGACGCTAATTTCAGACTTGGGTTCGAACTTTGGGAGCAGTTTTCTCAAAATCTATGGAACCAAATGGGCTGAAATTTTGGAAAAGTGGTAAGAATCGTGGTTCAAATCGAAATCAGTCACAAAATCTCCATAAAGTTTAATTCTTAGAAAAATCATGTTTTTTATTAAGGCTCATTTCAGACTTGGGTTCGAACTTTGGGAGCAGTTTTCTCAAAATCTATAGAACCAAATGGGCTGAAATTTCGGAAAAGTGGTAAGAATCGTGGTACAAATCGAATTCAGTCACAAAATCGCAATTAAGTTTAATTCTTAGAAAAATCACGTTTTTTCATGGCTCATTTCAGACTTGTGTTCGAACTTTGGAAGCAGTTTTCTCACAATCTATGGTACCAAATGGGCTGAAATTTTGGAAAAGTGGTAAGAATCGTGGTCCAAATCGAATTCAGTCACAAAATCTCCATAAAGTTTGATTCTTAGAAAAATCATGTTTTTTATTAAGGCTCATTTCAGACTTGGGTTCGAACTTTGGAAGCAGTTTTTTCAGGCTCTATGGTACCAAATGGGCTGAAATTTTGGAAAAGTGGAAAGAATCGTGGTACAAATCGAATTCAGTCACAAAATCGAGATTAAGTTGTATTTTTAAAAAAATCATGATTTTTATGTACGCTAATTTCAGACTTGGGTTCGAACTTTGGAAGCAGTTTTCTCAAAATCTATGGTACCAAATTGGCCGAAATTTTGGAAAAGTGGTAAGAATCGTGGTAAAAATCAAATTAAGTCACAAAATCTCTATCAAGTTGTATTTTTTACAAAATCATCATTTTTATGGACGCTGATTTCAGACATGGGTTCGATATTTGGAAGCAGTTTTCTCAAAATCTATGGTACCAAATGGGTTGAAATTTTGGAAATGTGGTAAGAATCGTGGTACAAATCGAAATCAGTCACAAAATCTACATAAATTTTAATTCTTAGAAAAATCATGTTTTTTTCATGGCTCATTTCAGACTTGGGTTCGAACTTTGGAAGCAGTTTTTTCAGGCTCTATGGTACCAAATGGGCTGAAATTTTGGAAAAGTGGTAAGAATCGTGGTACAAATCGAAATCAGTCACAAAATCTCCATCAAGTTTAATTCTTAGAAAAATCACGTTTTTTCATGGCTCATTTCAGACTTGGGTTCGAACTTTGGAAGCAGTTTTCTCACAATCTATGGAACCAAATGGGCTGAAATTTTGGAAAAGTGGTAAGAATCGGGGTACAAATCGAATTCAGTCACAAAATCTCCATTAAGTTTGACTATTAGAAAAATCTTGAATTTAATGAATGCTAATTTCAGACTTGGGTTCGAACTTTTGAAGCAGTTTTTTCAAAATCTATGGTACCAAATGGGCTGAAATTTTGGAAAAGTTGTAAGAATTGTGGTACAAATCGAAATCAGTCTCAAAATCGCATTTAAGTTGTATTTTTTAAAAAAATCATGATTTTTATGTACGCTAATTTCAGACTTGGGTTCGAACTTTGAGAGCAGTTTTCTCAAAATCTATAGAACCAAAAGGGGCTGAAATTTTGGAAAAGTGGTAAGAATCGTGGAACAAATCGAAATCAGTCACAAAATCTCCATAAAGTTTTTATTCTTAGAAAAATCATGTTTTTTTCATGGCTCATTTCAGACTTGGGTTCGAACTTTGGAAGCAGTTTTCTCAAAATCTATGTTACCAAATGGGCTGAAATTTTTGCAAAAAGGTAAGAATCGTGGTACAAATCGAATTCAGTCACAAAATCTCCATCAAGTTGTATTTTTTAAAAAATCATGATTTTTATGGACGCTTATTTCAGACTTGGGTTCGATATTTGGAAGCAGTTTTCTCAAAATCTATGGTACTAAATGGGTTGAAATTTTGGAAATGTGGTAAGAATCGTGGTACAAATCGAAATCAGTCACAAAATCTCCATAAAGTCTGATTCTTAGAAAAATCATGTTTTTTATTAAGGCTCATTTCAGACTTAGGTTCGAACTTTGGAAGCAGTTTTCTCAAAATCCATGGTGCCAAATGGGCTGAAATTTTGGAAAAGTGGTAAGAATCGTGGTACAAATCGAATTCAGTTTCAAAATCGCAATTAAGTTGTATTTTTAAAAAAATCATGATTTTTATGTACGCTAATTTCAGACTTGGGTTCGAACTTTGGGAGCAGTTTTCTCAAAATCTATGGAACCAAATGGGCTGAAATTTTGGAAAAGTGGTAAGAATCGTGGTTCAAATCGAAATCAGTCACAAAATCTCCATAAAGTTTAATTCTTAGAAAAATCATGTTTTTTCATGGCTCATTTCAGACTTGGGTTCGAACTTTGGAAGCAGTTTTCTCACAATCTATGGTACCAAATGGGCTGAAATTTTGGAAAAGTGGTAAGAATCGTGGTACAAATCGAATTCAGTCACGAAATCTCCATAAAGTTTGATTCTTAGAAAAATCATGTTTTTTATTAAGGCTCATTTCAGACTTGGGTTCGAACTTTGGAAGCAGTTTTTTCAGGCTCTATGGTACCAAATGGGCTGAAATTTTGGAAAAGTGGAAAGATTCGTGGTACAAATCGAATTCAGTCACAAAATCGAGATTAAGTTGTATTTTTAAAAAAATCATGATTTTTATGTACGCTAATTTCAGACTTGGGTTCGAACTTTGGAAGCAGTTTTCTCAAAATCTATGGTACCAAATGGGCCGAAATTTTGGAAAAGTGGTAAGAATCGTGGTACAAATCGAATTCAGTCACAAAATCTCCATCAAGTTGTATTTTTTAAAAAATCATGATTTTTATGGACGCTGATTTCAGACTTGGTTTCGAACTTTGGGAGCAGTTTTCTCAAAATCTATGGAACCAAATGGGCTGAAATTTTGGAAAAGTGGTAAGAATCGTGGTTCAAATCGAAATCAGTCACAAAATCTCCATAAAGTTTGATTCTTAGAAAAATCATGTTTTTTATTAAGGCTCATTTCAGACTTGGGTTCGAACTTTGGAAGCAGTTTTTTCAGGCTCTATGGTACCAAATGGGCTGAAATTTTGGAAAAGTGGAAAGAATCGTGGTACAAATCGAATTCAGTCACAAAATCTCCATCAAGTTGTATTTTTTAAAAAATCATGATTTTTATGGACGCTGATTTCAGACTTGGGTTCGATATTTGGAAGCAGTTTTCTCAAAATCTATGGTACTAAATGGGTTGAAATTTTGGAAATGTGGTAAGAATCGTGGTACAAATCGAAATCAGTCACAAAATCTCCATCAAGTTGTATTTTTTAAAAAATCATGATTTTTATGGACGCTGATTTCAGACTTGGGTTCGATATTTGGAAGCAGTTTTCTCAAAATCTATGGTACTAAATGGGTTGAAATTTTGGAAATGTGGAAAGAATCGTGGTACAAATCGAAATCAGTCACAAAATCTCCATAAAGTCTGATTCTTAGAAAAATCATGTTTTTTATTAAGGCTCATTTCAGACTTGGGTTCGAACTTTGGAAGCAGTTTTCTCAAAATCCATGGTGCCAAATGGGCTGAAATTTTGGAAAAGTGGTAAGAATCGTGGTACAAATCGAAATCAGTCACAAAATCTCCATAAAGTCTGATTCTTAGAAAAATCATGTTTTTTATTAAGGCTCATTTCAGACTTGGGTTCGAACTTTGGAAGCAGTTTTCTCAAAATCTATGGTACCAAATGGGCCGAAATTTTGGAAAAGTGGTAAGAATCGTGGTACAAATCGAATTCAGTCACAAAATCTCCATCAAGTTGTATTTTTTTAAAAATCATGATTTTTATGGACGCTGATTTCAGACTTGGGTTCGATATTTGGAAGCAGTTTTCTCAAAATCTATGGTACTAAATGGGTTGAAATTTTGGAAATGTGGTAAGAATCGTGGTACAAATCGAAATCAGTCACAAAATCTCCATAAAGTCTGATTCTTAGAAAAATCATGTTTTTTATTAAGGCTCATTTCAGACTTGGGTTCGAACTTTGGAAGCAGTTTTCTCAAAATCCATGGTGCCAAATGGGCTGAAATTTTGGAAAAGTGGTAAGAATCGTGGTACAAATCGAATTCAGTTTCAAAATCGCAATTAAGTTGTATTTTTAAAAAAATCATGATTTTTATGTACGCTAATTTCAGACTTGGGTTCGAACTTTGGGAGCAGTTTTCTCAAAATCTATGGAACCAAATGGGCTGAAATTTTGGAAAAGTGGTAAGAATCGTGGTTCAAATCGAAATCAGTCACAAAATCTCCATAAAGTTTAATTCTTAGAAAAATCATGTTTTTTCATGGCTCATTTCAGACTTGGGTTCGAACTTTGGAAGCAGTTTTCTCACAATCTATGGTACCAAATGGGCTGAAATTTTGGAAAAGTGGTAAGAATCGTGGTACAAATCGAATTCAGTCACAAAATCGCAATTAAGTTTAATTCTTAGAAAAATCACGTTTTTTCATGGCTCATTTCAGACTTGTGTTCGAACTTTGGAAGCAGTTTTCTCACAATCTATGGTACCAAATGGGCTGAAATTTTGGAAAAGTGGTAAGAATCGTGGTCCAAATCGAATTCAGTCACAAAATCTCCATAAAGTTTGATTCTTAGAAAAATCATGTTTTTTATTAAGGCTCATTTCAGACTTGGGTTCGAACTTTGGAAGCAGTTTTTTCAGGCTCTATGGTACCAAATGGGCTGAAATTTTGAAAAAGTGGAAAGATTCGTGGTACAAATCGAATTCAGTCACAAAATCGAGATTAAGTTGTATTTTTAAAAAAATCATGATTTTTATGTACGCTAATTTCAGACTTGGGTTCGAACTTTGGAAGCAGTTTTCTCACAATCTATGGTACCAAATGGGCTGAAATTTTGGAAAAGTGGTAAGAATCGTGGTACAAATCGAATTCAGTCACAAAATCGCAATTAAGTTTAATTCTTAGAAAAATCACGTTTTTTCATGGCTCATTTCAGACTTGTGTTCGAACTTTGGAAGCAGTTTTCTCACAATCTATGCTACCAAATGGGCTGAAATTTTGGAAAAGTGGTAAGAATCGTGGTCCAAATCGAATTCAGTCACGAAATCTCCATAAAGTTTGATTCTTAGAAAAATCATGTTTTTTATTAAGGCTCATTTCAGACTTGGGTTCGAACTTTGGAAGCAGTTTTTTCAGGCTCTATGGTACCAAATGGGCTGAAATTTTGGAAAAGTGGAAAGATTCGTGGTACAAATCGAATTCAGTCACAAAATCGAGATAAAGTTGTATTTTTAAAAAAATCATGATTTTTATGTACGCTAATTTCAGACTTGGGTTCGAACTTTGGAAGCAGTTTTCTCAAAATCTATGGTACCAAATGGGACGAAATTTTGGAAAAGTGGTAAGAATCGTGGTAAAAATCAAATTCAGTCACAAAATCTCTATCAAGTTGTATTTTTTAAAAAATCATGATTTTTATGGACGCTGATTTCAGACTTGGGTTCGATATTTGGAAGCAGTTTTCTCAAAATCTATGGTACCAAATGGTTTGAAATTTTGGAAATGTGGTAAGAATCGTGGTACAAATCGAAATCAGTCAAAAAACCTCCATAAAGTCTGATTCTTAGAAAAGTCATGTTTTTTATTAAGGCTCATTTCAGACTTGGGTTCGAACTTTGGAAGCAGTTTTTCAGGCACTATGGTACCAAATGGGCTGAAATTTTGGAATAGTGGTAAGAATCGTGGTACAAATCGAAATCAGTCACAAAATCTACATAAATTTTAATTCTTAGAAAAATCATGTTTTTTTCATGGCTCATTTCAGACTTGGGTTCGAACTTTGGAAGCAGTTTTTTCAGGCTCTATGGTACAAAATGGGCTGAAATTTTGGAAAAGTGGTAAGAATCGTGGTACAAATCGAATTCAGTCACAAAATCTCCATCAAGTTGTATTTTAAAAAAAATCATGATTTTTATGGACGCTAATTTCAGACTTGGGTTCGAACTTTGGGAGCAGTTTTCTCAAAATCTATGGAACCAAATGGGCTGAAATTTTGGAAAAGTGGTAAGAATCGTGGTTCAAATCGAAATCAGTCACAAAATCTCCATAAAGTTTAATTCTTAGAAAAATCATGTTTTTTATTAAGGCTCATTTCAGACTTGGGTTCGAACTTTGGGAGCAGTTTTCTCAAAATCTATAGAACCAAATGGGCTGAAATTTCGGAAAAGTGGTAAGAATCGTGGTACAAATCGAATTCAGTCACAAAATCGCAATTAAGTTTAATTCTTAGAAAAATCACGTTTTTTCATGGCTCATTTCAGACTTGTGTTCGAACTTTGGAAGCAGTTTTCTCACAATCTATGGTACCAAATGGGCTGAAATTTTGGAAAAGTGGTAAGAATCGTGGTACAAATCGAATTCAGTCACAAAATCGCAATTAAGTTTAATTCTTAGAAAAATCACGTTTTTTCATGGCTCATTTCAGACTTGTGTTCGAACTTTGGAAGCAGTTTTCTCACAATCTATGGTACCAAATGGGCTGAAATTTTGGAAAAGTGGTAAGAATCGTGGTCCAAATCGAATTCAGTCACAAAATCTCCATAAAGTTTGATTCTTAGAAAAATCATGTTTTTTATTAAGGCTCATTTCAGACTTGGGTTCGAACTTTGGAAGCAGTTTTTTCAGGCTCTATGGTACCAAATGGGCTGAAATTTTGGAAAAGTGGAAAGAATCGTGGTACAAATTGAATTCAGTCACAAAATCTACATAAATTTTAATTCTTAGAAAAATCATGTTTTTTTCATGGCTCATTTCAGACATGGGTTCGATCTTTGGAAGCAGTTTTCTCAAAATCTATGGTACCAAATGGGCTGAAATTTTGGAAAAAAAGGTAAGAATCGTGGTAAAAATCAAATTAAGTCACAAAATCTCTATCAAGTTGTATTTTTTACAAAATCATCATTTTTATGGACGCTGATTTCAGACATGGGTTTGATATTTGGAAGCAGTTTTCTCAAAATCTATGGTACCAAATGGGTTGAAATTTTGGAAATGTGGTAAGAATCGTGGTACAAATCGAAATCAGTCACAAAATCTACATAAATTTTAATTCTTAGAAAAATCATGTTTTTTTCATGGCTCATTTCAGACTTGGGTTCGAACTTTGGAAGCAGTTTTTTCAGGCTCTATGGTACCAAATGGGCTGAAATTTTGGAAAAGTGGTAAGAATCGTGGTACAAATCGAAATCAGTCACAAAATCTCCATCAAGTTTAATTCTTAGAAAAATCACGTTTTTTCATGGCTCATTTCAGACTTGGGTTCGAACTTTGGAAGCAGTTTTCTCACAATCTATGGAACCAAATGGGCTGAAATTTTGGAAAAGTGGTAAGAATCGGGGTACAAATCGAATTCAGTCACAAAATCTCCATTAAGTTTGACTATTAGAAAAATCTTGAATTTAATGAATGCTAATTTCAGACTTGGGTTCGAACTTTTGAAGCAGTTTTTTCAAAATCTATGGTACCAAATGGGCTGAAATTTTGGAAAAGTTGTAAGAATTGTGGTACAAATCGAAATCAGTCTCAAAATCGCATTTAAGTTATATTTTTTAAAAAAATCATGATTTTTATGTACGCTAATTTCAGACTTGGGTTCGAACTTTGAGAGCAGTTTTCTCAAAATCTATAGAACCAAAAGGGGCTGAAATTTTGGAAAAGTGGTAAGAATCGTGGAACAAATCGAAATCAGTCACAAAATCTCCATAAAGTTTTTATTCTTAGAAAAATCATGTTTTTTTCATGGCTCATTTCAGACTTGGGTTCGAACTTTGGAAGCAGTTTTCTCAAAATCTATGTTACCAAATGGGCTGAAATTTTTGCAAAAAGGTAAGAATCGTGGTACAAATCGAATTCAGTCACAAAATCTCCATCAAGTTGTATTTTAAAAAAAATCATGATTTTTATGGACGCTAATTTCAGACTTGGGTTCGAACTTTGGAAGCAGTTTTCTCAAAATCTATGGTACCAAATGGGCTGAAATTTTGGAAAAAAAGGTAAGAATCGTGGTACAAATCGAATTCAGTCACAAAATCTCCATCAAGTTGTATTTTAAAAAAAATCATGATTTTTATGGACGCTTATTTCAGACTTGGGTTCGAACTTTGGAAGCAGTTTTCTCAAAATCTATGGTACCAAATGGGCTGAAATTTTGGAAAAGTGGTAAGAATCGTGGTACAAATCGAATTCAGTTTCAAAATCGCAATTAAGTTGTATTTTTAAAAAAATCATGATTTTTATGTACGCTAATTTCAGACTTGGGTTCGAACTTTGGGAGCAGTTTTCTCAAAATCTATGGAACCAAATGGGATGAAATTTTGGAAAAGTGGTAAGAATCGTGGTACAAATCGAATTCAGTCACAAAATCTCTATCAAGTTGTATTTTTTTAAAAATCATGATTTTTATGGACGCTGATTTCAGACTTGGGTTCGATATTTGGAAGCAGTTTTCTCAAAATCTATGGTACCAAATGGTTTGAAATTTTGGAAATGTGGTAAGAATCGTGGTACAAATCGAAATCAGTCAAAAAACCTCCATAAAGTCTGATTCTTAGAAAAGTCATGTTTTTTATTAAGGCTCATTTCAGACTTGGGTTCGAACTTTGGAAGCAGTTTTTCAGGCACTATGGTACCAAATGGGCTGAAATTTTGGAATAGTGGTAAGAATCGTGGTACAAATCGAAATCAGTCACAAAATCTACATAAATTTTAATTCTTAGAAAAATCATGTTTTTTTCATGGCTCATTTCAGACTTGGGTTCGAACTTTGGAAGCAGTTTTTTCAGGCTCTATGGTACCAAATGGGCTGAAATTTTGGAAAAGTGGTAAGAATCGTGGTACAAATCGAATTCAGTCACAAAATCTCCATCAAGTTGTATTTTAAAAAAAATCATGATTTTTATGGACGCTAATTTCAGACTTGGGTTCGAACTTTGGGAGCAGTTTTCTCAAAATCTATGGAACCAAATGGGCTGAAATTTTGGAAAAGTGGTAAGAATCGTGGTTCAAATCGAAATCAGTCACAAAATCTCCATAAAGTTTAATTCTTAGAAAAATCATGTTTTTTTCATGGCTCATTTCAGACTTGGGTTCGAACTTTGGGAGCAGTTTTCTCAAAATCTATAGAACCAAATGGGCTGAAATTTAGGAAAAAAGGTAAGAATCGAGGGACAAATCGAAATCAGTCACGAAATCTCCATAAAGTTTAATTCTTAGAAAAATCATGTTTTTTATTAAGGCTCATTTCAGACTTGGGTTCGAACTTTGGGAGCAGTTTTCTCAAAATCTATGGAACCAAATGGGCTGAAATTTTGGAAAAGTGGTAAGAATCGTGGTTCAAATCGAAATCAGTCACAAAATCTCCATAAAGTTTAATTCTTAGAAAAATCATGTTTTTTCATGGCTCATTTCAGACTTGGGTTCGAACTTTGGAAGCAGTTTTCTCACAATCTATGGTACCAAATGGGATGAAATTTTGGAAAAGTGGTAAGAATCGTGGTACAAATCGAATTCAGTCACAAAATCTCTATCAAGTTGTATTTTTTTAAAAATCATGATTTTTATGGACGCTGATTTCAGACTTGGGTTCGATATTTGGAAGCAGTTTTCTCAAAATCTATGGTACCAAATGGTTTGAAATTTTGGAAATGTGGTAAGAATCGTGGTACAAATCGAAATCAGTCAAAAAACCTCCATAAAGTCTGATTCTTAGAAAAGTCATGTTTTTTATTAAGGCTCATTTCAGACTTGGGTTCGAACTTTGGAAGCAGTTTTTCAGGCACTATGGTACCAAATGGGCTGAAATTTTGGAATAGTGGTAAGAATCGTGGTACAAATCGAAATCAGTCACAAAATCTACATAAATTTTAATTCTTAGAAAAATCATGTTTTTTTCATGGCTCATTTCAGACTTGGGTTCGAACTTTGGAAGCAGTTTTTTCAGGCTCTATGGTACCAAATGGGCTGAAATTTTGGAAAAGTGGTAAGAATCGTGGTACAAATCGAATTCAGTCACAAAATCTCCATCAAGTTGTATTTTAAAAAAAATCATGATTTTTATGGACGCTAATTTCAGACTTGGGTTCGAACTTTGGGAGCAGTTTTCTCAAAATCTATGGAACCAAATGGGCTGAAATTTTGGAAAAGTGGTAAGAATCGTGGTTCAAATCGAAATCAGTCACAAAATCTCCATAAAGTTTAATTCTTAGAAAAATCATGTTTTTTTCATGGCTCATTTCAGACTTGGGTTCGAACTTTGGGAGCAGTTTTCTCAAAATCTATAGAACCAAATGGGCTGAAATTTAGGAAAAAAGGTAAGAATCGAGGGACAAATCGAAATCAGTCACGAAATCTCCATAAAGTTTAATTCTTAGAAAAATCATGTTTTTTATTAAGGCTCATTTCAGACTTGGGTTCGAACTTTGGGAGCAGTTTTCTCAAAATCTATGGAACCAAATGGGCTGAAATTTTGGAAAAGTGGTAAGAATCGTGGTTCAAATCGAAATCAGTCACAAAATCTCCATAAAGTTTAATTCTTAGAAAAATCATGTTTTTTCATGGCTCATTTCAGACTTGGGTTCGAACTTTGGAAGCAGTTTTCTCACAATCTATGGTACCAAATGGGCTGAAATTTTGGAAAAGTGGTAAGAATCGTGGTACAAATCGAATTCAGTCACAAAATCGCAATTAAGTTTAATTCTTAGAAAAATCACGTTTTTTCATGGCTCATTTCAGACTTGTGTTCGAACTTTGGAAGCAGTTTTCTCACAATCTATGGTACCAAATGGGCTGAAATTTTGGAAAAGTGGTAAGAATCGTGGTCCAAATCGAATTCAGTCACAAAATCTCCATAAAGTTTGATTCTTAGAAAAATCATGTTTTTTATTAAGGCTCATTTCAGACTTGGGTTCGAACTTTGGAAGCAGTTTTTTCAGGCTCTATGGTACCAAATGGGCTGAAATTTTGAAAAAGTGGAAAGATTCGTGGTACAAATCGAATTCAGTCACAAAATCGAGATTAAGGTGTATTTTTAAAAAAATCATGATTTTTATGTACGCTAATTTCAGACTTGGGTTCGAACTTTGGAAGCAGTTTTCTCACAATCTATGGTACCAAATGGGCTGAAATTTTGGAAAAGTGGTAAGAATCGTGGTACAAATCGAATTCAGTCACAAAATCGCAATTAAGTTTAATTCTTAGAAAAATCACGTTTTTTCATGGCTCATTTCAGACTTGTGTTCGAACTTTGGAAGCAGTTTTCTCACAATCTATGCTACCAAATGGGCTGAAATTTTGGAAAAGTGGTAAGAATCGTGGTCCAAATCGAATTCAGTCACGAAATCTCCATAAAGTTTGATTCTTAGAAAAATCATGTTTTTTATTAAGGCTCATTTCAGACTTGGGTTCGAACTTTGGAAGCAGTTTTTTCAGGCTCTATGGTACCAAATGGGCTGAAATTTTGGAAAAGTGGAAAGATTCGTGGTACAAATCGAATTCAGTCACAAAATCGAGATAAAGTTGTATTTTTAAAAAAATCATGATTTTTATGTACGCTAATTTCAGACTTGGGTTCGAACTTTGGAAGCAGTTTTCTCAAAATCTATGGTACCAAATGGGACGAAATTTTGGAAAAGTGGTAAGAATCGTGGTAAAAATCAAATTCAGTCACAAAATCTATATCAAGTTGTATTTTTTAAAAAATCATGATTTTTATGGACGCTGATTTCAGACTTGGGTTCGATATTTGGAAGCAGTTTTCTCAAAATCTATGGTACCAAATGGTTTGAAATTTTGGAAATGTGGTAAGAATCGTGGTACAAATCGAAATCAGTCAAAAAACCTCCATAAAGTCTGATTCTTAGAAAAGTCATGTTTTTTATTAAGGCTCATTTCAGACTTGGGTTCGAACTTTGGAAGCAGTTTTTCAGGCACTATGGTACCAAATGGGCTGAAATTTTGGAATAGTGGTAAGAATCGTGGTACAAATCGAAATCAGTCACAAAATCTACATAAATTTTAATTCTTAGAAAAATCATGTTTTTTTCATGGCTCATTTCAGACTTGGGTTCGAACTTTGGAAGCAGTTTTTTCAGGCTCTATGGTACCAAATGGGCTGAAATTTTGGAAAAGTGGTAAGAATCGTGGTACAAATCGAATTCAGTCACAAAATCTCCATCAAGTTGTATTTTAAAAAAAATCATGATTTTTATGGACGCTAATTTCAGACTTGGGTTCGAACTTTGGGAGCAGTTTTCTCAAAATCTATGGAACCAAATGGGCTGAAATTTTGGAAAAGTGGTAAGAATCGTGGTTCAAATCGAAATCAGTCACAAAATCTACATAAATTTTAATTCTTAGAAAAATCATGTTTTTTTCATGGCTCATTTCAGACTTGGGTTCGAACTTTGGAAGCAGTTTTCTCAAAATCTATGGTACCAAATGGGACGAAATTTTGGAAAAGTGGTAAGAATCGTGGTAAAAATCAAATTCAGTCACAAAATCTATATCAAGTTGTATTTTTTAAAAAATCATGATTTTTATGGACGCTGATTTCAGACTTGGGTTCGATATTTGGAAGCAGTTTTCTCAAAATCTATGGTACCAAATGGTTTGAAATTTTGGAAATGTGGTAAGAATCGTGGTACAAATCGAAATCAGTCAAAAAACCTCCATAAAGTCTGATTCTTAGAAAAGTCATGTTTTTTATTAAGGCTCATTTCAGACTTGGGTTCGAACTTTGGAAGCAGTTTTTCAGGCACTATGGTACCAAATGGGCTGAAATTTTGGAATAGTGGTAAGAATCGTGGTACAAATCGAAATCAGTCACAAAATCTACATAAATTTTAATTCTTAGAAAAATCATGTTTTTTTCATGGCTCATTTCAGACTTGGGTTCGAACTTTGGAAGCAGTTTTTTCAGGCTCTATGGTACCAAATGGGCTGAAATTTTGGAAAAGTGGTAAGAATCGTGGTACAAATCGAATTCAGTCACAAAATCTCCATCAAGTTGTATTTAAAAAAAAATCATGATTTTTATGGACGCTAATTTCAGACTTGGGTTCGAACTTTGGGAGCAGTTTTCTCAAAATCTATGGAACCAAATGGGCTGAAATTTTGGAAAAGTGGTAAGAATCGTGGTTCAAATCGAAATCAGTCACAAAATCTCCATAAAGTTTAATTCTTAGAAAAATCATGTTTTTTATTAAGGCTCATTTCAGACTTGGGTTCGAACTTTGGGAGCAGTTTTCTCAAAATCTATAGAACCAAATGGGCTGAAATTTCGGAAAAGTGGTAAGAATCGTGGTACAAATCGAATTCAGTCACAAAATCGCAATTAAGTTTAATTCTTAGAAAAATCACGTTTTTTCATGGCTCATTTCAGACTTGTGTTCGAACTTTGGAAGCAGTTTTCTCACAATCTATGGTACCAAATGGGCTGAAATTTTGGAAAAGTGGTAAGAATCGTGGTCCAAATCGAATTCAGTCACAAAATCTCCATAAAGTTTGATTCTTAGAAAAATCATGTTTTTTATTAAGGCTCATTTCAGACTTGGGTTCGAACTTTGGAAGCAGTTTTTTCAGGCTCTATGGTACCAAATGGGCTGAAATTTTGGAAAAGTGGAAAGAATCATGGTACAAATCGAATTCAGTCACAAAATCGAGATTAAGTTGTATTTTTAAAAAAATCATGATTTTTATGTACGCTAATTTCAGACTTGGGTTCGAACTTTGGAAGCAGTTTTCTCAAAATCTATGGTACCAAATTGGCCGAAATTTTGGAAAAGTGGTAAGAATCGTGGTAAAAATCAAATTAAGTCACAAAATCTCTATCAAGTTGTATTTTTTACAAAATCATCATTTTTATGGACGCTGATTTCAGACATGGGTTCGATATTTGGAAGCAGTTTTCTCAAAATCTATGGTACCAAATGGGTTGAAATTTTGGAAATGTGGTAAGAATCGTGGTACAAATCGAAATCAGTCACAAAATCTACATAAATTTTAATTCTTAGAAAAATCATGTTTTTTTCATGGCTCATTTCAGACTTGGGTTCGAACTTTGGAAGCAGTTTTTTCAGGCTCTATGGTACCAAATGGGCTGAAATTTTGGAAAAGTGGTAAGAATCGTGGTACAAATCGAAATCAGTCACAAAATCTCCATCAAGTTTAATTCTTAGAAAAATCACGTTTTTTCATGGCTCATTTCAGACTTGGGTTCGAACTTTGGAAGCAGTTTTCTCACAATCTATGGAACCAAATGGGCTGAAATTTTGGAAAAGTGGTAAGAATCGGGGTACAAATCGAATTCAGTCACAAAATCTCCATTAAGTTTGACTATTAGAAAAATCTTGAATTTAATGAATGCTAATTTCAGACTTGGGTTCGAACTTTTGAAGCAGTTTTTTCAAAATCTATGGTACCAAATGGGCTGAAATTTTGGAAAAGTTGTAAGAATTGTGGTACAAATCGAAATCAGTCTCAAAATCGCATTTAAGTTGTATTTTTTAAAAAAATCATGATTTTTATGTACGCTAATTTCAGACTTGGGTTCGAACTTTGAGAGCAGTTTTCTCAAAATCTATAGAACCAAAAGGGGCTGAAATTTTGGAAAAGTGTTAAGAATCGTGGAACAAATCGAAATCAGTCACAAAATCTCCATAAAGTTTTTATTCTTAGAAAAATCATGTTTTTTTCATGGCTCATTTCAGACTTGGGTTCGAACTTTGGAAGCAGTTTTCTCAAAATCTATGTTACCAAATGGGCTGAAATTTTTGCAAAAAGGTAAGAATCGTGGTACAAATCGAATTCAGTCACAAAATCTCCATCAAGTTGTATTTTAAAAAAAATCATGATTTTTATGGACGCTAATTTCAGACTTGGGTTCGAACTTTGGAAGCAGTTTTCTCAAAATCTATGGTACCAAATGGGCTGAAATTTTGGAAAAAAAGGTAAGAATCGTGGTACAAATCGAATTCAGTCACAAAATCTCCATCAAGTTGTATTTTAAAAAAAATCATGATTTTTATGGACGCTTATTTCAGACTTGGGTTCGAACTTTGGAAGCAGTTTTCTCAAAATCTATGGTACCAAATGGGCTGAAATTTTGGAAAAGTGGTAAGAATCGTGGTACAAATCGAATTCAGTTTCAAAATCGCAATTAAGTTGTATTTTTAAAAAAATCATGATTTTTATTTACGCTAATTTCAGACTTGGGTTCGAACTTTGGGAGCAGTTTTCTCAAAATCTATGGAACCAAATGGGCTGAAATTTTGGAAAAGTGGTAAGAATCGTTGTTCAAATCGAAATCAGTCACAAAATCTCCATAAAGTTTAATTCTTAGAAAAATCATGTTTTTTCATGGCTCATTTCAGACTTGGGTTCGAACTTTGGAAGCAGTTTTCTCACAATCTATGGTACCAAATGGGCTGAAATTTTGGAAAAGTGGTAAGAATCGTGGTACAAATCGAATTCAGTCACAAAATCGCAATTAAGTTTAATTCTTAGAAAAATCACGTTTTTTCATGGCTCATTTCAGACTTGTGTTCGAACTTTGGAAGCAGTTTTCTCACAATCTATGGTACCAAATGGGCTGAAATTTTGGAAAAGTGGTAAGAATCGTGGTCCAAATCGAATTCAGTCACAAAATCTCCATAAAGTTAAATTCTTAGAAAAATCATGTTTTTTATTAAGGCTCATTTCAGACTTGGGTTCGAACTTTGGAAGCAGTTTTTTCAGGCTCTATTGTACCAAATGGGCTGAAATTTTGGACAAGTGGAAAGAATCGTGGTACAAATCGAATTCAGTCACAAAATCGCAATTAAGTTTAATTCTTAGAAAAATCACGTTTTTTCATGGATCATTTCAGACTTGTGTTCGAACTTTGGAAGCAGTTTTCTCAAAATCTATGGTACCAAATGGGCTGAAATTTTGGAAAAAAGCAAGAATCGTGGTACAAATCGAATTCAGTCACAAAATCTCCATCAAGTTGTATTTTAAAAAAAATCATGATTTTTATGGACGCTTATTTCAGACTTGGGTTCGAACTTTGGAAGCAGTTTTCTCAAAATCTATGGTACCAAATGGGCTGAAATTTTGGAAAAGTGGTAAGAATCGTGGTTCAAATCGAAATCAGTCACAAAATCTCCATAAAGTTTAATTCTTAGAAAAATCATGTTTTTTCATGGCTCATTTCAGACTTGGGTTCGAACTTTGGAAGCAGTTTTCTCACAATCTATGGTACCAAATGGGCTGAAATTTTGGAAAAGTGGTAAGAATCGTGGTACAAATCGAATTCAGTCACAAAATCGCAATTAAGTTTAATTCTTAGAAAAATCACGTTTTTTCATGGCTCATTTCAGACTTGTGTTCGAACTTTGGAAGCAGTTTTCTCACAATCTATGGTACCAAATGGGCTGAAATTTTGGAAAAGTGGTAAGAATCGTGGTCCAAATCGAATTCAGTCACAAAATCTCCATAAAGTTTGATTCTTAGAAAAATCATGTTTTTTATTAAGGCTCATTTCAGACTTGGGTTCGAACTTTGGAAGCAGTTTTTTCAGGCTCTATGGTATAAAATGGGCTGAAATTTTGGAAAAGTGGTAAGAATCGTGGTACAAATCGAATTCAGTCACAAAATCTCCATTAAGTTTGACTATTAGAAAAATCTTGAATTTAATGAATGCTAATTTCAGACTTGGGTTCGAACTTTTGAAGCAGTTTTTTCAAAATCTATGGTACCAAATGGGCTGAAATTTTGGAAAAGTTGTAAGAATTGTGGTACAAATCGAAATCAGTCTCAAAATCGCATTTAAGTTGTATTTTTTAAAAAAATCATGTTTTTTATGTACGCTAATTTCAGACTTGGGTTCGAACTTTGAGAGCAGTTTTCTCAAAATCTATAGAACCAAAAGGGGCTGAAATTTTGGAAAAAAGCAAGAATCGTGGTACAAATCGAATTCAGTCACAAAATCTCCATCAAGTTGTATTTTTAAAAAAATCATGATTTTTATGGACGCTTATTTCAGACTTGGGTTCGAACTTTGGAAGCAGTTTTCTCAAAATCTATGGTACCAAATGGGCTGAAATTTTGGAAAAGTGGTAAGAATCGTGGTTCAAATCGAAATCAGTCACAAAATCTCCATAAAGTTTGATTCTTAGAAAAATCATGTTTTTTATTAAGGCTCATTTCAGACTTGGGTTCGAACTTTGGAAGCAGTTTTTTCAGGCTCTATGGTACCAAATGGGCTGAAATTTTGGAAAAGTGGAAAGAATCGTGGTACAAATCGAATTCAGTCACAAAATCGAGATTAAGTTGTATTTTTAAAAAAATCATGATTTTTATGTACGCTAATTTCAGACTTGGGTTCGAACTTTGGAAGCAGTTTTCTCAAAATCTATGGTACCAAATGGGACGAAATTTTGGAAAAGTGGTAAGAATCGTGGTAAAAATCAAATTCAGTCACAAAATCTCTATCAAGTTGTATTTTTTACAAAATCATGATTTTTATGGACGCTGATTTCAGACTTGGGTTCGATATTTGGAAGCAGTTTTCTCAAAATCAAAATCAAATCAAGTACAAATCGAATTCAGTCACAAAATCGAGATTAAGTTGTATTTTTAAAAAAATCATGATTTTTATGTACGCTAATTTCAGACTTGGGTTCGAACTTTGGAAGCAGTTTTCTCACAATCTATGGAACCAAATGGGCTGAAATTTTGGAAAAGTGGTAAGAATCGTGGTACAAATCGAATTCATTCACAAAATCTCCATTAAGTTTGACTATTAGAAAAAAATTGAATTTAATGAATGCTAATTTCAGACTTGGGTTTGAACTTTTGAAGCAGTTTTTTCAAAATCTATGGTACCAAATGGGCTGAAATTTTGGAAAAGTTGTAAGAATTGTGGTACAAATCGAAATCAGTCTCAAAATCGCAATTAAGTTGTATTTTTAAAAAAAATCATGATTTTTATGTACGCTAATTTCAGACTTGGGTTCGAACTTTGAGAGCAGTTTTCTCAAAATCTATAGAACCAAAAGGGGCTGAAATTTTGGAAAAGTGGTAAGAATCGTGGAACAAATCGAAATCAGTCACAAAATCTCCATAAAGTTTTTATTCTTAGAAAAATCATGTTTTTTTCATGGCTCATTTCAGACTTGGGTTCGAACTTTGGAAGCAGTTTTCTCAAAATCTATGTAACCAAATGGGCTGAAATTTTGGAAAAAAGGTAAGAATCGTGGTACAAATCGAATTCAGTCACAAAATCTCCATCAAGTTGTATTTTAAAAAAAATCATGATTTTTATGGACGCTAATTTCAGACTTGGGTTCGAACTTTGGAAGCAGTTTTCTCAAAATCTATGGTACCAAATGGGCTGAAATTTTGGAAAAAAAGGTAAGAATCGTGGTACAAATCGAATTCAGTCACAAAATCTCCATCAAGTTGTATTTTAAAAAAAATATGATTTTTATGGACGCTTATTTCAGACTTGGGTTCGAACTTTGGAAGCAGTTTTCTCAAAATCTATGGTACCAAATGGGCTGAAATTTTGGAAAAGTGGTAAGAATCGTGGTTCAAATCGAAATCAGTCACAAAATCTCCATAAAGTTTAATTCTTATTAAAATCATGTTTTTTCATGGCTCATTTCAGACTTGGGTTCGAACTTTGGGAGCAGTTTTCTCAAAATCTATAGAACCAAATGGGCTGAAATTTTGGAAAAGTGGTAAGAATCGTGGTACAAATCGAAATCAGTCACAAAATCTCCATAAAGTTTAATTCTTAGAAAAATCATGTTTTTTTCATGGCTCATTTCAGACTTGGGTTCGAACTTTGGGAGCAGTTTTCTCAAAATCTATAGAACCAAATGGGCTGAAATTTAGGAAAAAAGGTAAGAATCGTGGAACAAATCGAAATCAGTCACAAAATCTCCATAAAGTTTTTATTCTTAGAAAAATCATGTTTTTTTCATGGCTCATTTCAGACTTGGGTTCGAACTTTGGAAGCAGTTTTCTCAAAATCTATGTTACCAAATGGGCTGAAATTTTTGAAAAAAGGTAAGAATCGTGGTACAAATCGAATTCAGTCACAAAATCTCCATCAAGTTGTATTTTAAAAAAAATCATGATTTTTATGGACGCTAATTTCAGACTTGGGTTCGAACTTTGGAAGCAGTTTTCTCAAAATCTATGGTACCAAATGGGCTGAAATTTTGGAAAAAAGGTAAGAATCGTGGTACAAATCGAATTCAGTCACGAAATCTCCATCAAGTTGTATTTTAAAAAAAATCATGATTTTTATGGACGCTTATTTCAGACTTGGGTTCGAACTTTGGAAGCAGTTTTCTCAAAATCTATAGAACCAAATGGGCTGAAATTTTGGAAAAGTGGTAAGAATCGTGGTACAAATCGAAATCAGTCACAAAATCTCCATAAAGTTTAATTCTTAGAAAAATCATGTTTTTTTCATGGCTTATTTCAGACTTGGGTTCGAACTTTGGGAGCAGTTTTCTCAAAATCTATAGAACCAAATGGGCTGAAATTTTGGAAAAAAGGTAAGAATCGTGGTACAAATCGAATTCAGTCACAAAATCTCCATTAAGTTTGACTATTAGAAAAATCTTGAATTTAATGAATGCTAATTTCAGACTTGGGTTCGAACTTTTGAAGCAGTTTTTTCAAAATCTATGGTACCAAATGGGCTGAAATTTTGGAAAAGTTGTAAGAATTGTGGTACAAATCGAAATCAGTCTCAAAATCGCATTTAAGTTGTATTTTTTAAAAAAATCATGATTTTTATGTACGCTAATTTCAGACTTGGGTTCGAACTTTGAGAGCAGTTTTCTCAAAATCTATAGAACCAAAAGGGGCTGAAATTTTGGAAAAGTGGTAAGAATCGTGGAACAAATCGAAATCAGTCACAAAATCTCCATAAAGTTTTTATTCTTAGAAAAATCATGTTTTTTTCATGGCTCATTTAAGACTTGGGTTCGAACTTTGGAAGCAGTTTTCTCAAAATCTATGTTACCAAATGGGCTGAAATTTTTGAAAAAAGGTAAGAATCGTGGTACAAATCGAATTCAGTCACAAAATCTCCATCAAGTTGTATTTTAAAAAAAATCATGATTTTTATGGACGCTAATTTCAGACTTGGGTTCGATTTTTGGAAGCAGTTTTCTCAAAATCTATGGTACCAAATGGGCTGAAATTTTGGAAAAAAGGTAAGAATCGTGGTACAAATCGAATTCAGTCACAAAATCTCCATCAAGTTGTATTTTAAAAAAAATCATGATTTTTATGGACGCTTATTTCAGACTTGGGTTCGAACTTTGGAAGCAGTTTTCTCAAAATCTATGGTACCAAATGGGCTGAAATTTTGGAAAAGTGGTAAGAATCGTGGTTCAAATCGAAATCAGTCACAAAATCTCCATAAAGTTTAATTCTTAGAAAAATCATGTTTTTTCATGGCTCATTTCAGACTTGGGTTCGAACTTTGGAAGCAGTTTTCTCACAATCTATGGTACCAAATGGGCTGAAATTTTGGAAAAGTGGTAAGAATCGTGGTACAAATCGAATTCAGTCACAAAATCGCAATTAAGTTTAATTCTTAGAAAAATCACGTTTTTTCATGGCTCATTTCAGACTTGTGTTCGAACTTTGGAAGCAGTTTTCTCACAATCTATGGTACCAAATGGGCTGAAATTTTGGAAAAGTGGTAAGAATCGTGGTCCAAATCGAATTCAGTCACAAAATCTGCATAAAGTTTGATTCTTAGAAAAATCATGTTTTTTATTAAGGCTCATTTCAGACTTGGGTTCGAACTTTGGAAGCAGTTTTTTCAAAATCTATGGTACCAAATGGGCCGAAATTTTGGAAAAGTGGTAAGAATCGTGGTAAAAATCAAATTCAGTCACAAAATCTCTATCAAGTTGTATTTTTTACAAAATCATGATTTTTATGGACGCTGATTTCAGACTTGGGTTCGATATTTGGAAGCAGTTTTCTCAAAATCTATGGTACCAAATGGGTTGAAATTTTGGAAATGTGGTAAGAATCGTGGTACAAATCGAAATCAGTCAAAAAACCTCCATAAAGTCTGATTCTTAGAAAAGTCATGTTTTTTATTAAGGCTCATTTCAGACTTGGGTTCGAACTTTGGAAGCAGTTTTTCAGGCACTATGGTACCAAATGGGCTAAAATTTTGGAATAGTGGTAAGAATCGTGGTACAAATCGAAATCAGTCACAAAATCTACATAAATTTTAATTCTTAGAAAAATCATGTTTTTTTCATGGCTCATTTCAGACTTGGGTTCGAACTTTGGGAGCAGTTTTCTCAAAATCTATAGAACCAAATGGGCTGAAATTTAGGAAAAAAGGTAAGAATCGTGGAACAAATCGAAATCAGTCACAAAATCTCCATAAAGTTTTTATTCTTAGAAAAATCATGTTTTTTTCATGGCTCATTTCAGACTTGGGTTCGAACTTTGGAAGCAGTTTTCTCAAAATCTATGTTACCAAATGGGCTGAAATTTTTGAAAAAAGGTAAGAATCGTGGTACAAATCGAATTCAGTCACAAAATCTCCATCAAGTTGTATTTTAAAAAAAATCATGATTTTTATGGACGCTAATTTCAGACTTGGGTTCGAACTTTGGAAGCAGTTTTCTCAAAATCTATGGTACCAAATGGGCTGAAATTTTGGAAAAAAGGTAAGAATCGTGGTACAAATCGAATTCAGTCACGAAATCTCCATCAAGTTGTATTTTAAAAAAAATCATGATTTTTATGGACGCTTATTTCAGACTTGGGTTCGAACTTTGGAAGCAGTTTTCTCAAAATCTATAGAACCAAATGGGCTGAAATTTTGGAAAAGTGGTAAGAATCGTGGTACAAATCGAAATCAGTCACAAAATCTCCATAAAGTTTAATTCTTAGAAAAATCATGTTTTTTTCATGGCTTATTTCAGACTTGGGTTCGAACTTTGGGAGCAGTTTTCTCAAAATCTATAGAACCAAATGGGCTGAAATTTTGGAAAAAAGGTAAGAATCGTGGTACAAATCGAATTCAGTCACAAAATCTCCATTAAGTTTGACTATTAGAAAAATCTTGAATTTAATGAATGCTAATTTCAGACTTGGGTTCGAACTTTTGAAGCAGTTTTTTCAAAATCTATGGTACCAAATGGGCTGAAATTTTGGAAAAGTTGTAAGAATTGTGGTACAAATCGAAATCAGTCTCAAAATCGCATTTAAGTTGTATTTTTTAAAAAAATCATGATTTTTATGTACGCTAATTTCAGACTTGGGTTCGAACTTTGAGAGCAGTTTTCTCAAAATCTATAGAACCAAAAGGGGCTGAAATTTTGGAAAAGTGGTAAGAATCGTGGAACAAATCGAAATCAGTCACAAAATCTCCATAAAGTTTTTATTCTTAGAAAAATCATGTTTTTTTCATGGCTCATTTAAGACTTGGGTTCGAACTTTGGAAGCAGTTTTCTCAAAATCTATGTTACCAAATGGGCTGAAATTTTTGAAAAAAGGTAAGAATCGTGGTACAAATCGAATTCAGTCACAAAATCTCCATCAAGTTGTATTTTAAAAAAAATCATGATTTTTATGGACGCTAATTTCAGACTTGGGTTCGATTTTTGGAAGCAGTTTTCTCAAAATCTATGGTACCAAATGGGCTGAAATTTTGGAAAAAAGGTAAGAATCGTGGTACAAATCGAATTCAGTCACAAAATCTCCATCAAGTTGTATTTTAAAAAAAATCATGATTTTTATGGACGCTTATTTCAGACTTGGGTTCGAACTTTGGAAGCAGTTTTCTCAAAATCTATGGTACCAAATGGGCTGAAATTTTGGAAAAGTGGTAAGAATCGTGGTTCAAATCGAAATCAGTCACAAAATCTCCATAAAGTTTAATTCTTAGAAAAATCATGTTTTTTCATGGCTCATTTCAGACTTGGGTTCGAACTTTGGAAGCAGTTTTCTCACAATCTATGGTACCAAATGGGCTGAAATTTTGGAAAAGTGGTAAGAATCGTGGTACAAATCGAATTCAGTCACAAAATCGCAATTAAGTTTAATTCTTAGAAAAATCACGTTTTTTCATGGCTCATTTCAGACTTGTGTTCGAACTTTGGAAGCAGTTTTCTCACAATCTATGCTACCAAATGGGCTGAAATTTTGGAAAAGTGGTAAGAATCGTGGTCCAAATCGAATTCAGTCACAAAATCTGCATAAAGTTTGATTCTTAGAAAAATCATGTTTTTTATTAAGGCTCATTTCAGACTTGGGTTCGAACTTTGGATGCAGTTTTTTCAGGCTCTATGGTACCAAATGGGCTGAAATTTTGGAAAAGTGGAAAGAATCGTGGTACAAATCGAATTCAGTCACAAAATCGAGATTAAGTTGTATTTTTAAAAAAATCATGATTTTTATGTACGCTAATTTCAGACTTGGGTTCGAACTTTGGAAGCAGTTTTTTCAAAATCTATGGTACCAAATGGGCCGAAATTTTGGAAAAGTGGTAAGAATCGTGGTAAAAATCAAATTCAGTCACAAAATCTCTATCAAGTTGTATTTTTTACAAAATCATGATTTTTATGGACGCTGATTTCAGACTTGGGTTCGATATTTGGAAGCAGTTTTCTCAAAATCTATGGTACCAAATGGGTTGAAATTTTGGAAATGTGGTAAGAATCGTGGTACAAATCGAAATCAGTCAAAAAACCTCCATAAAGTCTGATTCTTAGAAAAGTCATGTTTTTTATTAAGGCTCATTTCAGACTTGGGTTCGAACTTTGGAAGCAGTTTTTCAGGCACTATGGTACCAAATGGGCTAAAATTTTGGAATAGTGGTAAGAATCGTGGTACAAATCGAAATCAGTCACAAAATCTACATAAATTTTAATTCTTAGAAAAAACATGTTTTTTTCATGGCTCATTTCAGACTTGGGTTCGAACTTTGGAAGCAGTTTTTTCAGGCTCTATGGTACCAAATGGGCTGAAATTTTGGAAAAGTGGTAAGAATCGTGGTACAAATCGAAATCAGTCACAAAATCTCCATCAATTTTAATTCTTAGAAAAATCACGTTTTTTCATGGCTCATTTCAGACTTGGGTTCGAACTTTGGAAGCAGTTTTCTCACAATCTATGGAACCAAATGGGCTGAAATTTTGGAAAAGTGGTAAGAATCGTGGTACAAATCGAATTCAGTCACAAAATCTCCATTAAGTTTGACTATTAGAAAAATCTTGAATTTAATGAATGCTAATTTCAGACTTGGGTTCGAACTTTTGAAGCAGTTTTTTCAAAATCTATGGTACCAAATGGGCTGAAATTTTGGAAAAGTTGTAAGAATTGTGGTACAAATCGAAATCAGTCTCAAAATCGCATTTAAGTTGTATTTTTTAAAAAAATCATGATTTTTATGTACGCTAATTTCAGACTTGGGTTCGAACTTTGAGAGCAGTTTTCTCAAAATCTATAGAACCAAAAGGGGCTGAAATTTTGGAAAAGTGGTAAGAATCGTGGAACAAATCGAAATCAGTCACAAAATCTCCATAAAGTTTTTATTCTTAGAAAAATCATGTTTTTTTCATGGCTCATTTCAGACTTGGGTTCGAACTTTGGAAGCAGTTTTCTCAAAATCTATGTTACCAAATGGGCTGAAATTTTTGAAAAAAGGTAAGAATCGTGGTACAAATCGAATTCAGTCACAAAATCTCCATCAAGTTGTATTTTAAAAAAAATCATGATTTTTATGGACGCTTATTTCAGACTTGGGTTCGAACTTTGGAAGCAGTTTTCTCAAAATCTATGGTACCAAATGGGCTGAAATTTTGGAAAAGTGGTAAGAATCGTGGTTCAAATCGAAATCAGTCACAAAATCTCCATCAATTTTAATTCTTAGAAAAATCACGTTTTTTCATGGCTCATTTCAGACTTGGGTTCGAACTTTGGAAGCAGTTTTCTCACAATCTATGGAACCAAATGGGCTGAAATTTTGGAAAAGTGGTAAGAATCGTGGTACAAATCGAATTCAGTCACAAAATCTCCATTAAGTTTGACTATTAGAAAAATCTTGAATTTAATGAATGCTAATTTCAGACTTGGGTTCGAACTTTTGAAGCAGTTTTTTCAAAATCTATGGTACCAAATGGGCTGAAATTTTGGAAAAGTTGTAAGAATTGTGGTACAAATCGAAATCAGTCTCAAAATCGCATTTAAGTTGTATTTTTTAAAAAAATCATGATTTTTATGTACGCTAATTTCAGACTTGGGTTCGAACTTTGAGAGCAGTTTTCTCAAAATCTATAGAACCAAAAGGGGCTGAAATTTTGGAAAAGTGGTAAGAATCGTGGAACAAATCGAAATCAGTCACAAAATCTCCATAAAGTTTTTATTCTTAGAAAAATCATGTTTTTTTCATGGCTCATTTCAGACTTGGGTTCGAACTTTGGAAGCAGTTTTCTCAAAATCTATGTTACCAAATGGGCTGAAATTTTTGAAAAAAGGTAAGAATCGTGGTACAAATCGAATTCAGTCACAAAATCTCCATCAAGTTGTATTTTAAAAAAAATCATGATTTTTATGGACGCTTATTTCAGACTTGGGTTCGAACTTTGGAAGCAGTTTTCTCAAAATCTATGGTACCAAATGGGCTGAAATTTTGGAAAAGTGGTAAGAATCGTGGTTCAAATCGAAATCAGTCACAAAATCTCCATAAAGTTTAATTCTTAGAAAAATCATGTTTTTTCATGGCTCATTTCAGACTTGGGTTCGAACTTTGGAAGCAGTTTTCTCACAATCTATGGTACCAAATGGGCTGAAATTTTGGAAAAAAGGTAAGAATCGTGGTACAAATCGAATTCAGTCACAAAATCTCCATCAAGTTGTATTTTTAAAAAAATCATGATTTTTATGGACGCTTATTTCAGACTTGGGTTCGAACTTTGGAAGCAGTTTTCTCAAAATCTATGGTACCAAATGGGCTGAAATTTTGGAAAAGTGGTAAGAATAGTGGTTCAAATCGAAATCAGTCACAAAATCTCCATTAAGTTTAATTCTTAGAAAAATCATGTTTTTTCATGGCTCATTTCAGACTTGGGTTCGAACTTTGGAAGCAGTTTTCTCACAATCTATGGTACCAAATGGGCTGAAATTTTGGAAAAGTGGTAAGAATCGTGGTACAAATCGAATTCAGTCACAAAATCGCAATTAAGTTTAATTCTTAGAAAAATCACGTTTTTTCATGGCTCATTTCAGACTTGTGTTCGAACTTTGGAAGCAGTTTTCTCACAATCTATGGTACCAAATGGGCTGAAATTTTGGAAAAGTGGTAAGAATCGTGGTCCAAATCGAATTCAGTCACAAAATCTCCATAAAGTTTGATTCTTAGAAAAATCATGTTTTTTATTAAGGCTCATTTCAGACTTGGGTTCGAACTTTGGAAGCAGTTTTTTCAGGCTCTATGGTACCAAATGGGCTGAAATTTTGGAAAAGTGGAAAGAATCGTGGTACAAATCGAATTCAGTCACAAAATCGAGATTAAGTTGTATTTTTAAAAAAATCATGATTTTTATGTACGCTAATTTCAGACTTGGGTTCGAACTTTGGAAGCAGTTTTCTCAAAATCTATGGTACCAAATGGGCCGAAATTTTGGAAAAGTGGTAAGAATCGTGGTAAAAATCAAATTCAGTCACAAAATCTCTATCAAGTTGTATTTTTTACAAAATCATGATTTTTATGGACGCTGATTTCAGACTTGGGTTCGATATTTGGAAGCAGTTTTCTCAAAATCTATGGTACCAAATGGGTTGAAATTTTGGAAATGTGGTAAGAATCGTGGTACAAATCGAAATCAGTCAAAAAACCTCCATAAAGTCTGATTCTTAGAAAAGTCATGTTTTTTATTAAGGCTCATTTCAGACTTGGGTTCGAACTTTGGAAGCAGTTTTTCAGGCACTATGGTACCAAATGGGCTAAAATTTTGGAATAGTGGTAAGAATCGTGGTACAAATCGAAATCAGTCACAAAATCTACATAAATTTTAATTCTTAGAAAAATCATGTTTTTTTCATGGCTCATTTCAGACTTGGGTTCGAACTTTGGAAGCAGTTTTTTCGGGCTCTATGGTACCAAATGGGCTGAAATTTTGGAAAAGTGGTAAGAATCGTGGTACAAATCGAAATCAGTCACAAAATCTCCATCAAGTTTAATTCTTAGAAAAATCACGTTTTTTCATGGCTCATTTCAGACTTGGGTTCGAACTTTGGAAGCAGTTTTCTCACAATCTATGGAACCAAATGGGCTGAAATTTTGGAAAAGTGGTAAGAATCGTGGTACAAATCGAATTCAGTCACAAAATCTCCATTAAGTTTGACTATTAGAAAAATCTTGAATTTAATGAATGCTAATTTCAGACTTGGGTTCGAACTTTTGAAGCAGTTTTTTCAAAATCTATGGTACCAAATGGGCTGAAATTTTGGAAAAGTTGTAAGAATTGTGGTACAAATCGAAATCAGTCTCAAAATCGCATTTAAGTTGTATTTTTTAAAAAAATCATGATTTTTATGTACGCTAATTTCAGACTTGGGTTCGAACTTTGAGAGCAGTTTTCTCAAAATCTATAGAACCAAAAGGGGCTGAAATTTTGGAAAAGTGGTAAGAATCGTGGAACAAATCGAAATCAGTCACAAAATCTCCATAAAGTTTTTATTCTTAGAAAAATCATGTTTTTTTCATGGCTCATTTCAAACTTGGGTTCGAACTTTGGAAGCAGTTTTCTCAAAATCTATGTTACCAAATGGGCTGAAATTTTGGAAAAAAGGTAAGAATCGTGGTACAAATCGAATTCAGTCACAAAATCTCCATCAAGTTGTATTTTAAAAAAAATCATGATTTTTATGGACGCTTATTTCAGACTTGGGTTCGAACTTTGGAAGCAGTTTTCTCAAAATCTATGGTACCAAATGGGCTGAAATTTTGGAAAAGTGGTAAGAATCGTGGTTCAAATCGAAATCAGTCACAAAATCTCCATAAAGTTTAATTCTTAGAAAAATCATGTTTTTTCATGGCTCATTTCAGACTTGGGTTCGAACTTTGGAAGCAGTTTTCTCACAATCTATGGTACCAAATGGGCTGAAATTTTGGAAAAAAGGTAAGAATCGTGGTACAAATCGAATTCAGTCACAAAATCTCCATCAAGTTGTATTTTAAAAAAAATCATGATTTTTATGGACGCTTATTTCAGACTTGGGTTCGAACTTTGGAAGCAGTTTTCTCAAAATCTATGGTACCAAATGGGCTGAAATTTTGGAAAAGTGGTAAGAATCGTGGTTCAAATCGAAATCAGTCACAAAATCTCCATAAAGTTTAATTCTTAGAAAAATCATGTTTTTTCATGGCTCATTTCAGACTTGGGTTCGAACTTTGGAAGCAGTTTTCTCACAATCTATGGTACCAAATGGGCTGAAATTTTGGAAAAGTGGTAAGAATCGTGGTACAAATCGAATTCAGTCACAAAATCGCAATTAAGTTTAATTCTTAGAAAAATCACGTTTTTTCATGGCTCATTTCAGACTTGTGTTCGAACTTTGGAAGCAGTTTTCTCACAATCTATGGTACCAAATGGGGTGAAATTTTGGAAAAGTGGTAAGAACCGTGGTCCAAATCGAATTCAGTCACAAAATCGCAATTAAGTTTAATTCTTAGAAAAATCACGTTTTTTCATGGCTCATTTCAGACTTGTGTTCGAACTTTGGAAGCAGTTTTCTCACAATCTATGGTACCAAATGGGCTGAAATTTTGGAAAAAAGGTAAGAATCGTGGTTCAAATCGAAATCAGTCACAAAATCTCCATAAAGTTTGATTCTTAGAAAAATCATGTTTTTTCATGGCTCATTTCAGACTTGGGTTCGAACTTTGGAAGCAGTTTTCTCACAATCTATGGTACCAAATGGGCTGAAATTTTGGAAAAAAGGTAAGAATCGTGGTACAAATCGAATTCAGTCACAAAATCTCCATCAAGTTGTATTTTAAAAAAAATCATGATTTTTATGGACGCTTATTTCAGACTTGGGTTCGAACTTTGGAAGCAGTTTTCTCAAAATCTATGGTACCAAATGGGCTGAAATTTTGGAAAAGTGGTAAGAATCGTGGTTCAAATCGAAATCAGTCACAAAATCTCCATAAAGTTTAATTCTTAGAAAAATCATGTTTTTTCATGGCTCATTTCAGACTTGGGTTCGAACTTTGGAAGCAGTTTTCTCACAATCTATGGTACCAAATGGGCTGAAATTTTGGAAAAGTGGTAAGAATCGTGGTACAAATCGAATTCAGTCACAAAATCGCAATTAAGTTTAATTCTTAGAAAAATCACGTTTTTTCATGGCTCATTTCAGACTTGTGTTCGAACTTTGGAAGCAGTTTTCTCACAATCTATGGTACCAAATGGGCTGAAATTTTGGAAAAGTGGTAAGAATCGTGGTCCAAATCGAATTCAGTCACAAAATCGCAATTAAGTTTAATTCTTAGAAAAATCACGTTTTTTCATGGCTCATTTCAGACTTGTGTTCGAACTTTGGAAGCAGTTTTCTCACAATCTATGGTACCAAATGGGCTGAAATTTTGGAAAAGTGGTAAGAATCGTGGTCCAAATCGAATTCCGTCACAAAATCTCCATAAAGTTTGATTCTTAGAAAAATCATGTTTTTTATTAAGGCTCATTTCAGACTTGGGTTCGAACTTTGGAAGCAGTTTTTTCATGCTCTATGGTACCAAATGGGCTGAAATTTTGGAAAAGTGGAAAGAATCGTGGTACAAATCGAATTCAGTCACAAAATCGAGATTAAGTTGTATTTTTAAAAAAATCATGATTTTTATGTACGCTAATTTCAGACTAGGGTTCGAACTTTGGAAGCAGTTTTCTCAAAATCTATGGTACCAAATGGGCCGAAATTTTGGAAAAAAGGTAAGAATCGTGGTAAAAATCAAATTCAGTCACAAAATCTCTATCAAGTTGTATTTTTTACAAAATCATGATTTTTATGGACGCTGATTTCAGACTTGGGTTCGATATTTGGAAGCAGTTTTCTCAAAATCTATGGTACCAAATGGGTTGAAATTTTGGAAATGTGGTAAGAATCGTGGTACAAATCGAAATCAGTCAAAAAACCTCCATAAAGTCTGATTCTTAGAAAAGTCATGTTTTTTATTAAGGCTCATTTCAGACTTGGGTTCGAACTTTGGAAGCAGTTTTTCAGGCACTATGGTACCAAATGGGCTAAAATTTTGGAATAGTGGTAAGAATCGTGGTACAAATCGAAATCAGTCACAAAATCTACATAAATTTTAATTCTTAGAAAAATCATGTTTTTTTCATGGCTCATTTCAGACTTGGGTTCGAACTTTGGAAGCAGTTTTTTCAGGCTCTATGGTACCAAATGGGCTGAAATTTTGGAAAAGTGGTAAGAATCGTGGTACAAATCGAAATCAGTCACAAAATCTCCATCAAGTTTAATTCTTAGAAAAATCACGTTTTTTCATGGCTCATTTCAGACTTGGGTTCGAACTTTGGAAGCAGTTTTCTCACAATCTATGGAACCAAATGGGCTGAAATTTTGGAAAAGTGGTAAGAATCGTGGTAGAAATCGAATTCAGTCACAAAATCTCCATTAAGTTTGACTATTAGAAAAATCTTGAATTTAATGAATGCTAATTTCAGACTTGGGTTCGAACTTTTGAAGCAGTTTTTTCAAAATCTATGGTACCAAATGGGCTGAAATTTTGGAAAAGTTGTAAGAATTGTGGTACAAATCGAAATCAGTCTCAAAATCGCATTTAAGTTGTATTTTTTAAAAAAATCATGATTTTTATGTACGCTAATTTCAGACTTGGGTTCGAACTTTGAGAGCAGTTTTCTCAAAATCTATAGAACCAAAAGGGGCTGAAATTTTGGAAAAGTGGTAAGAATCGTGGAACAAATCGAAATCAGTCACAAAATCTCCATAAAGTTTTTATTCTTAGAAAAATCATGTTTTTTTCATGGCTCATTTCAGACTTGGGTTCGAACTTTGGAAGCAGTTTTCTCAAAATCTATGTTACCAAATGGGCTGAAATTTTTGAAAAAAGGTAAGAATCGTGGTACAAATCGAATTCAGTCACAAAATCTCCATCAAGTTGTATTTTAAAAAAAATCATGATTTTTATGGACGCTAATTTCAGACTTGGGTTCGAACTTTGGAAGCAGTTTTCTCAAAATCTATGGTACCAAATGGGCTGAAATTTTGGAAAAAAGGTAAGAATCGTGGTACAAATCGAATTCAGTCACAAAATCTCCATCAAGTTGTATTTTAAAAAAAATCATGATTTTTATGGACGCTAATTTCAGACTTGGGTTCGAACTTTGGAAGCAGTTTTCTCAAAATCTATGGTACCAAATGGGCTGAAATTTTGGAAAAAAGGTAAGAATCGTGGTACAAATCGAATTCAGTCACAAAATCTCCATCAAGTTGTATTTTAAAAAAAATCATGACTTTTATGGACGCTCATTTCAGACTTGGGTTCGAACTTTGGGAGCAGTTTTCTCAAAATCTATAGAACCAAATGGGCTGAAATTTTGGAATAGTGGTAAGAATCGTGGTACAAATCGAAATCAGTCACAAAATCTCCATAAAGTTTAATTCTTAGAAAAATCATGTTTTTTTCATGGCTCATTTCAGACTTGGGTTCGAACTTTGGAAGCAGTTTTCTCAAAATCTATGTTACCAAATGGGCTGAAATTTTTGAAAAAAGGTAAGAATCGTGGTACAAATCGAATTCAGTCACAAAATCTCCATCAAGTTGTATTTTAAAAAAAATCATGATTTTTATGGACGCTAATTTCAGACTTGGGTTCGAACTTTGGAAGCAGTTTTCTCAAAATCTATGGTACCAAATGGGCTGAAATTTTGGAAAAAAGGTAAGAATCGTGGTACAAATCGAATTCAGTCACAAAATCTCCATCAAGTTGTATTTTAAAAAAAATCATGATTTTTATGGACGCTCATTTCAGACTTGGGTTCGAACTTTGGGAGCAGTTTTCTCAAAATCTATAGAACCAAATGGGCTGAAATTTTGGAATAGTGGTAAGAATCGTGGTACAAATCGAAATCAGTCACAAAATCTCCATAAAGTTTAATTCTTAGAAAAATCATGCTTTTTTCATGGCTCATTTCAGACTTGGGTTCGAACTTTGGGAGCAGGTTTCTCAAAATCTATAGAACCAAATGGGCTGAAATTTTGGAAAAGTGGTAAGAATCGTGGAACAAATCGAAATCAGTCACAAAATCTCCATAAAGTTTTTATTCTTAGAAAAATCATGTTTTTTTCATGGCTCATTTCAGACTTGGGTTCGAACTTTGGAAGCAGTTTTCTCAAAATCTATGTTACCAAATGGGCTGAAATTTTTGAAAAAAGGTAAGAATCGTGGTACAAATCGAATTCAGTCACAAAATCTCCATCAAGTTGTATTTTAAAAAAAATCATGATTTTTATGGACGCTAATTTCAGACTTGGGTTCGAACTTTGGAAGCAGTTTTCTCAAAATCTATGGTACCAAATGGGCTGAAATTTTGGAAAAAAGGTAAGAATCGTGGTACAAATCGAATTCAGTCACAAAATCTCCATCAAGTTGTATTTTAAAAAAAATCATGATTTTTATGGACGCTAATTTCAGACTTGGGTTCGAACTTTGGAAGCAGTTTTCTCAAAATCTATGGTACCAAATGGGCTGAAATTTTGGAAAAAAGGTAAGAATCGTGGTACAAATCGAATTCAGTCACAAAATCTCCATCAAGTTGTATTTTAAAAAAAATCATGATTTTTATGGACGCTCATTTCAGACTTGGGTTCGAACTTTGGGAGCAGTTTTCTCAAAATCTATAGAACCAAATGGGCTGAAATTTTGGAATAGTGGTAAGAATCGTGGTACAAATCGAAATCAGTCACAAAATCTCCATAAAGTTTAATTCTTAGAAAAATCATGCTTTTTTCATGGCTCATTTCAGACTTGGGTTCGAACTTTGGGAGCAGTTTTCTCAAAATCTATAGAACCAAATGGGCTGAAATTTTGGAATAGTGGTAAGAATCGTGGTACAAATCGAAATCAGTCACAAAATCTCCATAAAGTTTTTATTCTTAGAAAAATCATGTTTTTTTCATGGCTCATTTCAGACTTGGGTTCGAACTTTGGAAGCAGTTTTCTCAAAATCTATGTTACCAAATGGGCTGAAATTTTTGAAAAAAGGTAAGAATCGTGGTACAAATCGAATTCAGTCACAAAATCTCCATCAAGTTGTATTTTAAAAAAAATCATCATTTTTATGGACGCTAATTTCAGACTTGGGTTCGAACTTTGGAAGCAGTTTTCTCAAAATCTATGGTACCAAATGGGCTGAAATTTTGGAAAAAAGGTAAGAATCGTGGTACAAATCGAATTCAGTCACAAAATCTCCATCAAGTTGTATTTTAAAAAAAATCATGATTTTTATGGACGCTAATTTCAGACTTGGGTTCGAACTTTGGAAGCAGTTTTCTCAAAATCTATGGTACCAAATGGGCTGAAATTTTGGAAAAAAGGTAAGAATCGTGGTACAAATCGAATTCAGTCACAAAATCTCCATCAAGTTGTATTTTAAAAAAAATCATGATTTTTATGGACGCTCATTTCAGACTTGGGTTCGAACTTTGGGAGCAGTTTTCTCAAAATCTATAGAACCAAATGGGCTGAAATTTTGGAATAGTGGTAAGAATCGTGGTACAAATCGAAATCAGTCACAAAATCTCCATAAAGTTTAATTCTTAGAAAAATCATGCTTTTTTCATGGCTCATTTCAGACTTGGGTTCGAACTTTGGGAGCAGGTTTCTCAAAATCTATAGAACCAAATGGGCTGAAATTTTGGAAAAGTGGTAAGAATCGTGGAACAAATCGAAATCAGTCACAAAATCTCCATAAAGTTTTTATTCTTAGAAAAATCATGTTTTTTTCATGGCTCATTTCAGACTTGGGTTCGAACTTTGGAAGCAGTTTTCTCAAAATCTATGTTACCAAATGGGCTGAAATTTTTGAAAAAAGGTAAGAATCGTGGTACAAATCGAATTCAGTCACAAAATCTCCATCAAGTTGTATTTTAAAAAAAATCATGATTTTTATGGACGCTAATTTCATACATGGGTTCGAACTTTGGAAGCAGTTTTCTCAAAATCTATGGTACCAAATGGGCTAAAATTTTGGAATAGTGGTAAGAATCGTGGTACAAATCGAAATCAGTCACAAAATCTACATAAATTTTAATTCTTAGAAAAATCATGTTTTTTTCATGGCTCATTTCAGACTTGGGTTCGAACTTTGGAAGCAGTTTTTTCAGGCTCTATGGTACCAAATGGGCTGAAATTTTGGAAAAGTGGTAAGAATCGTGGTACAAATCGAAATCAGTCACAAAATCTCCATCAAGTTTAATTCTTAGAAAAATCACGTTTTTTCATGGCTCATTTCAGACTTGGGTTCGAACTTTGGAAGCAGTTTTCTCACAATCTATGGAACCAAATGGGCTGAAATTTTGGAAAAGTGGTAAGAATCGTGGTAGAAATCGAATTCAGTCACAAAATCTCCATTAAGTTTGACTATTAGAAAAATCTTGAATTTAATGAATGCTAATTTCAGACTTGGGTTCGAACTTTTGAAGCAGTTTTTTCAAAATCTATGGTACCAAATGGGCTGAAATTTTGGAAAAGTTGTAAGAATTGTGGTACAAATCGAAATCAGTCTCAAAATCGCATTTAAGTTGTATTTTTTAAAAAAATCATGATTTTTATGTACGCTAATTTCAGACTTGGGTTCGAACTTTGAGAGCAGTTTTCTCAAAATCTATAGAACCAAAAGGGGCTGAAATTTTGGAAAAGTGGTAAGAATCGTGGAACAAATCGAAATCAGTCACAAAATCTCCATAAAGTTTTTATTCTTAGAAAAATCATGTTTTTTTCATGGCTCATTTCAGACTTGGGTTCGAACTTTGGAAGCAGTTTTCTCAAAATCTATGTTACCAAATGGGCTGAAATTTTTGAAAAAAGGTAAGAATCGTGGTACAAATCGAATTCAGTCACAAAATCTCCATCAAGTTGTATTTTAAAAAAAATCATGATTTTTATGGACGCTAATTTCAGACTTGGGTTCGAACTTTGGAAGCAGTTTTCTCAAAATCTATGGTACCAAATGGGCTGAAATTTTGGAAAAAAGGTAAGAATCGTGGTACAAATCGAATTCAGTCACAAAATCTCCATCAAGTTGTATTTTAAAAAAAATCATGATTTTTATGGACGCTCATTTCAGACTTGGGTTCGAACTTTGGGAGCAGTTTTCTCAAAATCTATAGAACCAAATGGGCTGAAATTTTGGAATAGTGGTAAGAATCGTGGTACAAATCGAAATCAGTCACAAAATCTCCATAAAGTTTAATTCTTAGAAAAATCATGCTTTTTTCATGGCTCATTTCAGACTTGGGTTCGAACTTTGGGAGCAGGTTTCTCAAAATCTATAGAACCAAATGGGCTGAAATTTTGGAAAAGTGGTAAGAATCGTGGAACAAATCGAAATCAGTCACAAAATCTCCATAAAGTTTTTATTCTTAGAAAAATCATGTTTTTTTCATGGCTCATTTCAGACTTGGGTTCGAACTTTGGAAGCAGTTTTCTCAAAATCTATGTTACCAAATGGGCTGAAATTTTTGAAAAATGGTAAGAATCGTGGTACAAATCGAATTCAGTCACAAAATCTCCATCAAGTTGTGTTTTAAAAAAAATCATGATTTTTATGGACGCTAATTTCAGACTTGGGTTCGAACTTTGGAAGCAGTTTTCTCAAAATCTATGGTACCAAATGGGCTGAAATTTTGGAAAAGTGGTAAGAATCGTGGTTTAAATCGAAATCAGTCACAAAATCTCCATAAAGTTTAATTCTTATTAAAATCATGTTTTTTCATGGCTCATTTCAGACTTGGGTTCGAACTTTGGGAGCAGTTTTCTCAAAATCTATAGAACCAAATGGGCTGAAATTTTGGAAAAGTGGTAAGAATCGTGGTACAAATCGAAATCAGTCACAAAATCTCCATAAAGTTTAATTCTTAGAAAAATCATGTTTTTTTCATGGCTCATTTCAGACTTGGGTTCGAACTTTGGGAGCAGTTTTCTCAAAATCTATGGTACCAAATGGGCTGAAATTTTGGAAAAAAGGTAAGAATCGTGGTACAAATCGAATTCAGTCACAAAATCTCCATCAAGTTTGACTATTAGAAAATTCTTGAATTTAATGAATGCTTATTTCAGACTTGGGTTCGAACTTTGGAAGCAGTTGTCTCAAAATCTATGGTACCAAATGGGCTGAAATTTTTGAAAAGTGGTAAGAATCGTTGTTCAAATCGAAATCAGTCACAAAATCTCCATAAAGTTTAATTCGTAGAAAAATCATGTTTTTTCATGGCTCATTTCAGACTTGGGTTCGAACTTTGGAAGCAGTTTTCTCACAATCTATGGAACCAAATGGGCTGAAATTTTGGAAAAGTGGTAAGAATCGTGGTACAAATCGAATTCAGTCACAAAATCTCCATAAAGTTTGATTCTTAGAAAAATCATGTTTTTTATTAAGGCTCATTTCAGACTTGGGTTCGAACTTTGGAAGCAGTTTTTCGGGCACTATGGTACCAAATGGGCTAAAATTTTGGAATAGTGGTAAGAATCGTGGTACAAATCGAAATCAGTCACAAAATCTACATAAATTTTAATTCTTAGAAAAATCATGTTTTTTTCATGGCTCATTTCAGACTTGGGTTCGAACTTTGGAAGCAGTTTTTTCAGGCTCTATGGTACCAAATGGGCTGAAATTTTGGAAAAGTGGTAAGAATCGTGGTACAAATCGAAATCAGTCACAAAATCTCCATCAAGTTTAATTCTTAGAAAAATCACGTTTTTTCATGGCTCATTTCAGACTTGGGTTCGAACTTTGGAAGCAGTTTTCTCACAATCTATGGAACCAAATGGGCTGAAATTTTGGAAAAGTGGTAAGAATCGTGGTACAAATCGAATTCAGTCACAAAATCTCCATTAAGTTTGACTATTAGAAAAATCTTGAATTTAATGAATGCTAATTTTAGACTTGGGTTCGAACTTTTGAAGCAGTTTTTTCAAAATCTATGGTACCAAATGGGCTGAAATTTTGGAAAAGTTGTAAGAATTGTGGTACAAATCGAAATCAGTCTCAAAATCGCATTTAAGTTGTATTTTTTAAAAAAATCATGATTTTTATGTACGCTAATTTCAGACTTGGGTTCGAACTTTGAGAGCAGTTTTCTCAAAATCTATAGAACCAAAAGGGGCTGAAATTTTGGAAAAGTGGTAAGAATCGTGGAACAAATCGAAATCAGTCACAAAATCTCCATAAAGTTTTTATTCTTAGAAAAATCATGTTTTTTTCATGGCTCATTTCAGACTTGGGTTCGAACTTTGGAAGCAGTTTTCTCAAAATCTATGTTACCAAATGGGCTGAAATTTTTGAAAAAAGGTAAGAATCGTGGTACAAATCGAATTCAGTCACAAAATCTCCATCAAGTTGTATTTTAAAAAAAATCATGATTTTTATGGACGCTAATTTCAGACTTGGGTTCGATTTTTGGAAGCAGTTTTCTCAAAATCTATGGTACCAAATGGGCTGAAATTTTGGAAAAAAGGTAAGAATCGTGGTACAAATCGAATTCAGTCACAAAATCTCCATCAAGTTGTATTTTAAAAAAAAATCATGATTTTTATGGACGCTTATTTCAGACTTGGGTTCGAACTTTGGAAGCAGTTTTCTCAAAATCTATGGTACCAAATGGGCTGAAATTTTGGAAAAGTGGTAAGAATCGTGGTTCAAATCGAAATCAGTCACAAAATCTCCATAAAGTTTAATTCTTAGAAAAATCATGTTTTTTCATGGCTCATTTCAGACTTGGGTTCGAACTTTGGAAGCAGTTTTCTCACAATCTATGGTACCAAATGGGCTGAAATTTTGGAAAAAAGGTAAGAATCGTGGTACAAATCGAATTCAGTCACAAAATCTCCATCAAGTTGTATTTTAAAAAAAATCATGATTTTTATGGACGCTCATTTCAGACTTGGGTTCGAACTTTGGGAGCAGTTTTCTCAAAATCTATAGAACCAAATGGGCTGAAATTTTGGAATAGTGGTAAGAATCGTGGTACAAATCGAAATCAGTCACAAAATCTCCATAAAGTTTAATTCTTAGAAAAATCATGCTTTTTTCATGGCTCATTTCAGACTTGGGTTCGAACTTTGGGAGCAGGTTTCTCAAAATCTATAGAACCAAATGGGCTGAAATTTTGGAAAAGTGGTAAGAATCGTGGAACAAATCGAAATCAGTCACAAAATCTCCATAAAGTTTTTATTCTTAGAAAAATCATGTTTTTTTCATGGCTCATTTCAGACTTGGGTTCGAACTTTGGAAGCAGTTTTCTCAAAATCTATGTTACCAAATGGGCTGAAATTTTTGAAAAATGGTAAGAATCGTGGTACAAATCGAATTCAGTCACAAAATCTCCATCAAGTTGTGTTTTAAAAAAAATCATGATTTTTATGGACGCTAATTTCAGACTTGGGTTCGAACTTTGGAAGCAGTTTTCTCAAAATCTATGGTACCAAATGGGCTGAAATTTTGGAAAAGTGGTAAGAATCGTGGTTTAAATCGAAATCAGTCACAAAATCTCCATAAAGTTTAATTCTTATTAAAATCATGTTTTTTCATGGCTCATTTCAGACTTGGGTTCGAACTTTGGGAGCAGTTTTCTCAAAATCTATAGAACCAAATGGGCTGAAATTTTGGAAAAGTGGTAAGAATCGTGGTACAAATCGAAATCAGTCACAAAATCTCCATAAAGTTTAATTCTTAGAAAAATCATGTTTTTTTCATGGCTCATTTCAGACTTGGGTTCGAACTTTGGGAGCAGTTTTCTCAAAATCTATGGTACCAAATGGGCTGAAATTTTGGAAAAAAGGTAAGAATCGTGGTACAAATCGAATTCAGTCACAAAATCTCCATCAAGTTTGACTATTAGAAAATTCTTGAATTTAATGAATGCTTATTTCAGACTTGGGTTCGAACTTTGGAAGCAGTTGTCTCAAAATCTATGGTACCAAATGGGCTGAAATTTTTGAAAAGTGGTAAGAATCGTTGTTCAAATCGAAATCAGTCACAAAATCTCCATAAAGTTTAATTCGTAGAAAAATCATGTTTTTTCATGGCTCATTTCAGACTTGGGTTCGAACTTTGGAAGCAGTTTTCTCACAATCTATGGAACCAAATGGGCTGAAATTTTGGAAAAGTGGTAAGAATCGTGGTACAAATCGAATTCAGTCACAAAATCTCCATAAAGTTTGATTCTTAGAAAAATCATGTTTTTTATTAAGGCTCATTTCAGACTTGGGTTCGAACTTTGGAAGCAGTTTTTCGGGCACTATGGTACCAAATGGGCTAAAATTTTGGAATAGTGGTAAGAATCGTGGTACAAATCGAAATCAGTCACAAAATCTACATAAATTTTAATTCTTAGAAAAATCATGTTTTTTTCATGGCTCATTTCAGACTTGGGTTCGAACTTTGGAAGCAGTTTTTTCAGGCTCTATGGTACCAAATGGGCTGAAATTTTGGAAAAGTGGTAAGAATCGTGGTACAAATCGAAATCAGTCACAAAATCTCCATCAAGTTTAATTCTTAGAAAAATCACGTTTTTTCATGGCTCATTTCAGACTTGGGTTCGAACTTTGGAAGCAGTTTTCTCACAATCTATGGAACCAAATGGGCTGAAATTTTGGAAAAGTGGTAAGAATCGTGGTACAAATCGAATTCAGTCACAAAATCTCCATTAAGTTTGACTATTAGAAAAATCTTGAATTTAATGAATGCTAATTTTAGACTTGGGTTCGAACTTTTGAAGCAGTTTTTTCAAAATCTATGGTACCAAATGGGCTGAAATTTTGGAAAAGTTGTAAGAATTGTGGTACAAATCGAAATCAGTCTCAAAATCGCATTTAAGTTGTATTTTTTAAAAAAATCATGATTTTTATGTACGCTAATTTCAGACTTGGGTTCGAACTTTGAGAGCAGTTTTCTCAAAATCTATAGAACCAAAAGGGGCTGAAATTTTGGAAAAGTGGTAAGAATCGTGGAACAAATCGAAATCAGTCACAAAATCTCCATAAAGTTTTTATTCTTAGAAAAATCATGTTTTTTTCATGGCTCATTTCAGACTTGGGTTCGAACTTTGGAAGCAGTTTTCTCAAAATCTATGTTACCAAATGGGCTGAAATTTTTGAAAAAAGGTAAGAATCGTGGTACAAATCGAATTCAGTCACAAAATCTCCATCAAGTTGTATTTTAAAAAAAATCATGATTTTTATGGACGCTAATTTCAGACTTGGGTTCGATTTTTGGAAGCAGTTTTCTCAAAATCTATGGTACCAAATGGGCTGAAATTTTGGAAAAAAGGTAAGAATCGTGGTACAAATCGAATTCAGTCACAAAATCTCCATCAAGTTGTATTTTAAAAAAAAATCATGATTTTTATGGACGCTTATTTCAGACTTGGGTTCGAACTTTGGAAGCAGTTTTCTCAAAATCTATGGTACCAAATGGGCTGAAATTTTGGAAAAGTGGTAAGAATCGTGGTTCAAATCGAAATCAGTCACAAAATCTCCATAAAGTTTAATTCTTAGAAAAATCATGTTTTTTCATGGCTCATTTCAGACTTGGGTTCGAACTTTGGAAGCAGTTTTCTCACAATCTATGGTACCAAATGGGCTGAAATTTTGGAAAAGTGGTAAGAATCGTGGTACAAATCGAATTCAGTCACAAAATCGCAATTAAGTTTAATTCTTAGAAAAATCACGTTTTTTCATGGCTCATTTCAGACTTGTGTTCGAACTTTGGAAGCAGTTTTCTCACAATCTATGGTACCAAATGGGCTGAAATTTTGGAAAAGTGGTAAGAATCGTGGTCCAAATCGAATTCAGTCACAAAATCTCCATAAAGTTTGATTCTTAGAAAAATCATGTTTTTTATTAAGGCTCATTTCAGACTTGGGTTCGAACTTTGGAAGCAGTTTTTTCAGGCTCTATGGTACCAAATGGGCTGAAATTTTGGAAAAGTGGAAAGAATCGTGGTACAAATCGAATTCAGTCACAAAATCGAGATTAAGTTGTATTTTTAAAAAAATCATGATTTTTATGTACGCTAATTTCAGACTTGGGTTCGAACTTTGGAAGCAGTTTTCTCAAAATCTATGGTACCAAATGGGCCGAAATTTTGGAAAAGTGGTAAGAATCGTGGTAAAAATCAAATTCAGTCACAAAATCTCTATCAAGTTGTATTTTTTACAAAATCATGATTTTTATGGACGCTGATTTCAGACTTGGGTTCGATATTTGGAAGCAGTTTTCTCAAAATCTATGGTACCAAATGGGTTGAAATTTTGGAAATGTGGTAAGAATCGTGGTACAAATCGAAATCAGTCAAAAAACCTCCATAAAGTCTGATTCTTAGAAAAGTCATGTTTTTTATTAAGGCTCATTTCAGACTTGGGTTCGAACTTTGGAAGCAGTTTTTCAGGCACTATGGTACCAAATGGGCTAAAATTTTGGAATAGTGGTAAGAATCGTGGTACAAATCGAAATCAGTCACAAAATCTACATAAATTTTAATTCTTAGAAAAATCATGTTTTTTTCATGGCTCATTTCAGACTTGGGTTCGAACTTTGGAAGCAGTTTTTTCGGGCTCTATGGTACCAAATGGGCTGAAATTTTGGAAAAGTGGTAAGAATCGTTGTACAAATCGAAATCAGTCACAAAATCTCCATCAAGTTTAATTCTTAGAAAAATCACGTTTTTTCATGGCTCATTTCAGACTTGGGTTCGAACTTTGGAAGCAGTTTTCTCACAATCTATGGAACCAAATGGGCTGAAATTTTGGAAAAGTGGTAAGAATCGTGGTACAAATCGAATTCAGTCACAAAATCTCCATTAAGTTTGACTATTAGAAAAATCTTGAATTTAATGAATGCTAATTTCAGACTTGGGTTCGAACTTTTGAAGCAGTTTTTTCAAAATCTATGGTACCAAATGGGCTGAAATTTTGGAAAAGTTGTAAGAATTGTGGTACAAATCGAAATCAGTCTCAAAATCGCCTTTAAGTTGTATTTTTTAAAAAAATCATGATTTTTATGTACGCTAATTTCAGACTTGGGTTCGAACTTTGAGAGCAGTTTTCTCAAAATCTATAGAACCAAAAGGGGCTGAAATTTTGGAAAAGTGGTAAGAATCGTGGAACAAATCGAAATCAGTCACAAAATCTCCATAAAGTTTTTATTCTTAGAAAAATCATGTTTTTTTCATGGCTCATTTCAGACTTGGGTTCGAACTTTGGAAGCAGTTTTCTCAAAATCTATGTTACCAAATGGGCTGAAATTTTGGAAAAAAGGTAAGAATCGTGGTACAAATCGAATTCAGTCACAAAATCTCCATCAAGTTGTATTTTAAAAAAAATCATGATTTTTATGGACGCTTATTTCAGACTTGGGTTCGAACTTTGGAAGCAGTTTTCTCAAAATCTATGGTACCAAATGGGCTGAAATTTTGGAAAAGTGGTAAGAATCGTGGTTCAAATCGAAATCAGTCACAAAATCTCCATCAAGTTGTATTTTAAAAAAAATCATGATTTTTATGGACGCTTATTTCAGACTTGGGTTCGAACTTTGGAAGCAGTTTTCTCAAAATCTATGGTACCAAATGGGCTGAAATTTTGGAAAAGTGGTAAGAATCGTGGTTCAAATCGAAATCAGTCACAAAATCTCCATAAAGTTTAATTCTTAGAAAAATCATGTTTTTTCATGGCTCATTTCAGACTTGGGTTCGAACTTTGGAAGCAGTTTTCTCACAATCTATGGTACCAAATGGGCTGAAATTTTGGAAAAGTGGTAAGAATCGTGGTACAAATCGAATTCAGTCACAAAATCGCAATTAAGTTTAATTCTTAGAAAAATCACGTTTTTTCATGGCTCATTTCAGACTTGTGTTCGAACTTTGGAAGCAGTTTTCTCACAATCTATGGTACCAAATGGGGTGAAATTTTGGAAAAGTGGTAAGAACCGTGGTCCAAATCGAATTCAGTCACAAAATCGCAATTAAGTTTAATTCTTAGAAAAATCACGTTTTTTCATGGCTCATTTCAGACTTGTGTTCGAACTTTGGAAGCAGTTTTCTCACAATCTATGGTACCAAATGGGCTGAAATTTTGGAAAAAAGGTAAGAATCGTGGTTCAAATCGAAATCAGTCACAAAATCTCCATAAAGTTTGATTCTTAGAAAAATCATGTTTTTTCATGGCTCATTTCAGACTTGGGTTCGAACTTTGGAAGCAGTTTTCTCACAATCTATGGTACCAAATGGGCTGAAATTTTGGAAAAAAGGTAAGAATCGTGGTACAAATCGAATTCAGTCACAAAATCTCCATCAAGTTGTATTTTAAAAAAATCATGATTTTTATGGACGCTTATTTCAGACTTGGGTTCGAACTTTGGAAGCAGTTTTCTCAAAATCTATTGTACCAAATGGGCTGAAATTTTGGAAAAGTGGTAAGAATCGTGGTTCAAATCGAAATCAGTCACAAAATCTCCATAAAGTTTAATTCTTAGAAAAATCATGTTTTTTCATGGCTCATTTCAGACTTGGGTTCGAACTTTGGAAGCAGTTTTCTCACAATCTATGGTACCAAATGGGCTGAAATTTTGGAAAAGTGGTAAGAATCGTGGTACAAATCGAATTCAGTCACAAAATCGCAATTAAGTTTAATTCTTAGAAAAATCACGTTTTTTCATGGCTCATTTCAGACTTGTGTTCGAACTTTGGAAGCAGTTTTCTCACAATCTATGGTACCAAATGGGCTGAAATTTTGGAAAAGTGGTAAGAATCGTGGTCCAAATCGAATTCAGTCACAAAATCGCAATTAAGTTTAATTCTTAGAAAAATCACGTTTTTTCATGGCTCATTTCAGACTTGTGTTCGAACTTTGGAAGCAGTTTTCTCACAATCTATGGTACCAAATGGGCTGAAATTTTGGAAAAGTGGAAAGAATCGTGGTACAAATCGAATTCAGTCACAAAATCGAGATTAAGTTGTATTTTTAAAAAAATCATGATTTTTATGTACGCTAATTTCAGACTTGGGTTCGAACTTTGGAAGCAGTTTTCTCAAAATCTATGGTACCAAATGGGCTGAAATTTTGGAAAAGTGGTAAGAATCGTGGTTCAAATCGAAATCAGTCACAAAATCTCCATAAAGTTTAATTCTTAGAAAAATCATGTTTTTTCATGGCTCATTTCAGACTTGGGTTCGAACTTTGGAAGCAGTTTTCTCACAATCTATGGTACCAAATGGGCTGAAATTTTGGAAAAAAGGTAAGAATCGTGGTACAAATCGAATTCAGTCACAAAATCTCCATCAAGTTGTATTTTAAAAAAAATCATGATTTTTATGGACGCTTATTTCAGACTTGGGTTCGAACTTTGGAAGCAGTTTTCTCAAAATCTATGGTACCAAATGGGCTGAAATTTTGGAAAAGTGGTAAGAATCGTGGTTCAAATCGAAATCAGTCACAAAATCTCCATAAAGTTTAATTCTTAGAAAAATCATGTTTTTTCATGGCTCATTTCAGACTTGGGTTCGAACTTTGGAAGCAGTTTTCTCACAATCTATGGTACCAAATGGGCTGAAATTTTGGAAAAGTGGTAAGAATCGTGGTACAAATCGAAATCAGTCACAAAATCTCCATCAAGTTTAATTCTTAGAAAAATCACGTTTTTTCATGGCTCATTTCAGACTTGGGTTCGAACTTTGGAAGCAGTTTTCTCACAATCTATGGAACCAAATGGGCTGAAATTTTGGAAAAGTGGTAAGAATCGTGGTACAAATCGAATTCAGTCACAAAATCTCCATTAAGTTTGACTATTAGAAAAATCTTGAATTTAATGAATGCTAATTTCAGACTTGGGTTCGAACTTTTGAAGCAGTTTTTTCAAAATCTATGGTACCAAATGGGCTGAAATTTTGGAAAAGTTGTAAGAATTGTGGTACAAATCGAAATCAGTCTCAAAATCGCATTTAAGTTGTATTTTTTAAAAAAATCATGATTTTTATGTACGCTAATTTCAGACTTGGGTTCGAACTTTGAGAGCAGTTTTCTCAAAATCTATAGAACCAAAAGGGGCTGAAATTTTGGAAAAGTGGTAAGAATCGTGGAACAAATCGAAATCAGTCACAAAATCTCCATAAAGTTTTTATTCTTAGAAAAATCATGTTTTTTTCATGGCTCATTTCAGACTTGGGTTCGAACTTTGGAAGCAGTTTTCTCAAAATCTATGTTACCAAATGGGCTGAAATTTTTGAAAAAAGGTAAGAATCGTGGTACAAATCGAATTCAGTCACAAAATCTCCATCAAGTTGTATTTTAAAAAAAATCATGATTTTTATGGACGCTAATTTCAGACTTGGGTTCGATTTTTGGAAGCAGTTTTCTCAAAATCTATGGTACCAAATGGGCTGAAATTTTGGAAAAAAGGTAAGAATCGTGGTACAAATCGAATTCAGTCACAAAATCTCCATCAAGTTGTATTTTAAAAAAAAATCATGATTTTTATGGACGCTTATTTCAGACTTGGGTTCGAACTTTGGAAGCAGTTTTCTCAAAATCTATGGTACCAAATGGGCTGAAATTTTGGAAAAGTGGTAAGAATCGTGGTTCAAATCGAAATCAGTCACAAAATCTCCATAAAGTTTAATTCTTAGAAAAATCATGTTTTTTCATGGCTCATTTCAGACTTGGGTTCGAACTTTGGAAGCAGTTTTCTCACAATCTATGGTACCAAATGGGCTGAAATTTTGGAAAAGTGGTAAGAATCGTGGTACAAATCGAATTCAGTCACAAAATCGCAATTAAGTTTAATTCTTAGAAAAATCACGTTTTTTCATGGCTCATTTCAGACTTGTGTTCGAACTTTGGAAGCAGTTTTCTCACAATCTATGGTACCAAATGGGCTGAAATTTTGGAAAAGTGGTAAGAATCGTGGTCCAAATCGAATTCAGTCACAAAATCTCCATAAAGTTTGATTCTTAGAAAAATCATGTTTTTTATTAAGGCTCATTTCAGACTTGGGTTCGAACTTTGGAAGCAGTTTTTTCAGGCTCTATGGTACCAAATGGGCTGAAATTTTGGAAAAGTGGAAAGAATCGTGGTACAAATCGAATTCAGTCACAAAATCGAGATTAAGTTGTATTTTTAAAAAAATCATGATTTTTATGTACGCTAATTTCAGACTTGGGTTCGAACTTTGGAAGCAGTTTTCTCAAAATCTATGGTACCAAATGGGCCGAAATTTTGGAAAAGTGGTAAGAATCGTGGTAAAAATCAAATTCAGTCACAAAATCTCTATCAAGTTGTATTTTTTACAAAATCATGATTTTTATGGACGCTGATTTCAGACTTGGGTTCGATATTTGGAAGCAGTTTTCTCAAAATCTATGGTACCAAATGGGTTGAAATTTTGGAAATGTGGTAAGAATCGTGGTACAAATCGAAATCAGTCAAAAAACCTCCATAAAGTCTGATTCTTAGAAAAGTCATGTTTTTTATTAAGGCTCATTTCAGACTTGGGTTCGAACTTTGGAAGCAGTTTTTCAGGCACTATGGTACCAAATGGGCTAAAATTTTGGAATAGTGGTAAGAATCGTGGTACAAATCGAAATCAGTCACAAAATCTACATAAATTTTAATTCTTAGAAAAATCATGTTTTTTTCATGGCTCATTTCAGACTTGGGTTCGAACTTTGGAAGCAGTTTTTTCGGGCTCTATGGTACCAAATGGGCTGAAATTTTGGAAAAGTGGTAAGAATCGTTGTACAAATCGAAATCAGTCACAAAATCTCCATCAAGTTTAATTCTTAGAAAAATCACGTTTTTTCATGGCTCATTTCAGACTTGGGTTCGAACTTTGGAAGCAGTTTTCTCACAATCTATGGAACCAAATGGGCTGAAATTTTGGAAAAGTGGTAAGAATCGTGGTACAAATCGAATTCAGTCACAAAATCTCCATTAAGTTTGACTATTAGAAAAATCTTGAATTTAATGAATGCTAATTTCAGACTTGGGTTCGAACTTTTGAAGCAGTTTTTTCAAAATCTATGGTACCAAATGGGCTGAAATTTTGGAAAAGTTGTAAGAATTGTGGTACAAATCGAAATCAGTCTCAAAATCGCCTTTAAGTTGTATTTTTTAAAAAAATCATGATTTTTATGTACGCTAATTTCAGACTTGGGTTCGAACTTTGAGAGCAGTTTTCTCAAAATCTATAGAACCAAAAGGGGCTGAAATTTTGGAAAAGTGGTAAGAATCGTGGAACAAATCGAAATCAGTCACAAAATCTCCATAAAGTTTTTATTCTTAGAAAAATCATGTTTTTTTCATGGCTCATTTCAGACTTGGGTTCGAACTTTGGAAGCAGTTTTCTCAAAATCTATGTTACCAAATGGGCTGAAATTTTGGAAAAAAGGTAAGAATCGTGGTACAAATCGAATTCAGTCACAAAATCTCCATCAAGTTGTATTTTAAAAAAAATCATGATTTTTATGGACGCTTATTTCAGACTTGGGTTCGAACTTTGGAAGCAGTTTTCTCAAAATCTATGGTACCAAATGGGCTGAAATTTTGGAAAAGTGGTAAGAATCGTGGTTCAAATCGAAATCAGTCACAAAATCTCCATAAAGTTTAATTCTTAGAAAAATCATGTTTTTTCATGGCTCATTTCAGACTTGGGTTCGAACTTTGGAAGCAGTTTTCTCACAATCTATGGTACCAAATGGGCTGAAATTTTGGAAAAAAGGTAAGAATCGTGGTACAAATCGAATTCAGTCACAAAATCTCCATCAAGTTGTATTTTAAAAAAAATCATGATTTTTATGGACGCTTATTTCAGACTTGGGTTCGAACTTTGGAAGCAGTTTTCTCAAAATCTATGGTACCAAATGGGCTGAAATTTTGGAAAAGTGGTAAGAATCGTGGTTCAAATCGAAATCAGTCACAAAATCTCCATAAAGTTTAATTCTTAGAAAAATCATGTTTTTTCATGGCTCATTTCAGACTTGGGTTCGAACTTTGGAAGCAGTTTTCTCACAATCTATGGTACCAAATGGGCTGAAATTTTGGAAAAGTGGTAAGAATCGTGGTACAAATCGAATTCAGTCACAAAATCGCAATTAAGTTTAATTCTTAGAAAAATCACGTTTTTTCATGGCTCATTTCAGACTTGTGTTCGAACTTTGGAAGCAGTTTTCTCACAATCTATGGTACCAAATGGGGTGAAATTTTGGAAAAGTGGTAAGAACCGTGGTCCAAATCGAATTCAGTCACAAAATCGCAATTAAGTTTAATTCTTAGAAAAATCACGTTTTTTCATGGCTCATTTCAGACTTGTGTTCGAACTTTGGAAGCAGTTTTCTCACAATCTATGGTACCAAATGGGCTGAAATTTTGGAAAAAAGGTAAGAATCGTGGTTCAAATCGAAATCAGTCACAAAATCTCCATCAAGTTGTATTTTTAAAAAAATCATGATTTTTATGGACGCTTATTTCAGACTTGGGTTCGAACTTTGGAAGCAGTTTTCTCAAAATCTATGGTACCAAATGGGCTGAAATTTTGGAAAAGTGGTAAGAATCGTGGTTCAAATCGAAATCAGTCACAAAATCTCCATAAAGTTTGATTCTTAGAAAAATCATGTTTTTTCATGGCTCATTTCAGACTTGGGTTCGAACTTTGGAAGCAGTTTTCTCACAATCTATGGTACCAAATGGGCTGAAATTTTGGAAAAAAGGTAAGAATCGTGGTACAAATCGAATTCAGTCACAAAATCTCCATCAAGTTGTATTTTAAAAAAAATCATGATTTTTATGGACGCTTATTTCAGACTTGGGTTCGAACTTTGGAAGCAGTTTTCTCAAAATCTATGGTACCAAATGGGCTGAAATTTTGGAAAAGTGGTAAGAATCGTGGTTCAAATCGAAATCAGTCACAAAATCTCCATAAAGTTTAATTCTTAGAAAAATCATGTTTTTTCATGGCTCATTTCAGACTTGGGTTCGAACTTTGGAAGCAGTTTTCTCACAATCTATGGTACCAAATGGGCTGAAATTTTGGAAAAGTGGTAAGAATCGTGGTACAAATCGAATTCAGTCACAAAATCGCAATTAAGTTTAATTCTTAGAAAAATCACGTTTTTTCATGGCTCATTTCAGACTTGTGTTCGAACTTTGGAAGCAGTTTTCTCACAATCTATGGTACCAAATGGGCTGAAATTTTGGAAAAGTGGTAAGAATCGTGGTCCAAATCGAATTCAGTCACAAAATCGCAATTAAGTTTAATTCTTAGAAAAATCACGTTTTTTCATGGCTCATTTCAGACTTGTGTTCGAACTTTGGAAGCAGTTTTCTCACAATCTATGGTACCAAATGGGCTGAAATTTTGGAAAAGTGGAAAGAATCGTGGTACAAATCGAATTCAGTCACAAAATCGAGATTAAGTTGTATTTTTAAAAAAATCATGATTTTTATGTACGCTAATTTCAGACTTGGGTTCGAACTTTGGAAGCAGTTTTCTCAAAATCTATGGTACCAAATGGGCCGAAATTTTGGAAAAAAGGTAAGAATCGTGGTAAAAATCAAATTCATTCACAAAATCTCTATCAAGTTGTATTTTTTACAAAATCATGATTTTTATGGACGCTGATTTCAGACTTGGGTTCGATATTTGGAAGCAGTTTTCTCAAAATCTATGGTACCAAATGGGTTGAAATTTTGGAAATGTGGTAAGAATCGTGGTACAAATCGAAATCAGTCAAAAAACCTCCATAAAGTCTGATTCTTAGAAAAGTCATGTTTTTTATTAAGGCTCATTTCAGACTTGGGTTCGAACTTTGGAAGCAGTTTTTCAGGCACTATGGTACCAAATGGGCTAAAATTTTGGAATAGTGGTAAGAATCGTGGTACAAATCGAAATCAGTCACAAAATCTACATAAATTTTAATTCTTAGAAAAATCATGTTTTTTTCATGGCTCATTTCAGACTTGGGTTCGAACTTTGGAAGCAGTTTTTTCAGGCTCTATGGTACCAAATGGGCTGAAATTTTGGAAAAGTGGTAAGAATCGTGGTACAAATCGAAATCAGTCACAAAATCTCCATCAAGTTTAATTCTTAGAAAAATCACGTTTTTTCATGGCTCATTTCAGACTTGGGTTCGAACTTTGGAAGCAGTTTTCTCACAATCTATGGAACCAAATGGGCTGAAATTTTGGAAAAGTGGTAAGAATCGTGGTAGAAATCGAATTCAGTCACAAAATCTCCATTAAGTTTGACTATTAGAAAAATCTTGAATTTAATGAATGCTAATTTCAGACTTGGGTTCGAACTTTTGAAGCAGTTTTTTCAAAATCTATGGTACCAAATGGGCTGAAATTTTGGAAAAGTTGTAAGAATTGTGGTACAAATCGAAATCAGTCTCAAAATCGCATTTAAGTTGTATTTTTTAAAAAAATCATGATTTTTATGTACGCTAATTTCAGACTTGGGTTCGAACTTTGAGAGCAGTTTTCTCAAAATCTATAGAACCAAAAGGGGCTGAAATTTTGGAAAAGTGGTAAGAATCGTGGAACAAATCGAAATCAGTCACAAAATCTCCATAAAGTTTTTATTCTTAGAAAAATCATGTTTTTTTCATGGCTCATTTCAGACTTGGGTTCGAACTTTGGAAGCAGTTTTCTCAAAATCTATGTTACCAAATGGGCTGAAATTTTTGAAAAAAGGTAAGAATCGTGGTACAAATCGAATTCAGTCACAAAATCTCCATCAAGTTGTATTTTAAAAAAAATCATGATTTTTATGGACGCTAATTTCAGACTTGGGTTCGAACTTTGGAAGCAGTTTTCTCAAAATCTATGGTACCAAATGGGCTGAAATTTTGGAAAAAAGGTAAGAATCGTGGTACAAATCGAATTCAGTCACAAAATCTCCATCAAGTTGTATTTTAAAAAAAATCATGATTTTTATGGACGCTCATTTCAGACTTGGGTTCGAACTTTGGGAGCAGTTTTCTCAAAATCTATAGAACCAAATGGGCTGAAATTTTGGAATAGTGGTAAGAATCGTGGTACAAATCGAAATCAGTCACAAAATCTCCATAAAGTTTAATTCTTAGAAAAATCATGCTTTTTTCATGGCTCATTTCAGACTTGGGTTCGAACTTTGGGAGCAGGTTTCTCAAAATCTATAGAACCAAATGGGCTGAAATTTTGGAAAAGTGGTAAGAATCGTGGAACAAATCGAAATCAGTCACAAAATCTCCATAAAGTTTTTATTCTTAGAAAAATCATGTTTTTTTCATGGCTCATTTCAGACTTGGGTTCGAACTTTGGAAGCAGTTTTCTCAAAATCTATGTTACCAAATGGGCTGAAATTTTTGAAAAATGGTAAGAATCGTGGTACAAATCGAATTCAGTCACAAAATCTCCATCAAGTTGTGTTTTAAAAAAAATCATGATTTTTATGGACGCTAATTTCAGACTTGGGTTCGAACTTTGGAAGCAGTTTTCTCAAAATCTATGGTACCAAATGGGCTGAAATTTTGGAAAAAAGGTAAGAATCGTGGTACAAATCGAATTCAGTCACGAAATCTCCATCAAGTTGTATTTTAAAAAAAATCATGATTTTTATGGACGCTTATTTCAGACTTGGGTTCGAACTTTGGAAGCAGTTTTCTCAAAATCTATGGTACCAAATGGGCTGAAATTTTGGAAAAGTGGTAAGAATCGTGGTTTAAATCGAAATCAGTCACAAAATCTCCATAAAGTTTAATTCTTATTAAAATCATGTTTTTTCATGGCTCATTTCAGACTTGGGTTCGAACTTTGGGAGCAGTTTTCTCAAAATCTATAGAACCAAATGGGCTGAAATTTTGGAAAAGTGGTAAGAATCGTGGTACAAATCGAAATCAGTCACAAAATCTCCATAAAGTTTAATTCTTAGAAAAATCATGTTTTTTTCATGGCTCATTTCAGACTTGGGTTCGAACTTTGGGAGCAGTTTTCTCAAAATCTATACAACCAAATGGGCTGAAATTTTGGAAAAAAGGTAAGAATCGTGGTACAAATCGAATTCAGTCACAAAATCTCCATCAAGTTGTATTTTAAAAAAAATCATGATTTTTATGGACGCTCATTTCAGACTTGGGTTCGAACTTTGGGAGCAGTTTTCTCAAAATCTATAGAACCAAATGGGCTGAAATTTTGGAATAGTGGTAAGAATCGTGGTACAAATCGAAATCAGTCACAAAATCTCCATAAAGTTTAATTCTTAGAAAAATCATGCTTTTTTCATGGCTCATTTCAGACTTGGGTTCGAACTTTGGGAGCAGGTTTCTCAAAATCTATAGAACCAAATGGGCTGAAATTTTGGAAAAGTGGTAAGAATCGTGGAACAAATCGAAATCAGTCACAAAATCTCCATAAAGTTTTTATTCTTAGAAAAATCATGTTTTTTTCATGGCTCATTTCAGACTTGGGTTCGAACTTTGGAAGCAGTTTTCTCAAAATCTATGTTACCAAATGGGCTGAAATTTTTGAAAAATGGTAAGAATCGTGGTACAAATCGAATTCAGTCACAAAATCTCCATCAAGTTGTGTTTTAAAAAAAATCATGATTTTTATGGACGCTAATTTCAGACTTGGGTTCGAACTTTGGAAGCAGTTTTCTCAAAATCTATGGTACCAAATGGGCTGAAATTTTGGAAAAAAGGTAAGAATCGTGGTACAAATCGAATTCAGTCACGAAATCTCCATCAAGTTGTATTTTAAAAAAAATCATGATTTTTATGGACGCTTATTTCAGACTTGGGTTCGAACTTTGGAAGCAGTTTTCTCAAAATCTATGGTACCAAATGGGCTGAAATTTTGGAAAAGTGGTAAGAATCGTGGTTTAAATCGAAATCAGTCACAAAATCTCCATAAAGTTTAATTCTTATTAAAATCATGTTTTTTCATGGCTCATTTCAGACTTGGGTTCGAACTTTGGGAGCAGTTTTCTCAAAATCTATAGAACCAAATGGGCTGAAATTTTGGAAAAGTGGTAAGAATCGTGGTACAAATCGAAATCAGTCACAAAATCTCCATAAAGTTTAATTCTTAGAAAAATCATGTTTTTTTCATGGCTCATTTCAGACTTGGGTTCGAACTTTGGGAGCAGTTTTCTCAAAATCTATACAACCAAATGGGCTGAAATTTTGGAAAAAAGGTAAGAATCGTGGTACAAATCGAATTCAGTCACAAAATCTCCATCAAGTTTGACTATTAGAAAATTCTTGAATTTAATGAATGCTTATTTCAGACTTGGGTTCGAACTTTGGAAGCAGTTGTCTCAAAATCTATGGTACCAAATGGGCTGAAATTTTTGAAAAGTGGTAAGAATCGTTGTTCAAATCGAAGTCAGTCACAAAATCTCCATAAAGTTTAATTCGTAGAAAAATCATGTTTTTTCATGGCTCATTTCAGACTTGGGTTCGAACTTTGGAAGCAGTTTTCTCACAATCTATGGAACCAAATGGGCTGAAATTTTGGAAAAGTGGTAAGAATCGTGGTACAAATCGAATTCAGTCACAAAATCTCCATAAAGTTTGATTCTTAGAAAAATCATGTTTTTTATTAAGGCTCATTTCAGACTTGGGTTCGAACTTTGGAAGCAGTTTTTCGGGCACTATGGTACCAAATGGGCTAAAATTTTGGAATAGTGGTAAGAATCGTGGTACAAATCGAAATCAGTCACAAAATCTACATAAATTTTAATTCTTAGAAAAATCATGTTTTTTTCATGGCTCATTTCAGACTTGGGTTCGAACTTTGGAAGCAGTTTTTTCAGGCTCTATGGTACCAAATGGGCTGAAATTTTGGAAAAGTGGTAAGAATCGTGGTACAAATCGAAATCAGTCACAAAATCTCCATCAAGTTTAATTCTTAGAAAAATCACGTTTTTTCATGGCTCATTTCAGACTTGGGTTCGAACTTTGGAAGCAGTTTTCTCACAATCTATGGAACCAAATGGGCTGAAATTTTGGAAAAGTGGTAAGAATCGTGGTACAAATCGAATTCAGTCACAAAATCTCCATTAAGTTTGACTATTAGAAAAATCTTGAATTTAATGAATGCTAATTTCAGACTTGGGTTCGAACTTTTGAAGCAGTTTTTTCAAAATCTATGGTACCAAATGGGCTGAAATTTTGGAAAAGTTGTAAGAATTGTGGTACAAATCGAAATCAGTCTCAAAATCGCATTTAAGTTGTATTTTTTAAAAAAATCATGATTTTTATGTACGCTAATTTCAGACTTGGGTTCGAACTTTGAGAGCAGTTTTCTCAAAATCTATAGAACCAAAAGGGGCTGAAATTTTGGAAAAGTGGTAAGAATCGTGGAACAAATCGAAATCAGTCACAAAATCTCCATAAAGTTTTTATTCTTAGAAAAATCATGTTTTTTTCATGGCTCATTTCAGACTTGGGTTCGAACTTTGGAAGCAGTTTTCTCAAAATCTATGTTACCAAATGGGCTGAAATTTTTGAAAAAAGGTAAGAATCGTGGTACAAATCGAATTCAGTCACAAAATCTCCATCAAGTTGTATTTTAAAAAAAATCATGATTTTTATGGACGCTAATTTCAGACTTGGGTTCGATTTTTGGAAACAGTTTTCTCAAAATCTATGGTACCAAATGGGCTGAAATTTTGGAAAAAAGGTAAGAATCGTGGTACAAATCGAATTCAGTCACAAAATCTCCATCAAGTTGTATTTAAAAAAAAAATCATGATTTTTATGGACGCTTATTTCAGACTTGGGTTCGAACTTTGGAAGCAGTTTTCTCAAAATCTATGGTACCAAATGGGCTGAAATTTTGGAAAAGTGGTAAGAATCGTGGTTCAAATCGAAATCAGTCACAAAATCTCCATAAAGTTTAATTCTTAGAAAAATCATGTTTTTTCATGGCTCATTTCAGACTTGGGTTCGAACTTTGGAAGCAGTTTTCTCACAATCTATGGTACCAAATGGGCTGAAATTTTGGAAAAGTGGTAAGAATCGTGGTACAAATCGAATTCAGTCACAAAATCGCAATTAAGTTTAATTCTTAGAAAAATCACGTTTTTTCATGGCTCATTTCAGACTTGTGTTCGAACTTTGGAAGCAGTTTTCTCACAATCTATGGTACCAAATGGGCTGAAATTTTGGAAAAGTGGTAAGAATCGTGGTCCAAATCGAATTCAGTCACAAAATCTCCATAAAGTTTGATTCTTAGAAAAATCATGTTTTTTATTAAGGCTCATTTCAGACTTGGGTTCGAACTTTGGAAGCAGTTTTTTCAGGCTCTATGGTACCAAATGGGCTGAAATTTTGGAAAAGTGGAAAGAATCGTGGTACAAATCGAATTCAGTCACAAAATCGAGATTAAGTTGTATTTTTAAAAAAATCATGATTTTTATGTACGCTAATTTCAGACTTGGGTTCGAACTTTGGAAGCAGTTTTCTCAAAATCTATGGTACCAAATGGGCCGAAATTTTGGAAAAGTGGTAAGAATCGTGGTAAAAATCAAATTCAGTCACAAAATCTCTATCAAGTTGTATTTTTTACAAAATCATGATTTTTATGGACGCTGATTTCAGACTTGGGTTCGATATTTGGAAGCAGTTTTCTCAAAATCTATGGTACCAAATGGGTTGAAATTTTGGAAATGTGGTAAGAATCGTGGTACAAATCGAAATCAGTCAAAAAACCTCCATAAAGTCTGATTCTTAGAAAAGTCATGTTTTTTATTAAGGCTCATTTCAGACTTGGGTTCGAACTTTGGAAGCAGTTTTTCAGGCACTATGGTACCAAATGGGCTAAAATTTTGGAATAGTGGTAAGAATCGTGGTACAAATCGAAATCAGTCACAAAATCTACATAAATTTTAATTCTTAGAAAAATCATGTTTTTTTCATGGCTCATTTCAGACTTGGGTTCGAACTTTGGAAGCAGTTTTTTCAGGCTCTATGGTACCAAATGGGCTGAAATTTTGGAAAAGTGGTAAGAATCGTGGTACAAATCGAAATCAGTCACAAAATCTCCATCAAGTTTAATTCTTAGAAAAATCACGTTTTTTCATGGCTCATTTCAGACTTGGGTTCGAACTTTGGAAGCAGTTTTCTCACAATCTATGGAACCAAATGGGCTGAAATTTTGGAAAAGTGGTAAGAATCGTGGTACAAATCGAATTCAGTCACAAAATCTCCATTAAGTTTGACTATTAGAAAAATCTTGAATTTAATGAATGCTAATTTCAGACTTGGGTTCGAACTTTTGAAGCAGTTTTTTCAAAATCTATGGTACCAAATGGGCTGAAATTTTGGAAAAGTTGTAAGAATTGTGGTACAAATCGAAATCAGTCTCAAAATCGCATTTAAGTTGTATTTTTTAAAAAAATCATGATTTTTATGTACGCTAATTTCAGACTTGGGTTCGAACTTTGAGAGCAGTTTTCTCAAAATCTATAGAACCAAAAGGGGCTGAAATTTTGGAAAAGTGGTAAGAATCGTGGAACAAATCGAAATCAGTCACAAAATCTCCATCAAGTTGTATTTTAAAAAAAATCATGATTTTTATGGACGCTTATTTCAGACTTGGGTTCGAACTTTGGAAGCAGTTTTCTCAAAATCTATGGTACCAAATGGGCTGAAATTTTGGAAAAGTGGTAAGAATCGTGGTTCAAATCGAAATCAGTCACAAAATCTCCATAAAGTTTAATTCTTATTAAAATCATGTTTTTTCATGGCTCATTTCAGACTTGGGTTCGAACTTTGGGAGCAGTTTTCTCAAAATCTATAGAACCAAATGGGCTGAAATTTTGGAAAAGTGGTAAGAATCGTGGTACAAATCGAAATCAGTCACAAAATCTCCATCAAGTTTAATTCTTAGAAAAATCACGTTTTTTCATGGCTCATTTCAGACTTGGGTTCGAACTTTGGAAGCAGTTTTCTCACAATCTATGGAACCAAATGGGCTGAAATTTTGGAAAAGTGGTAAGAATCGTGGTACAAATCGAATTCAGTCACAAAATCTCCATTAAGTTTGACTATTAGAAAAATCTTGAATTTAATGAATGCTAATTTCAGACTTGGGTTCGAACTTTTGAAGCAGTTTTTTCAAAATCTATGGTACCAAATGGGCTGAAATTTTGGAAAAGTTGTAAGAATTGTGGTACAAATCGAAATCAGTCTCAAAATCGCATTTAAGTTGTATTTTTTAAAAAAATCATGATTTTTATGTACGCTAATTTCAGACTTGGGTTCGAACTTTGAGAGCAGTTTTCTCAAAATCTATAGAACCAAAAGGGGCTGAAATTTTGGAAAAGTGGTAAGAATCGTGGAACAAATCGAAATCAGTCACAAAATCTCCATAAAGTTTTTATTCTTAGAAAAATCATGTTTTTTTCATGGCTCATTTCAGACTTGGGTTCGAACTTTGGAAGCAGTTTTCTCAAAATCTATGTTACCAAATGGGCTGAAATTTTTGAAAAAAGGTAAGAATCGTGGTACAAATCGAATTCAGTCACAAAATCTCCATCAAGTTGTATTTTAAAAAAAATCATGATTTTTATGGACGCTAATTTCAGACTTGGGTTCGAACTTTGGAAGCAGTTTTCTCAAAATCTATGGTACCAAATGGGCTGAAATTTTGGAAAAAAGGTAAGAATCGTGGTACAAATCGAATTCAGTCACAAAATCTCCATCAAGTTGTATTTTAAAAAAAATCATGATTTTTATGGACGCTTATTTCAGACTTGGGTTCGAACTTTGGAAGCAGTTTTCTCAAAATCTATGGTACCAAATGGGCTGAAATTTTGGAAAAGTGGTAAGAATCGTGGTTCAAATCGAAATCAGTCACAAAATCTCCATAAAGTTTAATTCTTATTAAAATCATGTTTTTTCATGGCTCATTTCAGACTTGGGTTCGAACTTTGGGAGCAGGTTTCTCAAAATCTATAGAACCAAATGGGCTGAAATTTTGGAAAAAAGGTAAGAATCGTGGTACAAATCGAATTCAGTCACAAAATCTCCATCAAGTTTGACTATTAGAAAAATCTTGAATTTAATGAATGCTTATTTCAGACTTGGGTTCGAACTTTGGAAGCAGTTGTCTCAAAATCTATGGTACCAAATGGGCTGAAATTTTTGAAAAGTGGTAAGAATCGTTGTTCAAATCGAATTCAGTCACAAAATCGCAATTAAGTTTAATTCTTAGAAAAATCACGTTTTTTCATGGCTCATTTCAGACTTGTGTTCGAACTTTGGAAGCAGTTTTCTCACAATCTATGGTACCAAATGGGCTGAAATTTTGGAAAAGTGGTAAGAATCGTGGTCCAAATCGAATTCAGTCACAAAATCTCCATAAAGTTTGATTCTTAGAAAAATCATGTTTTTTATTAAGGCTCATTTCAGACTTGGGTTCGAACTTTGGAAGCAGTTTTTTCAGGCTCTATGGTACCAAATGGGCCGAAATTTTGGAAAAGTGGAAAGAATCGTGGTACAAATCGAATTCAGTCACAAAATCGAGATTAAGTTGTATTTTTAAAAAAATCATGATTTTTATGTACGCTAATTTCAGACTTGGGTTCGAACTTTGGAAGCAGTTTTCTCAAAATCTATGGTACCAAATGGGCCGAAATTTTGGAAAAGTGGTAAGAATCGTGGTAAAAATCAAATTCAGTCACAAAATCTCTATCAAGTTGTATTTTTTACAAAATCATGATTTTTATGGACGCTGATTTCAGACTTGGGTTCGATATTTGGAAGCAGTTTTCTCAAAATCTATGGTACCAAATGGGTTGAAATTTTGGAAATGTGGTAAGAATCGTGGTACAAATCGAAATCAGTCAAAAAACCTCCATAAAGTCTGATTCTTAGAAAAGTCATGTTTTTTATTAAGGCTCATTTCAGACTTGGGTTCGAACTTTGGAAGCAGTTTTTCAGGCACTATGGTACCAAATGGGCTAAAATTTTGGAATAGTGGTAAGAATCGTGGTACAAATCGAAATCAGTCACAAAATCTACATAAATTTTAATTCTTAGAAAAATCATGTTTTTTTCATGGCTCATTTCAGACTTGGGTTCGAACTTTGGAAGCAGTTTTTTCAGGCTCTATGGTACCAAATGGGCTGAAATTTTGGAAAAGTGGTAAGAATCGTGGTACAAATCGAAATCAGTCACAAAATCTCCATCAAGTTTAATTCTTAGAAAAATCACGTTTTTTCATGGCTCATTTCAGACTTGGGTTCGAACTTTGGAAGCAGTTTTCTCACAATCTATGGAACCAAATGGGCTGAAATTTTGGAAAAGTGGTAAGAATCGTGGTACAAATCGAATTCAGTCACAAAATCTCCATTAAGTTTGACTATTAGAAAAATCTTGAATTTAATGAATGCTAATTTCAGACTTGGGTTCGAACTTTTGAAGCAGTTTTTTCAAAATCTATGCTACCAAATGGGCTGAAATTTTTGAAAAGTGGTAAGAATCGTTGTTCAAATCGAATTCAGTCACAAAATCGCAATTAAGTTTAATTCTTAGAAAAATCACGTTTTTTCATGGCTCATTTCAGACTTGTGTTCGAACTTTGGAAGCAGTTTTCTCACAATCTATGGTACCAAATGGGCTGAAATTTTGGAAAAGTGGTAAGAATCGTGGTCCAAATCGAATTCAGTCACAAAATCTCCATAAAGTTTGATTCTTAGAAAAATCATGTTTTTTATTAAGGCTCATTTCAGACTTGGGTTCGAACTTTGGAAGCAGTTTTTTCAGGCTCTATGGTACCAAATGGGCCGAAATTTTGGAAAAGTGGAAAGAATCGTGGTACAAATCGAATTCAGTCACAAAATCGAGATTAAGTTGTATTTTTAAAAAAATCATGATTTTTATGTACGCTAATTTCAGACTTGGGTTCGAACTTTGGAAGCAGTTTTCTCAAAATCTATGGTACCAAATGGGCCGAAATTTTGGAAAAGTGGTAAGAATCGTGGTAAAAATCAAATTCAGTCACAAAATCTCTATCAAGTTGTATTTTTTACAAAATCATGATTTTTATGGACGCTGATTTCAGACTTGGGTTCGATATTTGGAAGCAGTTTTCTCAAAATCTATGGTACCAAATGGGTTGAAATTTTGGAAATGTGGTAAGAATCGTGGTACAAATCGAAATCAGTCAAAAAACCTCCATAAAGTCTGATTCTTAGAAAAGTCATGTTTTTTATTAAGGCTCATTTCAGACTTGGGTTCGAACTTTGGAAGCAGTTTTTCAGGCACTATGGTACCAAATGGGCTAAAATTTTGGAATAGTGGTAAGAATCGTGGTACAAATCGAAATCAGTCACAAAATCTACATAAATTTTAATTCTTAGAAAAATCATGTTTTTTTCATGGCTCATTTCAGACTTGGGTTCGAACTTTGGAAGCAGTTTTTTCAGGCTCTATGGTACCAAATGGGCTGAAATTTTGGAAAAGTGGTAAGAATCGTGGTACAAATCGAAATCAGTCACAAAATCTCCATCAAGTTTAATTCTTAGAAAAATCACGTTTTTTCATGGCTCATTTCAGACTTGGGTTCGAACTTTGGAAGCAGTTTTCTCACAATCTATGGAACCAAATGGGCTGAAATTTTGGAAAAGTGGTAAGAATCGTGGTACAAATCGAATTCAGTCACAAAATCTCCATTAAGTTTGACTATTAGAAAAATCTTGAATTTAATGAATGCTAATTTCAGACTTGGGTTCGAACTTTTGAAGCAGTTTTTTCAAAATCTATGCTACCAAATGGGCTGAAATTTTGGAAAAGTTGTAAGAATTGTGGTACAAATCGAAATCAGTCTCAAAATCGCATTTAAGTTGTATTTTTTAAAAAAATCATGATTTTTATGTACGCTAATTTCAGACTTGGGTTCGAACTTTGAGAGCAGTTTTCTCAAAATCTATAGAACCAAAAGGGGCTGAAATTTTGGAAAAGTGGTAAGAATCGTGGAACAAATCGAAATCAGTCACAAAATCTCCATAAAGTTTTTATTCTTAGAAAAATCATGTTTTTTTCATGGCTCATTTCAGACTTGGGTTCGAACTTTGGAAGCAGTTTTCTCAAAATCTATGTTACCAAATGGGCTGAAATTTTTGAAAAAAGGTAAGAATCGTGGTACAAATCGAATTCAGTCACAAAATCTCCATCAAGTTGTATTTTAAAAAAAATCATGATTTTTATGGACGCTAATTTCAGACTTGGGTTCGAACTTTGGAAGCAGTTTTCTCAAAATCTATGGTACCAAATGGGCTGAAATTTTGGAAAAAAGGTAAGAATCGTGGTACAAATCGAATTCAGTCACAAAATCTCCATCAAGTTGTATTTTAAAAAAAATCATGATTTTTATGGACGCTTATTTCAGACTTGGGTTCGAACTTTGGAAGCAGTTTTCTCAAAATCTATGGTACCAAATGGGCTGAAATTTTGGAAAAGTGGTAAGAATCGTGGTTCAAATCGAAATCAGTCACAAAATCTCCATAAAGTTTAATTCTTATTAAAATCATGTTTTTTCATGGCTCATTTCAGACTTGGGTTCGAACTTTGGGAGCAGTTTTCTCAAAATCTATAGAACCAAATGGGCTGAAATTTTGGAAAAGTGGTAAGAATCGTGGTACAAATCGAAATCAGTCACAAAATCTCCATAAAGTTTAATTCTTAGAAAAATCATGTTTTTTTCATGGCTCATTTCAGACTTGGGTTCGAACTTTGGGAGCAGGTTTCTCAAAATCTATAGAACCAAATGGGCTGAAATTTTGGAAAAAAGGTAAGAATCGTGGTACAAATCGAATTCAGTCACAAAATCTCCATCAAGTTTGACTATTAGAAAAATCTTGAATTTAATGAATGCTTATTTCAGACTTGGGTTCGAACTTTGGAAGCAGTTGTCTCAAAATCTATGGTACCAAATGGGCTGAAATTTTTGAAAAGTGGTAAGAATCGTTGTTCAAATCGAAATCAGTCACAAAATCTCCATAAAGTTTAATTCGTAGAAAAATCATGTTTTTTCATGGCTCATTTCAGACTTGGGTTCGAACTTTGGAAGCAGTTTTCTCACAATCTATGGAACCAAATGGGCTGAAATTTTGTAAAAGTGGTAAGAATCGTGGTACAAATCGAATTCAGTCACAAAATCTCCATAAAGTTTGATTCTTAGAAAAATCATGTTTTTTATTAAGGCTCATTTCAGACTTGGGTTCGAACTTTGGAAGCAGTTTTCTCAAAGTCCATGGTGCCAAATGGGCTGAAATTTTGGAAAAGTCGTAATAATCGTGGTACAAATCGAATTCAGTTTCAAAATCGCAATTAAAGTGTATTTTTAAAAAAATCATGATTTTTATGTACGCTAATTTCAGACTTGGGTTCGAACTTTGGGAGCAGTTTTCTCAAAATCTATAGAACCAAATGGGCTGAAATTTTGGAAAAGTGGTAAGAATCGTGGTACAAATCGAAATCAGTCACAAAATCTCCATAAAGTTTAATTCTTAGAAAAATCATGTTTTTTTCATGGCTCATTTCAGACTTGGGTTCGAACTTTGGGAGCAGGTTTCTCAAAATCTATAGAACCAAATGGGCTGAAATTTTGGAAAAAAGGTAAGAATCGTGGTACAAATCGAATTCAGTCACAAAATCTCCATCAAGTTTGACTATTAGAAAAATCTTGAATTTAATGAATGCTTATTTCAGACTTGGGTTCGAACTTTGGAAGCAGTTGTCTCAAAATCTATGGTACCAAATGGGCTGAAATTTTTGAAAAGTGGTAAGAATCGTTGTTCAAATCGAAATCAGTCACAAAATCTCCATAAAGTTTAATTCGTAGAAAAATCATGTTTTTTCATGGCTCATTTCAGACTTGGGTTCGAACTTTGGAAGCAGTTTTCTCACAATCTATGGAACCAAATGGGCTGAAATTTTGTAAAAGTGGTAAGAATCGTGGTACAAATCGAATTCAGTCACAAAATCTCCATAAAGTTTGATTCTTAGAAAAATCATGTTTTTTATTAAGGCTCATTTCAGACTTGGGTTCGAACTTTGGAAGCAGTTTTTCAGGCTCTATGGTACCAAATGGGCTGAAATTTTGGAATAGTGGTAAAAATCGTGGTACAAATCGAAATCAGTCACAAAATCTCCATAAAGTTTAATTCTTAGAAAAATCATGTTTTTTTCATGGCTCATTTCAGACTTGGGTTCGAACTTTGGGAGCAGTTTTCTCAAAATCTATAGAACCAAATGGGCTGAAATTTTGGAAAAAAGGTAAGAATCGTGGTACAAATCGAATTCAGTCACAAAATCTCCATCAAGTTTGACTATTAGAAAAATCTTGAATTTAATGAATGCTTATTTCAGACTTGGGTTCGAACTTTGGAAGCAGTTGTCTCAAAATCTATGGTACCAAATGGGCTGAAATTTTGGAAAAGTGGTAAGAATCGTTGTTCAAATCGAAATCAGTCACAAAATCTCCATCAAGTTTAATTCGTAGAAAAATCATGTTTTTTCATGGCTCATTTCAGACTTGGGTTCGAACTTTGGAAGCAGTTTTCTCACAATCTATGGAACCAAATGGGCTGAAATTTTGGAAAAGTGGTAAGAATCGTGGTACAAATCGAATTCAGTCACAAAATCTCCATAAAGTTTGATTCTTAGAAAAATCATGTTTTTTATTAAGGCTCATTTCAGACTTGGGTTCGAACTTTGGAAGCAGTTTTCTCAAAGTCCATGGTGCCAAATGGGCTGAAATTTTGGAAAAGTCGTAAGAATCGTGGTACAAATCGAATTCAGTTTCAAAATCGCAATTAAAGTGTATTTTTAAAAAAATCATGATTTTTATGTACGCTAATTTCAGACTTGGGTTCGAACTTTGGGAGCAGTTTTCTCAAAATCTATAGAACCAAATGGGCTGAAATTTTGGAAAAGTGGTAAGAATCGTGGTACAAATCGAAATCAGTCACAAAATCTCCATCAAGTTTAATTCTTAGAAAAATCACGTTTTTTCATGGCTCATTTCAGACTTGGGTTCGAACTTTGGAAGCAGTTTTCTCACAATCTATGGAACCAAATGGGCTGAAATTTTGGAAAAGTGGTAAGAATCGTGGTACAAATCGAATTCAGTCACAAAATCTCCATTAAGTTTGACTATTAGAAAAATCTTGAATTTAATGAATGCTAATTTCAGACTTGGGTTCGAACTTTGGAAGCAGTTTTTTCAAAATCTATGGTACCAAATGGGCTGAAATTTTGGAAAAGTTGTAAGAATTGTGGTACAAATCGAAATCAGTCTCAAAATCGCAATTAAGTTGTATTTTTTAAAAAATCATGATTTTTATGTACGCTAATTTCAGACTTGGGTTCGAACTTTGAGAGCAGTTTTCTCAAAATCTGTAGAACCAAAAGGGGCTGAAATTTTAGAAAAGTGGTAAGAATCGTGGTAAAAATCGAAATCAGTCACAAAATCTCCATAAAGTTTTTATTCTTAGAAAAATCATGTTTTTTTCATGGCTCATTTCAGACTTGTGTTCGAACTTTGGAAGCAGTTTTCTCAAAATCTATGGTACCAAATGGGCTGAAATTTTGGAAAAGTGGTAAGAATCGAGGTAGAAATCGAAATCAGTCACAAAATCTACATAAATTTTAATTCTTAGAAAAATCATGTTTTTTTCATGGCTCATTTCATACTTGGGTTCGAACTTTGGAAGCAGTTTATTCAGGCTCTATGGTACCAAATGGGCTGAAATTTTGGAATAGTGGTAAGAATCGTGGTACAAATCGAAATCAGTCACAAAATCTACATAAATTTTAATTCTTAGAAAAATCATGTTTTTTTCATGGCTCATTTCATACTTGGGTTCGAACTTTGGAAGCAGTTTTTTCAGGCTCTATGGTACCAAATGGGCTGAAATTTTGGAAAAGTGGTAAGAATCGTGGTACAAATCGAATTCAGTTTCAAAATCGCAATTAAGTTGTATTTTTAAAAAAATCATGATTTTTATGTACGCTAATTTCAGACTTGGGTTCGAACTTTGGGAGCAGTTTTCTCAAAATCTATAGAACCAAATGGGCTGAAATTTTGGAAAAGTGGTAAGAATCGTGGTACAAATCGAATTCAGTCACAAAATCTCCATTAAGTTTGACTATTAGAAAAATCTTGAATTTAATGAATGCTAATTTCAGACTTGGGTTCGAACTTTTGAAGCAGTTTTTTCAGGCTCTATGGTACCAAATGGGCTGAAATTTTGGAAAAGTGGTAAGAATCGAGGGACAAATCGAAATCAGTCACGAAATCTCCATAAAGTTTGATTCTTAGAAAAATCATGTTTTTTATTAAGGCTCATTTCAGACTTGGGTTCGAACTTTGGAAGCAGTTTTCTCAAAGTCCATGGTGCCAAATGGGCTGAAATTTTGGAAAAGTCGTAAGAATCGTGGTACAAATCGAATTCAGTTTCAAAATCGCAATTAAAGTGTATTTTTAAAAAAATCATGATTTTTATGTACGCTAATTTCAGACTTGGGTTCGAACTTTGGGAGCAGTTTTCTCAAAATCTATAGAACCAAATGGGCTGAAATTTTGGAAAAGTGGTAAGAATCGTGGTACAAATCGAAATCAGTCACAAAATCTCCATCAAGTTTAATTCTTAGAAAAATCACGTTTTTTCATGGCTCATTTCAGACTTGGGTTCGAACTTTGGAAGCAGTTTTCTCACAATCTATGGAACCAAATGGGCTGAAATTTTGGAAAAGTGGTAAGAATCGTGGTACAAATCGAATTCAGTCACAAAATCTCCATTAAGTTTGACTATTAGAAAAATCTTGAATTTAATGAATGCTAATTTCAGACTTGGGTTCGAACTTTGGAAGCAGTTTTTTCAAAATCTATGGTACCAAATGGGCTGAAATTTTGGAAAAGTTGTAAGAATTGTGGTACAAATCGAAATCAGTCTCAAAATCGCAATTAAGTTGTATTTTTTAAAAAATCATGATTTTTATGTACGCTAATTTCAGACTTGGGTTCGAACTTTGAGAGCAGTTTTCTCAAAATCTGTAGAACCAAAAGGGGCTGAAATTTTAGAAAAGTGGTAAGAATCGTGGTAAAAATCGAAATCAGTCACAAAATCTCCATAAAGTTTTTATTCTTAGAAAAATCATGTTTTTTTCATGGCTCATTTCAGACTTGTGTTCGAACTTTGGAAGCAGTTTTCTCAAAATCTATGGTACCAAATGGGCTGAAATTTTGGAAAAGTGGTAAGAATCGAGGTAGAAATCGAAATCAGTCACAAAATCTACATAAATTTTAATTCTTAGAAAAATCATGTTTTTTTCATGGCTCATTTCATACTTGGGTTCGAACTTTGGAAGCAGTTTTTTCAGGCTCTATGGTACCAAATGGGCTGAAATTTTGGAATAGTGGTAAGAATCGTGGTACAAATCGAAATCAGTCACAAAATCTACATAAATTTTAATTCTTAGAAAAATCATGTTTTTTTCATGGCTCATTTCATACTTGGGTTCGAACTTTGGAAGCAGTTTTTTCAGGCTCTATGGTACCAAATGGGCTGAAATTTTGGAAAAGTGGTAAGAATCGTGGTACAAATCGAATTCAGTTTCAAAATCGCAATTAAGTTGTATTTTTAAAAAAATCATGATTTTTATGTACGCTAATTTCAGACTTGGGTTCGAACTTTGGGAGCAGTTTTCTCAAAATCTATAGAACCAAATGGGCTGAAATTTTGGAAAAGTGGTAAGAATCGTGGTACAAATCGAATTCAGTCACAAAATCTCCATTAAGTTTGACTATTAGAAAAATCTTGAATTTAATGAATGCTAATTTCAGACTTGGGTTCGAACTTTTGAAGCAGTTTTTTCAGGCTCTATGGTACCAAATGGGCTGAAATTTTGGAAAAGTGGTAAGAATCGAGGGACAAATCGAAATCAGTCACGAAATCTCCATAAAGTTTGATTCTTAGAAAAATCATGTTTTTTATTAAGGCTCATTTCAGACTTGGGTTCGAACTTTGGAAGCAGTTTTCTCAAAATCCATGGTGCCAAATGGGCTGAAATTTTGGAAAAGTGGTAAGAATCGTGGTACAAATCGAATTCAGTTTCAAAATCGCAATTAAGTTGTATTTTTAAAAAAATCATGATTTTTATGTACGCTAATTTCAGACTTGGGTTCGAACTTTGGGAGCTGTTTTCTCAAAATCTATAGAACCAAATGGGCTGAAATTTTGGAAAAGTGGTAAGAATCGTGGTACAAATCGAAATCAGTCACAAAATCTCCATAAAGTTTAATTCTTAGAAAAATCATGTTTTTTTCATGGCTCATTTCAGACTTGGGTTCGAACTTTGGGAGCAGTTTTCTCAAAATCTATAGAACCAAATGGGCTGAAATTTTGGAAAAAAGGTAAGAATCGTGGTACAAATCGAATTCAGTCACAAAATCTCCATCAAGTTTGACTATTAGAAAAATCTTGAATTTAATGAATGCTTATTTCAGACTTGGGTTCGAACTTTGGAAGCAGTTGTCTCAAAATCTATGGTACCAAATGGGCTGAAATTTTTGAAAAGTGGTAAGAATCGTTGTTCAAATCGAAATCAGTCACAAAATCTCCATAAAGTTTAATTCGTAGAAAAATCATGTTTTTTCATGGCTCATTTCAGACTTGGGTTCGAACTTTGGAAGCAGTTTTCTCACAATCTATGGAACCAAATGGGCTGAAATTTTGGAAAAGTGGTAAGAATCGTGGTACAAATCGAATTCAGTCACAAATTCTCCATAAAGTTTGATTCTTAGAAAAATCATGTTTTTTATTAAGGCTCATTTCAGACTTGGGTTCGAACTTTGGAAGCAGTTTTCTCAAAATCTATGTTACCAAATGGGCTGAAATTTTGGAAAAGTGGTAAGAATCGTGGTACAAATCGAAATCAGTCACAAAATCTCCATAAAGTTTAATTCTTAGAAAAATCATGTTTTTTTCATGGCTCATTTCAGACTTGGGTTCGAACTTTGGGAGCAGTTTTCTCAAAATCTATAGAACCAAATGGGCTGAAATTTTGGAAAAAAGGTAAGAATCGTGGTACAAATCGAATTCAGTCACAAAATCTCCATCAAGTTTGACTATTAGAAAAATCTTGAATTTAATGAATGCTTATTTCAGACTTGGGTTCGAACTTTGGAAGCAGTTGTCTCAAAATCTATGGTACCAAATGGGCTGAAATTTTTGAAAAGTGGTAAGAATCGTTGTTCAAATCGAAATCAGTCACAAAATCTCCATAAAGTTTAATTCGTAGAAAAATCATGTTTTTTCATGGCTCATTTCAGACTTGGGTTCGAACTTTGGAAGCAGTTTTCTCACAATCTATGGAACCAAATGGGCTGAAATTTTGGAAAAGTGGTAAGAATCGTGGTACAAATCGAATTCAGTCACAAATTCTCCATAAAGTTTGATTCTTAGAAAAATCATGTTTTTTATTAAGGCTCATTTCAGACTTGGGTTCGAACTTTGGAAGCAGTTTTCTCACAATCTATGGAACCAAATGGGCTGAAATTTTGGAAAAGTGGTAAGAATCGTGGTACAAATCGAATTCAGTCACAAAATCTCCATTAAGTTTGACTATTAGAAAAATCTTGAATTTAATGAATGCTAATTTCAGACTTGGGTTCGAACTTTTGAAGCAGTTTTTTCAAAATCTATGGTACCAAATGGGCTGAAATTTTGGAAAAGTTGTAAGAATTGTGGTACAAATCGAAATCAGTCTCAAAATCGCATTTAAGTTGTATTTTTTAAAAAAATCATGATTTTTATGTACGCTAATTTCAGACTTGGGTTCGAACTTTGAGAGCAGTTTTCTCAAAATCTATAGAACCAAAAGGGGCTGAAATTTTGGAAAAGTGGTAAGAATCGTGGAACAAATCGAAATCAGTCACAAAATCTCCATAAAGTTTTTATTCTTAGAAAAATCATGTTTTTTTCATGGCTCATTTCAGACTTGGGTTCGAACTTTGGAAGCAGTTTTCTCAAAATCTATGTTACCAAATGGGCTGAAATTTTTGAAAAAAGGTAAGAATCGTGGTACAAATCGAATTCAGTCACAAAATCTCCATCAAGTTGTATTTTAAAAAAAATCATGATTTTTATGGACGCTAATTTCAGACTTGGGTTCGAACTTTGGAAGCAGTTTTCTCAAAATCTATGGTACCAAATGGGCTGAAATTTTGGAAAAAAGGTAAGAATCGTGGTACAAATCGAATTCAGTCACAAAATCTCCATCAAGTTGTATTTTAAAAAAAATCATGATTTTTATGGACGCTTATTTCAGACTTGGGTTCGAACTTTGGAAGCAGTTTTCTCAAAATCTATGGTACCAAATGGGCTGAAATTTTGGAAAAGTGGTAAGAATCGTGGTTCAAATCGAAATCAGTCACAAAATCTCCATAAAGTTTAATTCTTATTAAAATCATGTTTTTTCATGGCTCATTTCAGACTTGGGTTCGAACTTTGGGAGCAGTTTTCTCAAAATCTATAGAACCAAATGGGCTGAAATTTTGGAAAAGTGGTAAGAATCGTGGTACAAATCGAAATCAGTCACAAAATCTCCATAAAGTTTAATTCTTAGAAAAATCATGTTTTTTTCATGGCTCATTTCAGACTTGGGTTCGAACTTTGGGAGCAGGTTTCTCAAAATCTATAGAACCAAATGGGCTGAAATTTTGGAAAAAAGGTAAGAATCGTGGTACAAATCGAATTCAGTCACAAAATCTCCATCAAGTTTGACTATTAGAAAAATCTTGAATTTAATGAATGCTTATTTCAGACTTGGGTTCGAACTTTGGAAGCAGTTGTCTCAAAATCTATGGTACCAAATGGGCTGAAATTTTTGAAAAGTGGTAAGAATCGTTGTTCAAATCGAAATCAGTCACAAAATCTCCATAAAGTTTAATTCGTAGAAAAATCATGTTTTTTCATGGCTCATTTCAGACTTGGGTTCGAACTTTGGAAGCAGTTTTCTCACAATCTATGGAACCAAATGGGCTGAAATTTTGGAAAAGTGGTAAGAATCGTGGTACAAATCGAATTCAGTCACAAAATCTCCATAAAGTTTGATTCTTAGAAAAATCATGTTTTTTATTAAGGCTCATTTCAGACTTGGGTTCGAACTTTGGAAGCAGTTTTCTCAAAGTCCATGGTGCCAAATGGGCTGAAATTTTGGAAAAGTCGTAATAATCGTGGTACAAATCGAATTCAGTTTCAAAATCGCAATTAAAGTGTATTTTTAAAAAAATCATGATTTTTATGTACGCTAATTTCAGACTTGGGTTCGAACTTTGGGAGCAGTTTTCTCAAAATCTATAGAACCAAATGGGCTGAAATTTTGGAAAAGTGGTAAGAATCGTGGTACAAATCGAAATCAGTCACAAAATCTCCATAAAGTTTAATTCTTAGAAAAATCATGTTTTTTTCATGGCTCATTTCAGACTTGGGTTCGAACTTTGGGAGCAGTTTTCTCAAAATCTATAGAACCAAATGGGCTGAAATTTTGGAAAAAAGGTAAGAATCGTGGTACAAATCGAATTCAGTCACAAAATCTCCATCAAGTTTGACTATTAGAAAAATTTTGAATTTAATGAATGCTTATTTCAGACTTGGGTTCGAACTTTGGAAGCAGTTGTCTCAAAATCTATGGTACCAAATGGGCTGAAATTTTGGAAAAGTGGTAAGAATCGTTGTTCAAATCGAAATCAGTCACAAAATCTCCATAAAGTTTAATTCGTAGAAAAATCATGTTTTTTCATGGCTCATTTCATACTTGGGTTCGAACTTTGGAAGCAGTTTTCTCACAATCTATGGAACCAAATGGGCTGAAATTTTGGAAAAGTGGTAAGAATCGTGGTACAAATCGAAATCAGTCACAAAATCTCCATAAAGTTTGATTCTTAGAAAAATCATGTTTTTTATTAAGGCTCATTTCAGACTTGGGTTCGAACTTTGGAAGCAGTTTTTTCAGGCTCTATGGTACCAAATGGGCTGAAATTTTGGAAAAGTGGAAAGAATCGTGGTACAAATCGAATTCAGTCACAAAATCGAGATTAAGTTGTATTTTTAAAAAAATCATGATTTTTATGTACGCTAATTTCAGACTTGGGTTCGAACTTTGGGAGCAGTTTTCTCAAAATCTATAGAACCAAATGGGCTGAAATTTTGGAAAAGTGGTAAGAATCGTGGTACAAATCGAATTCAGTCACAAATTCTCCATAAAGTTTGATTCTTAGAAAAATCATGTTTTTTATTAAGGCTCATTTCAGACTTGGGTTCGAACTTTGGAAGCAGTTTTCTCACAATCTATGGAACCAAATGGGCTGAAATTTTGGAAAAGTGGTAAGAATCGTGGTACAAATCGAATTCAGTCACAAAATCTCCATTAAGTTTGACTATTAGAAAAATCTTGAATTTAATGAATGCTAATTTCAGACTTGGGTTCGAACTTTTGAAGCAGTTTTTTCAAAATCTATGGTACCAAATGGGCTGAAATTTTGGAAAAGTTGTAAGAATTGTGGTACAAATCGAAATCAGTCTCAAAATCGCATTTAAGTTGTATTTTTTAAAAAAATCATGATTTTTATGTACGCTAATTTCAGACTTGGGTTCGAACTTTGAGAGCAGTTTTCTCAAAATCTATAGAACCAAAAGGGGCTGAAATTTTGGAAAAGTGGTAAGAATCGTGGAACAAATCGAAATCAGTCACAAAATCTCCATAAAGTTTTTATTCTTAGAAAAATCATGTTTTTTTCATGGCTCATTTCAGACTTGGGTTCGAACTTTGGAAGCAGTTTTCTCAAAATCTATGTTACCAAATGGGCTGAAATTTTTGAAAAAAGGTAAGAATCGTGGTACAAATCGAATTCAGTCACAAAATCTCCATCAAGTTGTATTTTAAAAAAAATCATGATTTTTATGGACGCTAATTTCAGACTTGGGTTCGAACTTTGGAAGCAGTTTTCTCAAAATCTATGGTACCAAATGGGCTGAAATTTTGGAAAAAAGGTAAGAATCGTGGTACAAATCGAATTCAGTCACAAAATCTCCATCAAGTTGTATTTTAAAAAAAATCATGATTTTTATGGACGCTTATTTCAGACTTGGGTTCGAACTTTGGAAGCAGTTTTCTCAAAATCTATGGTACCAAATGGGCTGAAATTTTGGAAAAGTGGTAAGAATCGTGGTTCAAATCGAAATCAGTCACAAAATCTCCATAAAGTTTAATTCTTATTAAAATCATGTTTTTTCATGGCTCATTTCAGACTTGGGTTCGAACTTTGGGAGCAGTTTTCTCAAAATCTATAGAACCAAATGGGCTGAAATTTTGGAAAAGTGGTAAGAATCGTGGTACAAATCGAAATCAGTCACAAAATCTCCATAAAGTTTAATTCTTAGAAAAATCATGTTTTTTTCATGGCTCATTTCAGACTTGGGTTCGAACTTTGGAAGCAGTTTTCTCACAATCTATGGAACCAAATGGGCTGAAATTTTGGAAAAGTGGTAAGAATCGTGGTACAAATCGAATTCAGTCACAAATTCTCCATAAAGTTTGATTCTTAGAAAAATCATGTTTTTTATTAAGGCTCATTTCAGACTTGGGTTCGAACTTTGGAAGCAGTTTTCTCACAATCTATGGAACCAAATGGGCTGAAATTTTGGAAAAGTGGTAAGAATCGTGGTACAAATCGAATTCAGTCACAAAATCTCCATTAAGTTTGATTCTTAGAAAAATCATGTTTTTTATTAAGGCTCATTTCAGACTTGGGTTCGAACTTTGGAAGCAGTTTTCTCACAATCTATGGAACCAAATGGGCTGAAATTTTGGAAAAGTGGTAAGAATCGTGGTACAAATCGAATTCAGTCACAAATTCTCCATAAAGTTTGATTCTTAGAAAAATCATGTTTTTTATTAAGGCTCATTTCAGACTTGGGTTCGAACTTTGGAAGCAGTTTTCTCACAATCTATGGAACCAAATGGGCTGAAATTTTGGAAAAGTGGTAAGAATCGTGGTACAAATCGAATTCAGTCACAAAATCTCCATTAAGTTTGACTATTAGAAAAATCTTGAATTTAATGAATGCTAATTTCAGACTTGGGTTCGAACTTTTGAAGCAGTTTTTTCAAAATCTATGGTACCAAATGGGCTGAAATTTTGGAAAAGTTGTAAGAATTGTGGTACAAATCGAAATCAGTCACAAAATCTCCATAAAGTTTAATTCGTAGAAAAATCATGTTTTTTCATGGCTCATTTCATACTTGGGTTCGAACTTTGGAAGCAGTTTTCTCACAATCTATGGAACCAAATGGGCTGAAATTTTGGAAAAGTGGTAAGAATCGTGGTACAAATCGAAATCAGTCACAAAATCTCCATAAAGTTTGATTCTTAGAAAAATCATGTTTTTTATTAAGGCTCATTTCAGACTTGGGTTCGAACTTTGGAAGCAGTTTTTTCAGGCTCTATGGTACCAAATGGGCTGAAATTTTGGAAAAGTGGAAAGAATCGTGGTACAAATCGAATTCAGTCACAAAATCGAGATTAAGTTGTATTTTTAAAAAAATCATGATTTTTATGTACGCTAATTTCAGACTTGGGTTCGAACTTTGGGAGCAGTTTTCTCAAAATCTATAGAACCAAATGGGCTGAAATTTTGGAAAAGTGGTAAGAATCGTGGTAAGAATCAAATTCAGTCACAAAATCTCTATCAAGTTGTATTTTTTAAAAAATCATGATTTTTATGGACGCTGATTTCAGACTTGGGTTCGAACTTTGGAAGCAGTTTTCTCAAAATCTATGGTACTAAATGGGTTGAAATTTTGGAAATGTGGTAAGAATCGTGGTACAAATCGAAATCAGTCACAAAATCTCCATAAAGTCTGATTCTTAGAAAAATCATGTTTTTTATTAAGGCTCATTTCAGACTTGGGTTCGAACTTTGGAAGCAGTTTTCTCAAAATCTATGGTACCAAATGGGCTGAAATTTTGGAAAAGTGGTAAGAATCGTGGTTCAAATCGAAATCAGTCACAAAATCTCCATAAAGTTTAATTCTTATTAAAATCATGTTTTTTCATGGCTCATTTCAGACTTGGGTTCGAACTTTGGGAGCTGTTTTCTCAAAATCTATAGAACCAAATGGGCTGAAATTTTGGAAAAGTGGTAAGAATCGTGGTACAAATCGAAATCAGTCACAAAATCTCCATAAAGTTTAATTCTTAGAAAAATCATGTTTTTTTCATGGCTCATTTCAGACTTGGGTTCGAACTTTGGGAGCAGTTTTCTCAAAATCTATAGAACCAAATGGGCTGAAATTTTGGAAAAGTGGAAAGAATCGTGGTACAAATCGAATTCAGTCACAAAATCGAGATTAAGTTGTATTTTTAAAAAAATCATGATTTTTATGTACGCTAATTTCAGACTTGGGTTCGAACTTTGGAAGCAGTTTTCTCAAAATCTATGGTACCAAATGGCCCGAAATTTTGGAAAAGTGGTAAGAATCGTGGTAAGAATCAAATTTAGTCACAAAATCTCTATCAAGTTGTATTTTTTCAAAAATCATGATTTTTATGGACGCTGATTTCAGACTTGGGTTCGATATTTGGAAGCAGTTTTCTCAAAATCTATGGTACCAAATGGGTTGAAATTTTGGAAATGTGGTAAGAATCGTGGTACAAATCGAAATCAGTCACGAAATCTCCATAAAGTTTGATTCTTAGAAAAATCATGTTTTTTATTAAGGCTCATTTCAGACTTGGGTTCGAACTTTGGAAGCAGTTTTCTCAAAATCTATGGTACCAAATGGGCTGAAATTTTGGAAAAAAGGTAAGAATCGTGGTACAAATCGAATTCAGTCACAAAATCTCCATCAAGTTGTATTTTAAAAAAAATCATGATTTTTATGGACGCTAATTTCAGACTTGGGTTCGAACTTTGGAAGCAGTTTTCTCAAAATCTATGGTACCAAATGGGCTGAAATTTTGGAAAAAAGGTAAGAATCGTGGTACAAATCGAATTCAGTCTTAAAATCTCCATAAAGTTTGATTCTTAGAAAAATCATGTTTTTTATTAAGGCTCATTTCAGACTTGGGTTCGAACTTTGGAAGCAGTTTTCTCAAAATCTATGGTACCAAATGGGCCGAAATTTTGGAAAAGTGGTGAGAATCGTGGTACAAATCGAATTCAGTCACAAAATCGAGATTAAGTTGTATTTTTAAAACAATCATGATTTATATGTACGCTAATTTCAGACTTGGGTTCGAACTTTGGAAGCAGTTTTCTCAAAATCTATGGTACCAAATGGGCCGAAATTTTGGAAAAGTGGTAAGAATCGTGGTACAAATCGAATTCAGTCACAAAATCTCCATCAAGTTGTATTTTTTAAAAAATCATGATTTTTATGGACGCTGATTTCAGACTTGGGTTCGATATTTGGAAGCAGTTTTCTCAAAATCTATGGTACTAAATGGGTTGAAATTTTGGAAATGTGGTAAGAATCGTGGTACAAATCGAAATCAGTCACAAAATCTCCATAAAGTCTGATTCTTAGAAAAATCATGTTTTTTATTAAGGCTCATTTCAGACTTGGGTTCGAACTTTGGAAGCAGTTTTCTCAAAATCCATGGTGCCAAATGGGCTGAAATTTTGGAAAAGTGGTAAGAATCGTGGTACAAATCGAATTCAGTTTCAAAATCGCAATTGAGTTGTATTTTTAAAAAAATCATGATTTTTATGTACGCTAATTTCAGACTTGGGTTCGATATTTGGAAGCAGTTTTCTCAAAATCTATGGAACCAAATGGGCTGAAATTTTGGAAAAGTGGTAAGATTCGTGGTTCAAATCGAAATCAGTCACAAAATCTCCATCAAGTTTAATTCGTAGAAAAATCATGTTTTTTCATGGCTCATTTCAGACTTGGGTTCGAACTTTGGAAGCAGTTTTCTCACAATCTATGGAACCAAATGGGCTGAAATTTTGGAAAAGTGGTAAGAATCGTGGTACAAATCGAATTCAGTCACAAAATCTCCATAAAGTTTGATTCTTAGAAAAATCATGTTTTTTATTAAGGCTCATTTCAGACTTGGGTTCGAACTTTGGAAGCAGTTTTCTCAAAGTCCATGGTGCCAAATGGGCTGAAATTTTGGAAAAGTCGTAAGAATCGTGGTACAAATCGAATTCAGTTTCAAAATCGCAATTAAAGTGTATTTTTAAAAAAATCATGATTTTTATGTACGCTAATTTCAGACTTGGGTTCGAACTTTGGGAGCAGTTTTCTCAAAATCTATAGAACCAAATGGGCTGAAATTTTGGAAAAGTGGTAAGAATCGTGGTACAAATCGAAAACAGTCACAAAATCTCCATAAAGTTTAATTCTTAGAAAAATCATGTTTTTTTCATGGCTCATTTCAGACTTGGGTTCGAACTTTGGAAGCAGTTTTCTCAAAATCTATAGAACCAAATGGGCTGAAATTTTGGAAAAAAGGTAAGAATCGTGGTACAAATCGAATTCAGTCACAAAATCTCCATCAAGTTTGACTATTAGAAAAATCTTGAATTTAATGAATGCTTATTTCAGACTTGGGTTCGAACTTTGGAAGCAGTTGTCTCAAAATCTATGGTACCAAATGGGCTGAAATTTTGGAAAAGTGGTAAGAATCGTTGTTCAAATCGAAATCAGTCACAAAATCTCCATAAAGTTTAATTCGTAGAAAAATCATGTTTTTTCATGGCTCATTTCATACTTGGGTTCGAACTTTGGAAGCAGTTTTCTCACAATCTATGGAACCAAATGGGCTGAAATTTTGGAAAAGTGGTAAGAATCGTGGTACAAATCGAAATCAGTCACAAAATCTCCATAAAGTTTGATTCTTATTAAAATCATGTTTTTTCATGGCTCATTTCAGACTTGGGTTCGAACTTTGGGAGCTGTTTTCTCAAAATCTATAGAACCAAATGGGCTGAAATTTTGGAAAAGTGGTAAGAATCGTGGTACAAATCGAAATCAGTCACAAAATCTCCATAAAGTTTAATTCTTAGAAAAATCATGTTTTTTTCATGGCTCATTTCAGACTTGGGTTCGAACTTTGGGAGCAGTTTTCTCAAAATCTATAGAACCAAATGGGCTGAAATTTTGGAAAAAAGGTAAGAATCGTGGTACAAATCGAATTCAGTCACAAAATCTCCATCAAGTTTGACTATTAGAAAAATCTTGAATTTAATGAATGCTTATTTCAGACTTGGGTTCGAACTTTGGAAGCAGTTGTCTCAAAATCTATGGTACCAAATGGGCTGAAATTTTTGAAAAGTGGTAAGAATCGTTGTTCAAATCGAAATCAGTCACAAAATCTCCATAAAGTTTAATTCGTAGAAAAATCATGTTTTTTCATGGCTCATTTCAGACTTGGGTTCGAACTTTGGAAGCAGTTTTCTCACAATCTATGGAACCAAATGGGCTGAAATTTTGGAAAAGTGGTAAGAATCGTGGTACAAATCGAATTCAGTCACAAATTCTCCATAAAGTTTGATTATTAGAAAAATCATGTTTTTTATTAAGGCTCATTTCAGACTTGGGTTCGAACTTTGGAAGCAGTTTTCTCACAATCTATGGAACCAAATGGGCTGAAATTTTGGAAAAGTGGTAAGAATCGTGGTACAAATCGAATTCAGTCACAAAATCTCCATTAAGTTTGACTATTAGAAAAATCTTGAATTTAATGAATGCTAATTTCAGACTTGGGTTCGAACTTTTGAAGCAGTTTTTTCAAAATCTATGGTACCAAATGGGCTGAAATTTTGGAAAAGTTGTAAGAATTGTGGTACAAATCGAAATCAGTCTCAAAATCGCATTTAAGTTGTATTTTTTAAAAAAATCATGATTTTTATGTACGCTAATTTCAGACTTGGGTTCGAACTTTGAGAGCAGTTTTCTCAAAATCTATAGAACCAAAAGGGGCTGAAATTTTGGAAAAGTGGTAAGAATCGTGGAACAAATCGAAATCAGTCACAAAATCTCCATAAAGTTTTTATTCTTAGAAAAATCATGTTTTTTTCATGGCTCATTTCAGACTTGGGTTCGAACTTTGGGAGCAGGTTTCTCAAAATCTATAGAACCAAATGGGCTGAAATTTTGGAAAAAAGGTAAGAATCGTGGTACAAATCGAATTCAGTCACAAAATCTCCATCAAGTTTGACTATTAGAAAAATCTTGAATTTAATGAATGCTTATTTCAGACTTGGGTTCGAACTTTGGAAGCAGTTGTCTCAAAATCTATGGTACCAAATGGGCTGAAATTTTTGAAAAGTGGTAAGAATCGTTGTTCAAATCGAAATCAGTCACAAAATCTCCATAAAGTTTAATTCGTAGAAAAATCATGTTTTTTCATGGCTCATTTCAGACTTGGGTTCGAACTTTGGAAGCAGTTTTCTCACAATCTATGGAACCAAATGGGCTGAAATTTTGGAAAAGTGGTAAGAATCGTGGTACAAATCGAATTCATTCACAAAATCTCCATAAAGTTTGATTCTTAGAAAAATCATGTTTTTTATTAAGGCTCATTTCAGACTTGGGTTCGAACTTTGGAAGCAGTTTTCTCAAAGTCCATGGTGCCAAATGGGCTGAAATTTTGGAAAAGTCGTAATAATCGTGGTACAAATCGAATTCAGTTTCAAAATCGCAATTAAAGTGTATTTTTAAAAAAATCATGATTTTTATGTACGCTAATTTCAGACTTGGGTTCGAACTTTGGGAGCAGTTTTCTCAAAATCTATAGAACCAAATGGGCTGAAATTTTGGAAAAGTGGTAAGAATCGTGGTACAAATCGAAATCAGTCACAAAATCTCCATAATGTTTAATTCTTAGAAAAATCATGTTTTTTTCATGGCTCATTTCAGACTTGGGTTCGAACTTTGGGAGCAGTTTTCTCAAAATCTATAGAACCAAATGGGCTGAAATTTTGGAAAAAAGGTAAGAATCGTGGTACAAATCGAATTCAGTCACAAAATCTCCATCAAGTTTGACTATTAGAAAAATCTTGAATTTAATGAATGCTTATTTCAGACTTGGGTTCGAACTTTGGAAGCAGTTGTCTCAAAATCTATGGTACCAAATGGGCTGAAATTTTGGAAAAGTGGTAAGAATCGTTGTTCAAATCGAAATCAGTCACAAAATCTCCATAAAGTTTAATTCGTAGAAAAATCATGTTTTTTCATGGCTCATTTCAGACTTGGGTTCGAACTTTGGAAGCAGTTTTCTCACAATCTATGGAACCAAATGGGCTGAAATTTTGGAAAAGTGGTAAGAATCGTGGTACAAATCGAATTCAGTCACAAATTCTCCATAAAGTTTGATTCTTAGAAAAATCATGTTTTTTATTAAGGCTCATTTCAGACTTGGGTTCGAACTTTGGAAGCAGTTTTCTCACAATCTATGGAACCAAATGGGCTGAAATTTTGGAAAAGTGGTAAGAATCGTGGTACAAATCGAATTCAGTCACAAAATCTCCATTAAGTTTGACTATTAGAAAAATCTTGAATTTAATGAATGCTAATTTCAGACTTGGGTTCGAACTTTTGAAGCAGTTTTTTCAAAATCTATGGTACCAAATGGGCTGAAATTTTGGAAAAGTTGTAAGAATTGTGGTACAAATCGAAATCAGTCTCAAAATCGCATTTAAGTTGTATTTTTTAAAAAAATCATGATTTTTATGTACGCTAATTTCAGACTTGGGTTCGAACTTTGAGAGCAGTTTTCTCAAAATCTATAGAACCAAAAGGGGCTGAAATTTTGGAAAAGTGGTAAGAATCGTGGAACAAATCGAAATCAGTCACAAAATCTCCATAAAGTTTTTATTCTTAGAAAAATCATGTTTTTTTCATGGCTCATTTCAGACTTGGGTTCGAACTTTGGAAGCAGTTTTCTCAAAATCTATGTTACCAAATAGGCTGAAATTTTTGAAAAAAGGTAAGAATCGTGGTACAAATCGAATTCAGTCACAAAATCTCCATCAAGTTGTATTTTAAAAAAAATCATGATTTTTATGGACGCTAATTTCAGACTTGGGTTCGAACTTTGGAAGCAGTTTTCTCAAAATCTATGGTACCAAATGGGCTGAAATTTTGGAAAAAAGGTAAGAATCGTGGTACAAATCGAATTCAGTCACAAAATCTCCATCAAGTTGTATTTTAAAAAAAATCATGATTTTTATGGACGCTTATTTCAGACTTGGGTTCGAACTTTGGAAGCAGTTTTCTCAAAATCTATGGTACCAAATGGGCTGAAATTTTGGAAAAGTGGTAAGAATCGTGGTTCAAATCGAAATCAGTCACAAAATCTCCATAAAGTTTAATTCTTATTAAAATCATGTTTTTTCATGGCTCATTTCAGACTTGGGTTCGAATTTTGGGAGCAGTTTTCTCAAAATCTATAGAACCAAATGGGCTGAAATTTTGGAAAAGTGGTAAGAATCGTGGTACAAATCGAAATCAGTCACAAAATCTCCATAAAGTTTAATTCTTAGAAAAATCATGTTTTTTTCATGGCTCATTTCAGACTTGGGTTCGAACTTTGGGAGCAGGTTTCTCAAAATCTATAGAACCAAATGGGCTGAAATTTTGGAAAAAAGGTAAGAATCGTGGTACAAATCGAATTCAGTCACAAAATCTCCATCAAGTTTGACTATTAGAAAAATCTTGAATTTAATGAATGCTTATTTCAGACTTGGGTTCGAACTTTGGAAGCAGTTGTCTCAAAATCTATGGTACCAAATGGGCTGAAATTTTTGAAAAGTGGTAAGAATCGTTGTTCAAATCGAAATCAGTCACAAAATCTCCATAAAGTTTAATTTGTAGAAAAATCATGTTTTTTCATGGCTCATTTCAGACTTGGGTTCGAACTTTGGAAGCAGTTTTCTCACAATCTATGGAACCAAATGGGCTGAAATTTTGGAAAAGTGGTAAGAATCGTGGTACAAATCGAATTCAGTCACAAAATCTCCATAAAGTTTGATTCTTAGAAAAATCATGTTTTTTATTAAGGCTCATTTCAGACTTGGGTTCGAACTTTGGAAGCAGTTTTCTCAAAGTCCATGGTGCCAAATGGGCTGAAATTTTGGAAAAGTCGTAATAATCGTGGTACAAATCGAATTCAGTTTCAAAATCGCAATTAAAGTGTATTTTTAAAAAAATCATGATTTTTATGTACGCTAATTTCAGACTTGGGTTCGAACTTTGGGAGCAGTTTTCTCAAAATCTATAGAACCAAATGGGCTGAAATTTTGGAAAAGTGGTAAGAATCGTGGTACAAATCGAAATCAGTCACAAAATCTCCATAAAGTTTAATTCTTAGAAAAATCATGTTTTTTTCATGGCTCATTTCAGACTTGGGTTCGAACTTTGGGAGCAGTTTTCTCAAAATCTATAGAACCAAATGGGCTGAAATTTTGGAAAAAAGGTAAGAATCGTGGTACAAATCGAATTCAGTCACAAAATCTCCATCAAGTTTGACTATTAGAAAAATCTTGAATTTAATGAATGCTTATTTCAGACTTGGGTTCGAACTTTGGAAGCAGTTGTCTCAAAATCTATGGTACCAAATGGGCTGAAATTTTTGAAAAGTGGTAAGAATCGTTGTTCAAATCGAAATCAGTCACAAAATCTCCATAAAGTTTAATTTGTAGAAAAATCATGTTTTTTCATGGCTCATTTCAGACTTGGGTTCGAACTTTGGAAGCAGTTTTCTCACAATCTATGGAACCAAATGGGCTGAAATTTTGGAAAAGTGGTAAGAATCGTGGTACAAATCGAATTCAGTCACAAAATCTCCATAAAGTTTGATTCTTAGAAAAATCATGTTTTTTATTAAGGCTCATTTCAGACTTGGGTTCGAACTTTGGAAGCAGTTTTCTCAAAGTCCATGGTGCCAAATGGGCTGAAATTTTGGAAAAGTCGTAATAATCGTGGTACAAATCGAATTCAGTTTCAAAATCGCAATTAAAGTGTATTTTTAAAAAAATCATGATTTTTATGTACGCTAATTTCAGACTTGGGTTCGAACTTTGGGAGCAGTTTTCTCAAAATCTATAGAACCAAATGGGCTGAAATTTTGGAAAAGTGGTAAGAATCGTGGTACAAATCGAAATCAGTCACAAAATCTCCATAAAGTTTAATTCTTAGAAAAATCATGTTTTTTTCATGGCTCATTTCAGACTTGGGTTCGAACTTTGGGAGCAGTTTTCTCAAAATCTATAGAACCAAATGGGCTGAAATTTTGGAAAAAAGGTAAGAATCGTGGTACAAATCGAATTCAGTCACAAAATCTCCATCAAGTTTGACTATTAGAAAAATCTTGAATTTAATGAATGCTTATTTCAGACTTGGGTTCGAACTTTGGAAGCAGTTGTCTCAAAATCTATGGTACCAAATGGGCTGAAATTTTGGAAAATTGGTAAGAATCGTTGTTCAAATCGAAATCAGTCACAAAATCTCCATAAAGTTTAATTCGTAGAAAAATCATGTTTTTTCATGGCTCATTTCATACTTGGGTTCGAACTTTGGAAGCAGTTTTCTCACAATCTATGGAACCAAATGGGCTGAAATTTTGGAAAAGTGGTAAGAATCGTGGTACAAATCGAAATCAGTCACAAAATCTCCATAAAGTTTGATTCTTAGAAAAATCATGTTTTTTATTAAGGCTCATTTCAGACTTGGGTTCGAACTTTGGAAGCAGTTTTTCAGGCACTATGGTACCAAATGGGCTGAAATTTTGGAAAAGTGGAAAGAATCGTGGTACAAATCGAATTCAGTCACAAAATCGAGATTAAGTTGTATTTTTAAAAAAATCATGATTTTTATGTACGCTAATTTCAGACTTGGGTTCGAACTTTGGAAGCAGTTTTCTCAAAATCTATGGTACCAAATGGCCCGAAATTTTGGAAAAGTGGTAAGAATCGTGGTAAGAATCAAATTCAGTCACAAAATCTCTATCAAGTTGTATTTTTTCAAAAATCATGATTTTTATGGACGCTGATTTCAGACTTGGGTTCGATATTTGGAAGCAGTTTTCTCAAAATCTATGGTACCAAATGGGTTGAAATTTTGGAAATGTGGTAAGAATCGTGGTACAAATCGAAATCAGTCACGAAATCTCCATAAAGTTTGATTCTTAGAAAAATCATGTTTTTTATTAAGGCTCATTTCAGACTTGGGTTCGAACTTTGGAAGCAGTTTTCTCAAAATCTATGGTACCAAATGGGCTGAAATTTTGGAAAAAAGGTAAGAATCGTGGTACAAATCGAATTCAGTCACAAAATCTCCATCAAGTTGTATTTTAAAAAAAATCATGATTTTTATGGACGCTAATTTCAGACTTGGGTTCGAACTTTGGAAGCAGTTTTCTCAAAATCTATGGTACCAAATGGGCTGAAATTTTGGAAAAAAGGTAAGAATCGTGGTACAAATCGAATTCAGTCTTAAAATCTCCATAAAGTTTGATTCTTAGAAAAATCGTGTTTTTTATTAAGGCTCATTTCAGACTTGGGTTCGAACTTTGGAAGCAGTTTTCTCAAAATCTATGGTACCAAATGGGCCGAAATTTTGGAAAAGTGGTGAGAATCGTGGTACAAATCGAATTCAGTCACAAAATCGAGATTAAGTTGTATTTTTAAAACAATCATGATTTATATGTACGCTAATTTCAGACTTGGGTTCGAACTTTGGAAGCAGTTTTCTCAAAATCTATGGTACCAAATGGGCCGAAATTTTGGAAAAGTGGTAAGAATCGTGGTACAAATCGAATTCAGTCACAAAATCTCCATCAAGTTGTATTTTTTAAAAAATCATGATTTTTATGGACGCTGATTTCAGACTTGGGTTCGATATTTGGAAGCAGTTTTCTCAAAATCTATGGTACTAAATGGGTTGAAATTTTGGAAATGTGGTAAGAATCGTGGTACAAATCGAAATCAGTCACAAAATCTCCATAAAGTCTGATTCTTAGAAAAATCATGTTTTTTATTAAGGCTCATTTCAGACTTGGGTTCGAACTTTGGAAGCAGTTTTCTCAAAATCCATGGTGCCAAATGGGCTGAAATTTTGGAAAAGTGGTAAGAATCGTGGTACAAATCGAATTCAGTTTCAAAATCGCAATTGAGTTGTATTTTTAAAAAAATCATGATTTTTATGTACGCTAATTTCAGACTTGGGTTCGAACTTTGGAAGCAGTTTTCTCAAAATCTATGGTACCAAATGGGCCGAAATTTTGGAAAAGTGGTAAGAATCGTGGTAAAAATCAAATTCAGTCACAAAATCTCTATCAAGTTGTATTTTTTACAAAATCATGATTTTTATGGACGCTGATTTCAGACTTGGGTTCGATATTTGGAAGCAGTTTTCTCAAAATCTATGGTACCAAATGGGTTGAAATTTTGGAAATGTGGTAAGAATCGTGGTACAAATCGAAATCAGTCAAAAAACCTCCATAAAGTCTGATTCTTAGAAAAGTCATGTTTTTTATTAAGGCTCATTTCAGACTTGGGTTCGAACTTTGGAAGCAGTTTTTCAGGCACTATGGTACCAAATGGGCTAAAATTTTGGAATAGTGGTAAGAATCGTGGTACAAATCGAAATCAGTCACAAAATCTACATAAATTTTAATTCTTAGAAAAATCATGTTTTTTTCATGGCTCATTTCAGACTTGGGTTCGAACTTTGGAAGCAGTTTTTTCAGGCTCTATGGTACCAAATGGGCTGAAATTTTGGAAAAGTGGTAAGAATCGTGGTCCAAATCGAATTCAGTCACAAAATCTCCATAAAGTTTGATTCTTAGAAAAATCATGTTTTTTATTAAGGCTCATTTCAGACTTGGGTTCGAACTTTGGAAGCAGTTTTTTCAGGCTCTATGGTACCAAATGGGCCGAAATTTTGGAAAAGTGGAAAGAATCGTGGTACAAATCGAATTCAGTCACAAAATCGAGATTAAGTTGTATTTTTAAAAAAATCATGATTTTTATGTACGCTAATTTCAGACTTGGGTTCGAACTTTGGAAGCAGTTTTCTCAAAATCTATGGTACCAAATGGGCCGAAATTTTGGAAAAGTGGTAAGAATCGTGGTAAAAATCAAATTCAGTCACAAAATCTCTATCAAGTTGTATTTTTTACAAAATCATGATTTTTATGGACGCTGATTTCAGACTTGGGTTCGATATTTGGAAGCAGTTTTCTCAAAATCTATGGTACCAAATGGGTTGAAATTTTGGAAATGTGGTAAGAATCGTGGTACAAATCGAAATCAGTCAAAAAACCTCCATAAAGTCTGATTCTTAGAAAAGTCATGTTTTTTATTAAGGCTCATTTCAGACTTGGGTTCGAACTTTGGAAGCAGTTTTTCAGGCACTATGGTACCAAATGGGCTAAAATTTTGGAATAGTGGTAAGAATCGTGGTACAAATCGAAATCAGTCACAAAATCTACATAAATTTTAATTCTTAGAAAAATCATGTTTTTTTCATGGCTCATTTCAGACTTGGGTTCGAACTTTGGAAGCAGTTTTTTCAGGCTCTATGGTACCAAATGGGCTGAAATTTTGGAAAAGTGGTAAGAATCGTGGTACAAATCGAAATCAGTCACAAAATCTCCATCAAGTTTAATTCTTAGAAAAATCACGTTTTTTCATGGCTCATTTCAGACTTGGGTTCGAACTTTGGAAGCAGTTTTCTCACAATCTATGGAACCAAATGGGCTGAAATTTTGGAAAAGTGGTAAGAATCGTGGTACAAATCGAATTCAGTCACAAAATCTCCATTAAGTTTGACTATTAGAAAAATCTTGAATTTAATGAATGCTAATTTCAGACTTGGGTTCGAACTTTTGAAGCAGTTTTTTCAAAATCTATGCTACCAAATGGGCTGAAATTTTGGAAAAGTTGTAAGAATTGTGGTACAAATCGAAATCAGTCTCAAAATCGCATTTAAGTTGTATTTTTTAAAAAAATCATGATTTTTATGTACGCTAATTTCAGACTTGGGTTCGAACTTTGAGAGCAGTTTTCTCAAAATCTATAGAACCAAAAGGGGCTGAAATTTTGGAAAAGTGGTAAGAATCGTGGAACAAATCGAAATCAGTCACAAAATCTCCATAAAGTTTTTATTCTTAGAAAAATCATGTTTTTTTCATGGCTCATTTCAGACTTGGGTTCGAACTTTGGAAGCAGTTTTCTCAAAATCTATGTTACCAAATGGGCTGAAATTTTTGAAAAAAGGTAAGAATCGTGGTACAAATCGAATTCAGTCACAAAATCTCCATCAAGTTGTATTTTAAAAAAAATCATGATTTTTATGGACGCTAATTTCAGACTTGGGTTCGAACTTTGGAAGCAGTTTTCTCAAAATCTATGGTACCAAATGGGCTGAAATTTTGGAAAAAAGGTAAGAATCGTGGTACAAATCGAATTCAGTCACAAAATCTCCATCAAGTTGTATTTTAAAAAAAATCATGATTTTTATGGACGCTTATTTCAGACTTGGGTTCGAACTTTGGAAGCAGTTTTCTCAAAATCTATGGTACCAAATGGGCCGAAATTTTGGAAAAGTGGTAAGAATCGTGGTAAAAATCAAATTCAGTCACAAAATCTCTATCAAGTTGTATTTTTTACAAAATCATGATTTTTATGGACGCTGATTTCAGACTTGGGTTCGATATTTGGAAGCAGTTTTCTCAAAATCTATGGTACCAAATGGGTTGAAATTTTGGAAATGTGGTAAGAATCGTGGTACAAATCGAAATCAGTCAAAAAACCTCTATAAAGTCTGATTCTTAGAAAAGTCATGTTTTTTATTAAGGCTCATTTCAGACTTGGGTTCGAACTTTGGAAGCAGTTTTTCAGGCACTATGGTACCAAATGGGCTAAAATTTTGGAATAGTGGTAAGAATCGTGGTACAAATCGAAATCAGTCACAAAATCTACATAAATTTTAATTCTTAGAAAAATCATGTTTTTTTCATGGCTCATTTCAGACTTGGGTTCGAACTTTGGAAGCAGTTTTTTCAGGCTCTATGGTACCAAATGGGCTGAAATTTTGGAAAAGTGGTAAGAATCGTGGTACAAATCGAAATCAGTCACAAAATCTCCATCAAGTTTAATTCTTAGAAAAATCACGTTTTTTCATGGCTCATTTCAGACTTGGGTTCGAACTTTGGAAGCAGTTTTCTCACAATCTATGGAACCAAATGGGCTGAAATTTTGGAAAAGTGGTAAGAATCGTGGTACAAATCGAATTCAGTCACAAAATCTCCATTAAGTTTGACTATTAGAAAAATCTTGAATTTAATGAATGCTAATTTCAGACTTGGGTTCGAACTTTTGAAGCAGTTTTTTCAAAATCTATGCTACCAAATGGGCTGAAATTTTGGAAAAGTTGTAAGAATTGTGGTACAAATCGAAATCAGTCTCAAAATCGCATTTAAGTTGTATTTTTTAAAAAAATCATGATTTTTATGTACGCTAATTTCAGACTTGGGTTCGAACTTTGAGAGCAGTTTTCTCAAAATCTATAGAACCAAAAGGGGCTGAAATTTTGGAAAAGTGGTAAGAATCGTGGAACAAATCGAAATCAGTCACAAAATCTCCATAAAGTTTTTATTCTTAGAAAAATCATGTTTTTTTCATGGCTCATTTCAGACTTGGGTTCGAACTTTGGAAGCAGTTTTCTCAAAATCTATGTTACCAAATGGGCTGAAATTTTTGAAAAAAGGTAAGAATCGTGGTACAAATCGAATTCAGTCACAAAATCTCCATCAAGTTGTATTTTAAAAAAAATCATGATTTTTATGGACGCTAATTTCAGACTTGGGTTCGAACTTTGGAAGCAGTTTTCTCAAAATCTATGGTACCAAATGGGCTGAAATTTTGGAAAAAAGGTAAGAATCGTGGTACAAATCGAATTCAGTCACAAAATCTCCATCAAGTTGTATTTTAAAAAAAATCATGATTTTTATGGACGCTTATTTCAGACTTGGGTTCGAACTTTGGAAGCAGTTTTCTCAAAATCTATGGTACCAAATGGGCTGAAATTTTGGAAAAGTGGTAAGAATCGTGGTTCAAATCGAAATCAGTCACAAAATCTCCATAAAGTTTAATTCTTATTAAAATCATGTTTTTTCATGGCTCATTTCAGACTTGGGTTCGAACTTTGGGAGCAGTTTTCTCAAAATCTATAGAACCAAATGGGCTGAAATTTTGGAAAAGTGGTAAGAATCGTGGTACAAATCGAAATCAGTCACAAAATCTCCATAAAGTTTAATTCTTAGAAAAATCATGTTTTTTTCATGGCTCATTTCAGACTTGGGTTCGAACTTTGGGAGCAGGTTTCTCAAAATCTATAGAACCAAATGGGCTGAAATTTTGGAAAAAAGGTAAGAATCGTGGTACAAATCGAATTCAGTCACAAAATCTCCATCAAGTTTGACTATTAGAAAAATCTTGAATTTAATGAATGCTTATTTCAGACTTGGGTTCGAACTTTGGAAGCAGTTGTCTCAAAATCTATGGTACCAAATGGGCTGAAATTTTTGAAAAGTGGTAAGAATCGTTGTTCAAATCGAAATCAGTCACAAAATCTCCATAAAGTTTAATTCGTAGAAAAATCATGTTTTTTCATGGCTCATTTCAGACTTGGGTTCGAACTTTGGAAGCAGTTTTCTCACAATCTATGGAACCAAATGGGCTGAAATTTTGTAAAAGTGGTAAGAATCGTGGTACAAATCGAATTCAGTCACAAAATCTCCATAAAGTTTGATTCTTAGAAAAATCATGTTTTTTATTAAGGCTCATTTCAGACTTGGGTTCGAACTTTGGAAGCAGTTTTCTCAAAGTCCATGGTGCCAAATGGGCTGAAATTTTGGAAAAGTCGTAATAATCGTGGTACAAATCGAATTCAGTTTCAAAATCGCAATTAAAGTGTATTTTTAAAAAAATCATGATTTTTATGTACGCTAATTTCAGACTTGGGTTCGAACTTTGGGAGCAGTTTTCTCAAAATCTATAGAACCAAATGGGCTGAAATTTTGGAAAAGTGGTAAGAATCGTGGTACAAATCGAAATCAGTCACAAAATCTCCATAAAGTTTAATTCTTAGAAAAATCATGTTTTTTTCATGGCTCATTTCAGACTTGGGTTCGAACTTTGGGAGCAGGTTTCTCAAAATCTATAGAACCAAATGGGCTGAAATTTTGGAAAAAAGGTAAGAATCGTGGTACAAATCGAATTCAGTCACAAAATCTCCATCAAGTTTGACTATTAGAAAAATCTTGAATTTAATGAATGCTTATTTCAGACTTGGGTTCGAACTTTGGAAGCAGTTGTCTCAAAATCTATGGTACCAAATGGGCTGAAATTTTTGAAAAGTGGTAAGAATCGTTGTTCAAATCGAAATCAGTCACAAAATCTCCATAAAGTTTAATTCGTAGAAAAATCATGTTTTTTCATGGCTCATTTCAGACTTGGGTTCGAACTTTGGAAGCAGTTTTCTCACAATCTATGGAACCAAATGGGCTGAAATTTTGTAAAAGTGGTAAGAATCGTGGTACAAATCGAATTCAGTCACAAAATCTCCATAAAGTTTGATTCTTAGAAAAATCATGTTTTTTATTAAGGCTCATTTCAGACTTGGGTTCGAACTTTGGAAGCAGTTTTTCAGGCTCTATGGTACCAAATGGGCTGAAATTTTGGAATAGTGGTAAAAATCGTGGTACAAATCGAAATCAGTCACAAAATCTCCATAAAGTTTAATTCTTAGAAAAATCATGTTTTTTTCATGGCTCATTTCAGACTTGGGTTCGAACTTTGGGAGCAGTTTTCTCAAAATCTATAGAACCAAATGGGCTGAAATTTTGGAAAAAAGGTAAGAATCGTGGTACAAATCGAATTCAGTCACAAAATCTCCATCAAGTTTGACTATTAGAAAAATCTTGAATTTAATGAATGCTTATTTCAGACTTGGGTTCGAACTTTGGAAGCAGTTGTCTCAAAATCTATGGTACCAAATGGGCTGAAATTTTGGAAAAGTGGTAAGAATCGTTGTTCAAATCGAAATCAGTCACAAAATCTCCATCAAGTTTAATTCGTAGAAAAATCATGTTTTTTCATGGCTCATTTCAGACTTGGGTTCGAACTTTGGAAGCAGTTTTCTCACAATCTATGGAACCAAATGGGCTGAAATTTTGGAAAAGTGGTAAGAATCGTGGTACAAATCGAATTCAGTCACAAAATCTCCATAAAGTTTGATTCTTAGAAAAATCATGTTTTTTATTAAGGCTCATTTCAGACTTGGGTTCGAACTTTGGAAGCAGTTTTCTCAAAGTCCATGGTGCCAAATGGGCTGAAATTTTGGAAAAGTCGTAAGAATCGTGGTACAAATCGAATTCAGTTTCAAAATCGCAATTAAAGTGTATTTTTAAAAAAATCATGATTTTTATGTACGCTAATTTCAGACTTGGGTTCGAACTTTGGGAGCAGTTTTCTCAAAATCTATAGAACCAAATGGGCTGAAATTTTGGAAAAGTGGTAAGAATCGTGGTACAAATCGAAATCAGTCACAAAATCTCCATCAAGTTTAATTCTTAGAAAAATCACGTTTTTTCATGGCTCATTTCAGACTTGGGTTCGAACTTTGGAAGCAGTTTTCTCACAATCTATGGAACCAAATGGGCTGAAATTTTGGAAAAGTGGTAAGAATCGTGGTACAAATCGAAATCAGTCACAAAATCTCCATAAAGTTTAATTCTTAGAAAAATCATGTTTTTTTCATGGCTCATTTCAGACTTGGGTTCGAACTTTGGGAGCAGGTTTCTCAAAATCTATAGAACCAAATGGGCTGAAATTTTGGAAAAAAGGTAAGAATCGTGGTACAAATCGAATTCAGTCACAAAATCTCCATCAAGTTTGACTATTAGAAAAATCTTGAATTTAATGAATGCTTATTTCAGACTTGGGTTCGAACTTTGGAAGCAGTTGTCTCAAAATCTATGGTACCAAATGGGCTGAAATTTTTGAAAAGTGGTAAGAATCGTTGTTCAAATCGAAATCAGTCACAAAATCTCCATAAAGTTTAATTCGTAGAAAAATCATGTTTTTTCATGGCTCATTTCAGACTTGGGTTCGAACTTTGGAAGCAGTTTTCTCACAATCTATGGAACCAAATGGGCTGAAATTTTGTAAAAGTGGTAAGAATCGTGGTACAAATCGAATTCAGTCACAAAATCTCCATAAAGTTTGATTCTTAGAAAAATCATGTTTTTTATTAAGGCTCATTTCAGACTTGGGTTCGAACTTTGGAAGCAGTTTTTCAGGCTCTATGGTACCAAATGGGCTGAAATTTTGGAATAGTGGTAAAAATCGTGGTACAAATCGAAATCAGTCACAAAATCTCCATAAAGTTTAATTCTTAGAAAAATCATGTTTTTTTCATGGCTCATTTCAGACTTGGGTTCGAACTTTGGGAGCAGTTTTCTCAAAATCTATAGAACCAAATGGGCTGAAATTTTGGAAAAAAGGTAAGAATCGTGGTACAAATCGAATTCAGTCACAAAATCTCCATCAAGTTTGACTATTAGAAAAATCTTGAATTTAATGAATGCTTATTTCAGACTTGGGTTCGAACTTTGGAAGCAGTTGTCTCAAAATCTATGGTACCAAATGGGCTGAAATTTTGGAAAAGTGGTAAGAATCGTTGTTCAAATCGAAATCAGTCACAAAATCTCCATCAAGTTTAATTCGTAGAAAAATCATGTTTTTTCATGGCTCATTTCAGACTTGGGTTCGAACTTTGGAAGCAGTTTTCTCACAATCTATGGAACCAAATGGGCTGAAATTTTGGAAAAGTGGTAAGAATCGTGGTACAAATCGAATTCAGTCACAAAATCTCCATAAAGTTTGATTCTTAGAAAAATCATGTTTTTTATTAAGGCTCATTTCAGACTTGGGTTCGAACTTTGGAAGCAGTTTTCTCAAAGTCCATGGTGCCAAATGGGCTGAAATTTTGGAAAAGTCGTAAGAATCGTGGTACAAATCGAATTCAGTTTCAAAATCGCAATTAAAGTGTATTTTTAAAAAAATCATGATTTTTATGTACGCTAATTTCAGACTTGGGTTCGAACTTTGGGAGCAGTTTTCTCAAAATCTATAGAACCAAATGGGCTGAAATTTTGGAAAAGTGGTAAGAATCGTGGTACAAATCGAAATCAGTCACAAAATCTCCATCAAGTTTAATTCTTAGAAAAATCACGTTTTTTCATGGCTCATTTCAGACTTGGGTTCGAACTTTGGAAGCAGTTTTCTCACAATCTATGGAACCAAATGGGCTGAAATTTTGGAAAAGTGGTAAGAATCGTGGTACAAATCGAATTCAGTCACAAAATCTCCATTAAGTTTGACTATTAGAAAAATCTTGAATTTAATGAATGCTAATTTCAGACTTGGGTTCGAACTTTGGAAGCAGTTTTTTCAAAATCTATGGTACCAAATGGGCTGAAATTTTGGAAAAGTTGTAAGAATTGTGGTACAAATCGAAATCAGTCTCAAAATCGCAATTAAGTTGTATTTTTTAAAAAATCATGATTTTTATGTACGCTAATTTCAGACTTGGGTTCGAACTTTGAGAGCAGTTTTCTCAAAATCTGTAGAACCAAAAGGGGCTGAAATTTTAGAAAAGTGGTAAGAATCGTGGTAAAAATCGAAATCAGTCACAAAATCTCCATAAAGTTTTTATTCTTAGAAAAATCATGTTTTTTTCATGGCTCATTTCAGACTTGTGTTCGAACTTTGGAAGCAGTTTTCTCAAAATCTATGGTACCAAATGGGCTGAAATTTTGGAAAAGTGGTAAGAATCGAGGTAGAAATCGAAATCAGTCACAAAATCTACATAAATTTTAATTCTTAGAAAAATCATGTTTTTTTCATGGCTCATTTCATACTTGGGTTCGAACTTTGGAAGCAGTTTTTTCAGGCTCTATGGTACCAAATGGGCTGAAATTTTGGAAAAGTGGTAAGAATCGTGGTACAAATCGAATTCAGTTTCAAAATCGCAATTAAGTTGTATTTTTAAAAAAATCATGATTTTTATGTACGCTAATTTCAGACTTGGGTTCGAACTTTGGGAGCAGTTTTCTCAAAATCTATAGAACCAAATGGGCTGAAATTTTGGAAAAGTGGTAAGAATCGTGGTACAAATCGAATTCAGTCACAAAATCTCCATTAAGTTTGACTATTAGAAAAATCTTGAATTTAATGAATGCTAATTTCAGACTTGGGTTCGAACTTTTGAAGCAGTTTTTTCAGGCTCTATGGTACCAAATGGGCTGAAATTTTGGAAAAGTGGTAAGAATCGAGGGACAAATCGAAATCAGTCACGAAATCTCCATAAAGTTTGATTCTTAGAAAAATCATGTTTTTTATTAAGGCTCATTTCAGACTTGGGTTCGAACTTTGGAAGCAGTTTTCTCAAAATCCATGGTGCCAAATGGGCTGAAATTTTGGAAAAGTGGTAAGAATCGTGGTACAAATCGAATTCAGTTTCAAAATCGCAATTAAGTTGTATTTTTAAAAAAATCATGATTTTTATGTACGCTAATTTCAGACTTGGGTTCGAACTTTGGGAGCAGTTTTCTCAAAATCTATAGAACCAAATGGGCTGAAATTTTGGAAAAGTGGTAAGAATCGTGGTAAGAATCAAATTCAGTCACAAAATCTCTATCAAGTTGTATTTTTTAAAAAATCATGATTTTTATGGACGCTGATTTCAGACTTGGGTTCGATATTTGGAAGCAGTTTTCTCAAAATCTATGGTACTAAATGGGTTGAAATTTTGGAAATGTGGTAAGAATCGTGGTACAAATCGAAATCAGTCACAAAATCTCCATAAAGTCTGATTCTTAGAAAAATCATGTTTTTTATTAAGTCTCATTTCAGACTTGGGTTCGAACTTTGGAAGCAGTTTTCTCAATATCTATGGTACCAAATGGGCTGAAATTTTGGAAAAGTGGTAAGAATCGTGGTTCAAATCGAAATCAGTCACAAAATCTCCATAAAGTTTAATTCTTATTAAAATCATGTTTTTTCATGGCTCATTTCAGACTTGGGTTCGAACTTTGGGAGCTGTTTTCTCAAAATCTATAGAACCAAATGGGCTGAAATTTTGGAAAAGTGGTAAGAATCGTGGTACAAATCGAAATCAGTCACAAAATCTCCATAAAGTTTAATTCTTAGAAAAATCATGTTTTTTTCATGGCTCATTTCAGACTTGGGTTCGAACTTTGGGAGCAGTTTTCTCAAAATCTATAGAACCAAATGGGCTGAAATTTTGGAAAAAAGGTAAGAATCGTGGTACAAATCGAATTCAGTCACAAAATCTCCATCAAGTTTGACTATTAGAAAAATCTTGAATTTAATGAATGCTTATTTCAGACTTGGGTTCGAACTTTGGAAGCAGTTGTCTCAAAATCTATGGTACCAAATGGGCTGAAATTTTTGAAAAGTGGTAAGAATCGTTGTTCAAATCGAAATCAGTCACAAAATCTCCATAAAGTTTAATTCGTAGAAAAATCATGTTTTTTCATGGCTCATTTCAGACTTGGGTTCGAACTTTGGAAGCAGTTTTCTCACAATCTATGGAACCAAATGGGCTGAAATTTTGGAAAAGTGGTAAGAATCGTGGTACAAATCGAATTCAGTCACAAATTCTCCATAAAGTTTGATTCTTAGAAAAATCATGTTTTTTATTAAGGCTCATTTCAGACTTGGGTTCGAACTTTGGAAGCAGTTTTCTCACAATCTATGGAACCAAATGGGCTGAAATTTTGGAAAAGTGGTAAGAATCGTGGTACAAATCGAATTCAGTCACAAAATCTCCATTAAGTTTGACTATTAGAAAAATCTTGAATTTAATGAATGCTAATTTCAGACTTGGGTTCGAACTTTTGAAGCAGTTTTTTCAAAATCTATGGTACCAAATGGGCTGAAATTTTGGAAAAGTTGTAAGAATTGTGGTACAAATCGAAATCAGTCTCAAAATCGCATTTAAGTTGTATTTTTTAAAAAAATCATGATTTTTATGTACGCTAATTTCAGACTTGGGTTCGAACTTTGAGAGCAGTTTTCTCAAAATCTATAGAACCAAAAGGGGCTGAAATTTTGGAAAAGTGGTAAGAATCGTGGAACAAATCGAAATCAGTCACAAAATCTCCATAAAGTTTTTATTCTTAGAAAAATCATGTTTTTTTCATGGCTCATTTCAGACTTGGGTTCGAACTTTGGAAGCAGTTTTCTCAAAATCTATGTTACCAAATGGGCTGAAATTTTTGAAAAAAGGTAAGAATCGTGGTACAAATCGAATTCAGTCACAAAATCTCCATCAAGTTGTATTTTAAAAAAAATCATGATTTTTATGGACGCTAATTTCAGACTTGGGTTCGAACTTTGGAAGCAGTTTTCTCAAAATCTATGGTACCAAATGGGCTGAAATTTTGGAAAAAAGGTAAGAATCGTGGTACAAATCGAATTCAGTCACAAAATCTCCATCAAGTTGTATTTTAAAAAAAATCATGATTTTTATGGACGCTTATTTCAGACTTGGGTTCGAACTTTGGAAGCAGTTTTCTCAAAATCTATGGTACCAAATGGGCTGAAATTTTGGAAAAGTGGTAAGAATCGTGGTTCAAATCGAAATCAGTCACAAAATCTCCATAAAGTTTAATTCTTATTAAAATCATGTTTTTTCATGGCTCATTTCAGACTTGGGTTCGAACTTTGGGAGCAGTTTTCTCAAAATCTATAGAACCAAATGGGCTGAAATTTTGGAAAAGTGGTAAGAATCGTGGTACAAATCGAAATCAGTCACAAAATCTCCATAAAGTTTAATTCTTAGAAAAATCATGTTTTTTTCATGGCTCATTTCAGACTTGGGTTCGAACTTTGGGAGCAGGTTTCTCAAAATCTATAGAACCAAATGGGCTGAAATTTTGGAAAAAAGGTAAGAATCGTGGTACAAATCGAATTCAGTCACAAAATCTCCATCAAGTTTGACTATTAGAAAAATCTTGAATTTAATGAATGCTTATTTCAGACTTGGGTTCGAACTTTGGAAGCAGTTGTCTCAAAATCTATGGTACCAAATGGGCTGAAATTTTTGAAAAGTGGTAAGAATCGTTGTTCAAATCGAAATCAGTCACAAAATCTCCATAAAGTTTAATTCGTAGAAAAATCATGTTTTTTCATGGCTCATTTCAGACTTGGGTTCGAACTTTGGAAGCAGTTTTCTCACAATCTATGGAACCAAATGGGCTGAAATTTTGGAAAAGTGGTAAGAATCGTGGTACAAATCGAATTCAGTCACAAAATCTCCATAAAGTTTGATTCTTAGAAAAATCATGTTTTTTATTAAGGCTCATTTCAGACTTGGGTTCGAACTTTGGAAGCAGTTTTCTCAAAGTCCATGGTGCCAAATGGGCTGAAATTTTGGAAAAGTCGTAATAATCGTGGTACAAATCGAATTCAGTTTCAAAATCGCAATTAAAGTGTATTTTTAAAAAAATCATGATTTTTATGTACGCTAATTTCAGACTTGGGTTCGAACTTTGGGAGCAGTTTTCTCAAAATCTATAGAACCAAATGGGCTGAAATTTTGGAAAAGTGGTAAGAATCGTGGTACAAATCGAAATCAGTCACAAAATCTCCATAAAGTTTAATTCTTAGAAAAATCATGTTTTTTTCATGGCTCATTTCAGACTTGGGTTCGAACTTTGGGAGCAGTTTTCTCAAAATCTATAGAACCAAATGGGCTGAAATTTTGGAAAAAAGGTAAGAATCGTGGTACAAATCGAATTCAGTCACAAAATCTCCATCAAGTTTGACTATTAGAAAAATTTTGAATTTAATGAATGCTTATTTCAGACTTGGGTTCGAACTTTGGAAGCAGTTGTCTCAAAATCTATGGTACCAAATGGGCTGAAATTTTGGAAAAGTGGTAAGAATCGTTGTTCAAATCGAAATCAGTCACAAAATCTCCATAAAGTTTAATTCGTAGAAAAATCATGTTTTTTCATGGCTCATTTCATACTTGGGTTCGAACTTTGGAAGCAGTTTTCTCACAATCTATGGAACCAAATGGGCTGAAATTTTGGAAAAGTGGTAAGAATCGTGGTACAAATCGAAATCAGTCACAAAATCTCCATAAAGTTTGATTCTTAGAAAAATCATGTTTTTTATTAAGGCTCATTTCAGACTTGGGTTCGAACTTTGGAAGCAGTTTTTTCAGGCTCTATGGTACCAAATGGGCTGAAATTTTGGAAAAGTGGAAAGAATCGTGGTACAAATCGAATTCAGTCACAAAATCGAGATTAAGTTGTATTTTTAAAAAAATCATGATTTTTATGTACGCTAATTTCAGACTTGGGTTCGAACTTTGGGAGCAGTTTTCTCAAAATCTATAGAACCAAATGGGCTGAAATTTTGGAAAAGTGGTAAGAATCGTGGTACAAATCGAATTCAGTCACAAATTCTCCATAAAGTTTGATTCTTAGAAAAATCATGTTTTTTATTAAGGCTCATTTCAGACTTGGGTTCGAACTTTGGAAGCAGTTTTCTCACAATCTATGGAACCAAATGGGCTGAAATTTTGGAAAAGTGGTAAGAATCGTGGTACAAATCGAATTCAGTCACAAAATCTCCATTAAGTTTGACTATTAGAAAAATCTTGAATTTAATGAATGCTAATTTCAGACTTGGGTTCGAACTTTTGAAGCAGTTTTTTCAAAATCTATGGTACCAAATGGGCTGAAATTTTGGAAAAGTTGTAAGAATTGTGGTACAAATCGAAATCAGTCTCAAAATCGCATTTAAGTTGTATTTTTTAAAAAAATCATGATTTTTATGTACGCTAATTTCAGACTTGGGTTCGAACTTTGAGAGCAGTTTTCTCAAAATCTATAGAACCAAAAGGGGCTGAAATTTTGGAAAAGTGGTAAGAATCGTGGAACAAATCGAAATCAGTCACAAAATCTCCATAAAGTTTTTATTCTTAGAAAAATCATGTTTTTTTCATGGCTCATTTCAGACTTGGGTTCGAACTTTGGAAGCAGTTTTCTCAAAATCTATGTTACCAAATGGGCTGAAATTTTTGAAAAAAGGTAAGAATCGTGGTACAAATCGAATTCAGTCACAAAATCTCCATCAAGTTGTATTTTAAAAAAAATCATGATTTTTATGGACGCTAATTTCAGACTTGGGTTCGAACTTTGGAAGCAGTTTTCTCAAAATCTATGGTACCAAATGGGCTGAAATTTTGGAAAAAAGGTAAGAATCGTGGTACAAATCGAATTCAGTCACAAAATCTCCATCAAGTTGTATTTTAAAAAAAATCATGATTTTTATGGACGCTTATTTCAGACTTGGGTTCGAACTTTGGAAGCAGTTTTCTCAAAATCTATGGTACCAAATGGGCTGAAATTTTGGAAAAGTGGTAAGAATCGTGGTTCAAATCGAAATCAGTCACAAAATCTCCATAAAGTTTAATTCTTATTAAAATCATGTTTTTTCATGGCTCATTTCAGACTTGGGTTCGAACTTTGGGAGCAGTTTTCTCAAAATCTATAGAACCAAATGGGCTGAAATTTTGGAAAAGTGGTAAGAATCGTGGTACAAATCGAAATCAGTCACAAAATCTCCATAAAGTTTAATTCTTAGAAAAATCATGTTTTTTTCATGGCTCATTTCAGACTTGGGTTCGAACTTTGGAAGCAGTTTTCTCACAATCTATGGAACCAAATGGGCTGAAATTTTGGAAAAGTGGTAAGAATCGTGGTACAAATCGAATTCAGTCACAAATTCTCCATAAAGTTTGATTCTTAGAAAAATCATGTTTTTTATTAAGGCTCATTTCAGACTTGGGTTCGAACTTTGGAAGCAGTTTTCTCACAATCTATGGAACCAAATGGGCTGAAATTTTGGAAAAGTGGTAAGAATCGTGGTACAAATCGAATTCAGTCACAAAATCTCCATTAAGTTTGATTCTTAGAAAAATCATGTTTTTTATTAAGGCTCATTTCAGACTTGGGTTCGAACTTTGGAAGCAGTTTTCTCACAATCTATGGAACCAAATGGGCTGAAATTTTGGAAAAGTGGTAAGAATCGTGGTACAAATCGAATTCAGTCACAAATTCTCCATAAAGTTTGATTCTTAGAAAAATCATGTTTTTTATTAAGGCTCATTTCAGACTTGGGTTCGAACTTTGGAAGCAGTTTTCTCACAATCTATGGAACCAAATGGGCTGAAATTTTGGAAAAGTGGTAAGAATCGTGGTACAAATCGAATTCAGTCACAAAATCTCCATTAAGTTTGACTATTAGAAAAATCTTGAATTTAATGAATGCTAATTTCAGACTTGGGTTCGAACTTTTGAAGCAGTTTTTTCAAAATCTATGGTACCAAATGGGCTGAAATTTTGGAAAAGTTGTAAGAATTGTGGTACAAATCGAAATCAGTCACAAAATCTCCATAAAGTTTAATTCGTAGAAAAATCATGTTTTTTCATGGCTCATTTCATACTTGGGTTCGAACTTTGGAAGCAGTTTTCTCACAATCTATGGAACCAAATGGGCTGAAATTTTGGAAAAGTGGTAAGAATCGTGGTACAAATCGAAATCAGTCACAAAATCTCCATAAAGTTTGATTCTTAGAAAAATCATGTTTTTTATTAAGGCTCATTTCAGACTTGGGTTCGAACTTTGGAAGCAGTTTTTTCAGGCTCTATGGTACCAAATGGGCTGAAATTTTGGAAAAGTGGAAAGAATCGTGGTACAAATCGAATTCAGTCACAAAATCGAGATTAAGTTGTATTTTTAAAAAAATCATGATTTTTATGTACGCTAATTTCAGACTTGGGTTCGAACTTTGGGAGCAGTTTTCTCAAAATCTATAGAACCAAATGGGCTGAAATTTTGGAAAAGTGGTAAGAATCGTGGTAAGAATCAAATTCAGTCACAAAATCTCTATCAAGTTGTATTTTTTAAAAAATCATGATTTTTATGGACGCTGATTTCAGACTTGGGTTCGAACTTTGGAAGCAGTTTTCTCAAAATCTATGGTACTAAATGGGTTGAAATTTTGGAAATGTGGTAAGAATCGTGGTACAAATCGAAATCAGTCACAAAATCTCCATAAAGTCTGATTCTTAGAAAAATCATGTTTTTTATTAAGGCTCATTTCAGACTTGGGTTCGAACTTTGGAAGCAGTTTTCTCAAAATCTATGGTACCAAATGGGCTGAAATTTTGGAAAAGTGGTAAGAATCGTGGTTCAAATCGAAATCAGTCACAAAATCTCCATAAAGTTTAATTCTTATTAAAATCATGTTTTTTCATGGCTCATTTCAGACTTGGGTTCGAACTTTGGGAGCTGTTTTCTCAAAATCTATAGAACCAAATGGGCTGAAATTTTGGAAAAGTGGTAAGAATCGTGGTACAAATCGAAATCAGTCACAAAATCTCCATAAAGTTTAATTCTTAGAAAAATCATGTTTTTTTCATGGCTCATTTCAGACTTGGGTTCGAACTTTGGGAGCAGTTTTCTCAAAATCTATAGAACCAAATGGGCTGAAATTTTGGAAAAGTGGAAAGAATCGTGGTACAAATCGAAATCAGTCACAAAATCTCCATAAAGTTTGATTCTTATTAAAATCATGTTTTTTCATGGCTCATTTCAGACTTGGGTTCGAACTTTGGGAGCTGTTTTCTCAAAATCTATAGAACCAAATGGGCTGAAATTTTGGAAAAGTGGTAAGAATCGTGGTACAAATCGAAATCAGTCACAAAATCTCCATAAAGTTTAATTCTTAGAAAAATCATGTTTTTTTCATGGCTCATTTCAGACTTGGGTTCGAACTTTGGGAGCAGTTTTCTCAAAATCTATAGAACCAAATGGGCTGAAATTTTGGAAAAAAGGTAAGAATCGTGGTACAAATCGAATTCAGTCACAAAATCTCCATCAAGTTTGACTATTAGAAAAATCTTGAATTTAATGAATGCTTATTTCAGACTTGGGTTCGAACTTTGGAAGCAGTTGTCTCAAAATCTATGGTACCAAATGGGCTGAAATTTTTGAAAAGTGGTAAGAATCGTTGTTCAAATCGAAATCAGTCACAAAATCTCCATAAAGTTTAATTCGTAGAAAAATCATGTTTTTTCATGGCTCATTTCAGACTTGGGTTCGAACTTTGGAAGCAGTTTTCTCACAATCTATGGAACCAAATGGGCTGAAATTTTGGAAAAGTGGTAAGAATCGTGGTACAAATCGAATTCAGTCACAAATTCTCCATAAAGTTTGATTATTAGAAAAATCATGTTTTTTATTAAGGCTCATTTCAGACTTGGGTTCGAACTTTGGAAGCAGTTTTCTCACAATCTATGGAACCAAATGGGCTGAAATTTTGGAAAAGTGGTAAGAATCGTGGTACAAATCGAATTCAGTCACAAAATCTCCATTAAGTTTGACTATTAGAAAAATCTTGAATTTAATGAATGCTAATTTCAGACTTGGGTTCGAACTTTTGAAGCAGTTTTTTCAAAATCTATGTTACCAAATGGGCTGAAATTTTGGAAAAGTTGTAAGAATTGTGGTACAAATCGAAATCAGTCTCAAAATCGCATTTAAGTTGTATTTTTTAAAAAAATCATGATTTTTATGTACGCTAATTTCAGACTTGGGTTCGAACTTTGAGAGCAGTTTTCTCAAAATCTATAGAACCAAAAGGGGCTGAAATTTTGGAAAAGTGGTAAGAATCGTGGAACAAATCGAAATCAGTCACAAAATCTCCATAAAGTTTTTATTCTTAGAAAAATCATGTTTTTTTCATGGCTCATTTCAGACTTGGGTTCGAACTTTGGGAGCAGGTTTCTCAAAATCTATAGAACCAAATGGGCTGAAATTTTGGAAAAAAGGTAAGAATCGTGGTACAAATCGAATTCAGTCACAAAATCTCCATCAAGTTTGACTATTAGAAAAATCTTGAATTTAATGAATGCTTATTTCAGACTTGGGTTCGAACTTTGGAAGCAGTTGTCTCAAAATCTATGGTACCAAATGGGCTGAAATTTTTGAAAAGTGGTAAGAATCGTTGTTCAAATCGAAATCAGTCACAAAATCTCCATAAAGTTTAATTCGTAGAAAAATCATGTTTTTTCATGGCTCATTTCAGACTTGGGTTCGAACTTTGGAAGCAGTTTTCTCACAATCTATGGAACCAAATGGGCTGAAATTTTGGAAAAGTGGTAAGAATCGTGGTACAAATCGAATTCATTCACAAAATCTCCATAAAGTTTGATTCTTAGAAAAATCATGTTTTTTATTAAGGCTCATTTCAGACTTGGGTTCGAACTTTGGAAGCAGTTTTCTCAAAGTCCATGGTGCCAAATGGGCTGAAATTTTGGAAAAGTCGTAATAATCGTGGTACAAATCGAATTCAGTTTCAAAATCGCAATTAAAGTGTATTTTTAAAAAATCATGATTTTTATGTACGCTAATTTCAGACTTGGGTTCGAACTTTGGGAGCAGTTTTCTCAAAATCTATAGAACCAAATGGGCTGAAATTTTGGAAAAGTGGTAAGAATCGTGGTACAAATCGAAATCAGTCACAAAATCTCCATAATGTTTAATTCTTAGAAAAATCATGTTTTTTTCATGGCTCATTTCAGACTTGGGTTCGAACTTTGGGAGCAGTTTTCTCAAAATCTATAGAACCAAATGGGCTGAAATTTTGGAAAAAAGGTAAGAATCGTGGTACAAATCGAATTCAGTCACAAAATCTCCATCAAGTTTGACTATTAGAAAAATCTTGAATTTAATGAATGCTTATTTCAGACTTGGGTTCGAACTTTGGAAGCAGTTGTCTCAAAATCTATGGTACCAAATGGGCTGAAATTTTGGAAAAGTGGTAAGAATCGTTGTTCAAATCGAAATCAGTCACAAAATCTCCATAAAGTTTAATTCGTAGAAAAATCATGTTTTTTCATGGCTCATTTCAGACTTGGGTTCGAACTTTGGAAGCAGTTTTCTCACAATCTATGGAACCAAATGGGCTGAAATTTTGGAAAAGTGGTAAGAATCGTGGTACAAATCGAATTCAGTCACAAATTCTCCATAAAGTTTGATTCTTAGAAAAATCATGTTTTTTATTAAGGCTCATTTCAGACTTGGGTTCGAACTTTGGAAGCAGTTTTCTCACAATCTATGGAACCAAATGGGCTGAAATTTTGGAAAAGTGGTAAGAATCGTGGTACAAATCGAATTCAGTCACAAAATCTCCATTAAGTTTGACTATTAGAAAAATCTTGAATTTAATGAATGCTAATTTCAGACTTGGGTTCGAACTTTTGAAGCAGTTTTTTCAAAATCTATGGTACCAAATGGGCTGAAATTTTGGAAAAGTTGTAAGAATTGTGGTACAAATCGAAATCAGTCTCAAAATCGCATTTAAGTTGTATTTTTTAAAAAAATCATGATTTTTATGTACGCTAATTTCAGACTTGGGTTCGAACTTTGAGAGCAGTTTTCTCAAAATCTATAGAACCAAAAGGGGCTGAAATTTTGGAAAAGTGGTAAGAATCGTGGAACAAATCGAAATCAGTCACAAAATCTCCATAAAGTTTTTATTCTTAGAAAAATCATGTTTTTTTCATGGCTCATTTCAGACTTGGGTTCGAACTTTGGAAGCAGTTTTCTCAAAATCTATGTTACCAAATGGGCTGAAATTTTTGAAAAAAGGTAAGAATCGTGGTACAAATCGAATTCAGTCACAAAATCTCCATCAAGTTGTATTTTAAAAAAAATCATGATTTTTATGGACGCTAATTTCAGACTTGGGTTCGAACTTTGGAAGCAGTTTTCTCAAAATCTATGGTACCAAATGGGCTGAAATTTTGGAAAAAAGGTAAGAATCGTGGTACAAATCGAATTCAGTCACAAAATCTCCATCAAGTTGTATTTTAAAAAAAATCATGATTTTTATGGACGCTTATTTCAGACTTGGGTTCGAACTTTGGAAGCAGTTTTCTCAAAATCTATGGTACCAAATGGGCTGAAATTTTGGAAAAGTGGTAAGAATCGTGGTTCAAATCGAAATCAGTCACAAAATCTCCATAAAGTTTAATTCTTATTAAAATCATGTTTTTTCATGGCTCATTTCAGACTTGGGTTCGAACTTTGGGAGCAGTTTTCTCAAAATCTATAGAACCAAATGGGCTGAAATTTTGGAAAAGTGGTAAGAATCGTGGTACAAATCGAAATCAGTCACAAAATCTCCATAAAGTTTAATTCTTAGAAAAATCATGTTTTTTTCATGGCTCATTTCAGACTTGGGTTCGAACTTTGGGAGCAGGTTTCTCAAAATCTATAGAACCAAATGGGCTGAAATTTTGGAAAAAAGGTAAGAATCGTGGTACAAATCGAATTCAGTCACAAAATCTCCATCAAGTTTGACTATTAGAAAAATCTTGAATTTAATGAATGCTTATTTCAGACTTGGGTTCGAACTTTGGAAGCAGTTGTCTCAAAATCTATGGTACCAAATGGGCTGAAATTTTTGAAAAGTGGTAAGAATCGTTGTTCAAATCGAAATCAGTCACAAAATCTCCATAAAGTTTAATTTGTAGAAAAATCATGTTTTTTCATGGCTCATTTCAGACTTGGGTTCGAACTTTGGAAGCAGTTTTCTCACAATCTATGGAACCAAATGGGCTGAAATTTTGGAAAAGTGGTAAGAATCGTGGTACAAATCGAATTCAGTCACAAAATCTCCATAAAGTTTGATTCTTAGAAAAATCATGTTTTTTATTAAGGCTCATTTCAGACTTGGGTTCGAACTTTGGAAGCAGTTTTCTCAAAGTCCATGGTGCCAAATGGGCTGAAATTTTGGAAAAGTCGTAATAATCGTGGTACAAATCGAATTCAGTTTCAAAATCGCAATTAAAGTGTATTTTTAAAAAAATCATGATTTTTATGTACGCTAATTTCAGACTTGGGTTCGAACTTTGGGAGCAGTTTTCTCAAAATCTATAGAACCAAATGGGCTGAAATTTTGGAAAAGTGGTAAGAATCGTGGTACAAATCGAAATCAGTCACAAAATCTCCATAAAGTTTAATTCTTAGAAAAATCATGTTTTTTTCATGGCTCATTTCAGACTTGGGTTCGAACTTTGGGAGCAGTTTTCTCAAAATCTATAGAACCAAATGGGCTGAAATTTTGGAAAAAAGGTAAGAATCGTGGTACAAATCGAATTCAGTCACAAAATCTCCATCAAGTTTGACTATTAGAAAAATCTTGAATTTAATGAATGCTTATTTCAGACTTGGGTTCGAACTTTGGAAGCAGTTGTCTCAAAATCTATGGTACCAAATGGGCTGAAATTTTTGAAAAGTGGTAAGAATCGTTGTTCAAATCGAAATCAGTCACAAAATCTCCATAAAGTTTAATTTGTAGAAAAATCATGTTTTTTCATGGCTCATTTCAGACTTGGGTTCGAACTTTGGAAGCAGTTTTCTCACAATCTATGGAACCAAATGGGCTGAAATTTTGGAAAAGTGGTAAGAATCGTGGTACAAATCGAATTCAGTCACAAAATCTCCATAAAGTTTGATTCTTAGAAAAATCATGTTTTTTATTAAGGCTCATTTCAGACTTGGGTTCGAACTTTGGAAGCAGTTTTCTCAAAGTCCATGGTGCCAAATGGGCTGAAATTTTGGAAAAGTCGTAATAATCGTGGTACAAATCGAATTCAGTTTCAAAATCGCAATTAAAGTGTATTTTTAAAAAAATCATGATTTTTATGTACGCTAATTTCAGACTTGGGTTCGAACTTTGGGAGCAGTTTTCTCAAAATCTATAGAACCAAATGGGCTGAAATTTTGGAAAAGTGGTAAGAATCGTGGTACAAATCGAAATCAGTCACAAAATCTCCATAAAGTTTAATTCTTAGAAAAATCATGTTTTTTTCATGGCTCATTTCAGACTTGGGTTCGAACTTTGGGAGCAGTTTTCTCAAAATCTATAGAACCAAATGGGCTGAAATTTTGGAAAAAAGGTAAGAATCGTGGTACAAATCGAATTCAGTCACAAAATCTCCATCAAGTTTGACTATTAGAAAAATCTTGAATTTAATGAATGCTTATTTCAGACTTGGGTTCGAACTTTGGAAGCAGTTGTCTCAAAATCTATGGTACCAAATGGGCTGAAATTTTGGAAAAGTGGTAAGAATCGTTGTTCAAATCGAAATCAGTCACAAAATCTCCATAAAGTTTAATTCGTAGAAAAATCATGTTTTTTCATGGCTCATTTCATACTTGGGTTCGAACTTTGGAAGCAGTTTTCTCACAATCTATGGAACCAAATGGGCTGAAATTTTGGAAAAGTGGTAAGTGGTAAGAATATTTCCCAGAACAATTTAAAATCTCCACTATATTACCAGTTCACAAATCGGGTGACACGCACATATTAGACAATTACAGACCTATCTCCTTAGTTTCAAACCTTTCAAAAATATTTGAAAAATGTATCAAAAATAGAGTTATGAAATACCTAGAACAAAACAATATTCTGTCCGAAAATCAATATGGCTTCAGAAGTAAATTAAGCACTGAAGATGCAATATTCGATCTGACAAAAAATTTATACACATCTGTTGATCAAAATAAAAAAAGTCTAGCTATATTTTTAGACTTAAGAAAAGCGTTTGATACTGTAAATCACAATCTACTCATAAAGAAAATTAATCAAATAGGTTTCAAAAAAGATGCACTAAAAATTCTCACTCACTATCTCAAAGACAGATTACAAAAAACAAAAATTGGGAACTTTTATAGCAAAGAAACAGTGATAAAAAATGGAGTACCACAGGGGACTGTGCTTGGCCCAATTCTGTTTCTAATATATATTAATGATTTATGCAATGTTGTAATCCCTGGTAAAATTGTATCTTACGCTGATGATACAGCAATAATAGTAAATGGAAAATCCTGGCCTGAAACTTTTTTAAATGCAACAAAATGTATTTCATATGTCTTATCATGGCTTACTTGTAATAGACTTTTCTTAAACTATAGTAAAACATTTTACCTAACTTTTTATAAAAACAGTAAAAACAAACCTCCCAATAACCTTAAAATTAGACTACATAATGCTAACTGTAATAAAGTAACATGCACCTCTTGCTTTGAAATTGGAAAAATTGAAAAGATCAAATATTTGGGTATATATATTGACACAAATTTAAACTGGCAACCACAAATTAATAACACCGTTTCTAAATTAAGATATCTGACGTACATATTTTATAGACTTAAGGAAGTACTCAATGTTGACAAATTGAAAATGATTTATTTTTCTCTAGTGCAATCCTCAATTATGTACGGTATATTAGGATGGGGTGGCGCACTAGATACATTTATAAAACCACTACAAATAGTACAAAATCATATTATCAAGGTTATATATAAAAAAAAGAGGACATTTTCGACTGATCAATTGTACAAGGAATCTCAACTATTCAATCTCCGTAAACTATTTCTACTTCAAAGCCTGAAATACGTCATGAAAAACCAAAATAAATTTCAAAAATATGAACCCAAAATAAACTTTAGAAGAAATCATGTATTTTATACCCCACAAACCAATACCAAACTAATGCAAACTCACAGTAGCTTTATTGGACCTCGCACTTTTAATCTACTACCAAAAAAAATTCAAGTAACAACTAAACTAGCGCAATACCAAAAAGAATTAAAGTTGTGGCTGTACAATGCAAATGTTGAAGCATTATTCATTTAATTTTTACTTTTTTCTATTTTGTTTCTGTATAGTTATTATTATTTTATTTTGTGTTCTTTTAATTCATATATATTATCTTACAATCTTTATTTTTACTTTGATTTATTTTTAATATGCTCCTCTTGCACAATCTTTTAGAATAACTTTTATTATAAGCCTACCGTTTTTCTTTATTATGCTTACTGTTTTTTATTTTATTTTTACTGTTATGTATTTTTAGGTACAAAAATCTAATGTATTAAATTATATTACCCACGCACAGGCTGCGCCTTAGTGGGTTCCCTTTCATATTATTAAAAAACTTGTATTGTGAAATATGTAAATTGGGAAAAAATAAAGGAAATAAAAAAAAAAAAAAAAAAAAAATCGTGGTACAAATCGAAATCAGTCACAAAATCTCCATAAAGTTTGATTCTTAGAAAAATCATGTTTTTTATTAAGGCTCATTTCAGACTTGGGTTCGAACTTTGGAAGCAGTTTTTCAGGCACTATGGTACCAAATGGGCTGAAATTTTGGAAAAGTGGAAAGAATCGTGGTACAAATCGAATTCAGTCACAAAATCGAGATTAAGTTGTATTTTTAAAAAAATCATGATTTTTATGTACGCTAATTTCAGACTTGGGTTCGAACTTTGGAAGCAGTTTTCTCAAAATCTATGGTACCAAATGGCCCGAAATTTTGGAAAAGTGGTAAGAATCGTGGTAAGAATCAAATTCAGTCACAAAATCTCTATCAAGTTGTATTTTTTCAAAAATCATGATTTTTATGGACGCTGATTTCAGACTTGGGTTCGATATTTGGAAGCAGTTTTCTCAAAATCTATGGTACCAAATGGGTTGAAATTTTGGAAATGTGGTAAGAATCGTGGTACAAATCGAAATCAGTCACGAAATCTCCATAAAGTTTGATTCTTAGAAAAATCATGTTTTTTATTAAGGCTCATTTCAGACTTGGGTTCGAACTTTGGAAGCAGTTTTCTCAAAATCTATGGTACCAAATGGGCTGAAATTTTGGAAAAAAGGTAAGAATCGTGGTACAAATCGAATTCAGTCACAAAATCTCCATCAAGTTGTATTTTAAAAAAAATCATGATTTTTATGGACGCTAATTTCAGACTTGGGTTCGAACTTTGGAAGCAGTTTTCTCAAAATCTATGGTACCAAATGGGCTGAAATTTTGGAAAAAAGGTAAGAATCGTGGTACAAATCGAATTCAGTCTTAAAATCTCCATAAAGTTTGATTCTTAGAAAAATCATGTTTTTTATTAAGGCTCATTTCAGACTTGGGTTCGAACTTTGGAAGCAGTTTTCTCAAAATCTATGGTACCAAATGGGCCGAAATTTTGGAAAAGTGGTGAGAATCGTGGTACAAATCGAATTCAGTCACAAAATCGAGATTAAGTTGTATTTTTAAAACAATCATGATTTATATGTACGCTAATTTCAGACTTGGGTTCGAACTTTGGAAGCAGTTTTCTCAAAATCTATGGTACCAAATGGGCCGAAATTTTGGAAAAGTGGTAAGAATCGTGGTACAAATCGAATTCAGTCACAAAATCTCCATCAAGTTGTATTTTTTAAAAAATCATGATTTTTATGGACGCTGATTTCAGACTTGGGTTCGATATTTGGAAGCAGTTTTCTCAAAATCTATGGTACTAAATGGGTTGAAATTTTGGAAATGTGGTAAGAATCGTGGTACAAATCGAAATCAGTCACAAAATCTCCATAAAGTCTGATTCTTAGAAAAATCATGTTTTTTATTAAGGCTCATTTCAGACTTGGGTTCGAACTTTGGAAGCAGTTTTCTCAAAATCCATGGTGCCAAATGGGCTGAAATTTTGGAAAAGTGGTAAGAATCGTGGTACAAATCGAATTCAGTTTCAAAATCGCAATTGAGTTGTATTTTTAAAAAAATCATGATTTTTATGTACGCTAATTTCAGACTTGGGTTCGATACTTGGAAGCAGTTTTCTCAAAATCTATGGAACCAAATGGGCTGAAATTTTGGAAAAGTGGTAAGATTCGTGGTTCAAATCGAAATCAGTCACAAAATCTCCATCAAGTTTAATTCGTAGAAAAATCATGTTTTTTCATGGCTCATTTCAGACTTGGGTTCGAACTTTGGAAGCAGTTTTCTCACAATCTATGGAACCAAATGGGCTGAAATTTTGGAAAAGTGGTAAGAATCGTGGTAAGAATCAAATTCAGTCACAAAATCTCTATCAAGTTGTATTTTTTCAAAAATCATGATTTTTATGGACGCTGATTTCAGACTTGGGTTCGATATTTGGAAGCAGTTTTCTCAAAATCTATGGTACCAAATGGGTTGAAATTTTGGAAATGTGGTAAGAATCGTGGTACAAATCGAAATCAGTCACGAAATCTCCATAAAGTTTGATTCTTAGAAAAATCATGTTTTTTATTAAAACTCATTTCAGACTTGGGTTCGAACTTTGGAAGCAGTTTTCTCAAAATCTATGGTACCAAATGGGCTGAAATTTTGGAAAAAAGGTAAGAATCGTGGTACAAATCGAATTCAGTCACAAAATCTCCATCAAGTTGTATTTTAAAAAAAATCATGATTTTTATGGACGCTAATTTCAGACTTGGGTTCGAACTTTGGAAGCAGTTTTCTCAAAATCTATGGTACCAAATGGGCTGAAATTTTGGAAAAAAGGTAAGAATCGTGGTACAAATCGAATTCAGTCTTAAAATCTCCATAAAGTTTGATTCTTAGAAAAATCATGTTTTTTATTAAGGCTCATTTCAGACTTGGGTTCGAACTTTGGAAGCAGTTTTCTCAAAATCTATGGTACCAAATGGGCCGAAATTTTGGAAAAGTGGTGAGAATCGTGGTACAAATCGAATTCAGTCACAAAATCGAGATTAAGTTGTATTTTTAAAACAATCATGATTTATATGTACGCTAATTTCAGACTTGGGTTCGAACTTTGGAAGCAGTTTTCTCAAAATCTATGGTACCAAATGGGCCGAAATTTTGGAAAAGTGGTAAGAATCGTGGTACAAATCGAATTCAGTCACAAAATCTCCATCAAGTTGTATTTTTTAAAAAATCATGATTTTTATGGACGCTGATTTCAGACTTGGGTTCGATATTTGGAAGCAGTTTTCTCAAAATCTATGGTACTAAATGGGTTGAAATTTTGGAAATGTGGTAAGAATCGTGGTACAAATCGAAATCAGTCACAAAATCTCCATAAAGTCTGATTCTTAGAAAAATCATGTTTTTTATTAAGGCTCATTTCAGACTTGGGTTCGAACTTTGGAAGCAGTTTTCTCAAAATCCATGGTGCCAAATGGGCTGAAATTTTGGAAAAGTGGTAAGAATCGTGGTACAAATCGAATTCAGTTTCAAAATCGCAATTGAGTTGTATTTTTAAAAAAATCATGATTTTTATGTACGCTAATTTCAGACTTGGGTTCGATATTTGGAAGCAGTTTTCTCAAAATCTATGGAACCAAATGGGCTGAAATTTTGGAAAAGTGGTAAGATTCGTGGTTCAAATCGAAATCAGTCACAAAATCTCCATCAAGTTTAATTCGTAGAAAAATCATGTTTTTTCATGGCTCATTTCAGACTTGGGTTCGAACTTTGGAAGCAGTTTTCTCACAATCTATGGAACCAAATGGGCTGAAATTTTGGAAAAGTGGTAAGAATCGTGGTACAAATCGAATTCAGTCACAAAATCTCCATAAAGTTTGATTCTTAGAAAAATCATGTTTTTTATTAAGGCTCATTTCAGACTTGGGTTCGAACTTTGGAAGCAGTTTTCTCAAAGTCCATGGTGCCAAATGGGCTGAAATTTTGGAAAAGTCGTAAGAATCGTGGTACAAATCGAATTCAGTTTCAAAATCGCAATTAAAGTGTATTTTTAAAAAAATCATGATTTTTATGTACGCTAATTTCAGACTCGGGTTCGAACTTTGGGAGCAGTTTTCTCAAAATCTATTGAACCAAATGGGCTGAAATTTTGGAAAAGTGGTAAGAATCGTGGTACAAATCGAAATCAGTCACAAAATCTGCATCAAGTTTAATTCTTAGAAAAATCACGTTTTTTCATGGCTCATTTCAGACTTGGGTTCGAACTTTGGAAGCAGTTTTCTCACAATCTATGGAACCAAATGGGCTGAAATTTTGGAAAAGTGGTAAGAATCGTGGTACAAATCGAATTCAGTCACAAAATCTCCATTAAGTTTGACTATTAGAAAAATCTTGAATTTAATGAATGTTAATTTCAGACTTGGGTTCGAACTTTGGAAGCAGTTTTTTCAAAATCTATGGTACCAAATGGGCTGAAATTTTGGAAAAGTTGTAAGAATTGTGGTACAAATCGAAATCAGTCTCAAAATCGCAATTAAGTTGTATTTTTTAAAAAATCATGATTTTTATGTACGCTAATTTCAGACTTGGGTTCGAACTTTGAGAGCAGTTTTCTCAAAATCTGTAGAACCAAAAGGGGCTGAAATTTTAGAAAAGTAGTAAGAATCGTGGTAAAAATCAAAATCAGTCACAAAATCTCCATAAAGTTTTTATTCTTAGAAAAATCATGTTTTTTTCATGGCTCATTTCAGACTTGTGTTCGAACTTTGGAAGCAGTTTTCTCAAAATCTATGGTACCAAATGGGCTGAAATTTTGGAAAAGTGGTAAGAATCGAGGTAGAAATCGAAATCAGTCACAAAATCTCCATAAAGTCTGATTCTTAGAAAAATCATGTTTTTTATTAAGGCTCATTTCAGACTTGGGTTCGAACTTTGGAAGCAGTTTTTCAGGCTCTATGGTACCAAATGGGCTGAAATTTTGGAATAGTGGTAAAAATCGTGGTACAAATCGAAATCAGTCACAAAATCTCCATAAAGTTTAATTCTTAGAAAAATCATGTTTTTTTCATGGCTCATTTCAGACTTGGGTTCGAACTTTGGGAGCAGTTTTCTCAAAATCTATAGAACCAAATGGGCTGAAATTTTGGAAAAAAGGTAAGAATCGTGGTAAAAATCGAATTCAGTCACAAAATCTCCATCAAGTTTGACTATTAGAAAAATCTTGAATTTAATGAATGCTTATTTCAGACTTGGGTTCGAACTTTGGAAGCAGTTGTCTCAAAATCTATGGTACCAAATGGGCTGAAATTTTGGAAAAGTGGTAAGAATCGTTGTTCAAATCGAAATCAGTCACAAAATCTCCATCAAGTTTAATTCGTAGAAAAATCATGTTTTTTCATGGCTCATTTCAGACTTGGGTTCGAACTTTGGAAGCAGTTTTCTCACAATCTATGGAACCAAATGGGCTGAAATTTTGGAAAAGTGGTAAGAATCGTGGTTCAAACCGAATTCAGTCACAAAATCTCCATAAAGTTTGATTCTTAGAAAAATCATGTTTTTTATTAAGGCTCATTTCAGACTTGGGTTCGAACTTTGGAAGCAGTTTTCTCAAAGTCCATGGTGCCAAATGGGCTGAAATTTTGGAAAAGTCGTAAGAATCGTGGTACAAATCGAATTCAGTTTCAAAATCGCAATTAAAGTGTATTTTTAAAAAAATCATGATTTTTATGTACGCTAATTTCAGACTTGGGTTCGAACTTTGGGAGCAGTTTTCTCAAAATCTATAGAACCAAATGGGCTGAAATTTTGGAAAAGTGGTAAGAATCGTGGTACAAATCGAAATCAGTCACAAAATCTCCATCAAGTTTAATTCTTAGAAAAATCACGTTTTTTCATGGCTCATTTCAGACTTGGGTTCGAACTTTGGAAGCAGTTTTCTCACAATCTATGGAACCAAATGGGCTGAAATTTTGGAAAAGTGGTAAGAATCGTGGTACAAATCGAATTCAGTCACAAAATCTCCATTAAGTTTGACTATTAGAAAAATCTTGAATTTAATGAATGCTAATTTCAGACTTGGGTTCGAACTTTGGAAGCAGTTTTTTCAAAATCTATGGTACCAAATGGGCTGAAATTTTGGAAAAGTTGTAAGAATTGTGGTACAAATCGAAATCAGTCTCATAATCGCAATTAAGTTGTATTTTTTAAAAAATCATGATTTTTATGTACGCTAATTTCAGACTTGGGTTCGAACTTTGAGAGCAGTTTTCTCAAAATCTGTAGAACCAAAAGGGGCTGAAATTTTAGAAAAGTGGTAAGAATCGTGGTAAAAATCGAAATCAGTCACAAAATCTCCATAAAGTTTTTATTCTTAGAAAAATCATGTTTTTTTCATGGCTCATTTCAGACTTGTGTTCGAACTTTGGAAGCAGTTTTCTCAAAATCTATGGTACCAAATGGGCTGAAATTTTGGAAAAGTGGTAAGAATCGAGGTAGAAATCGAAATCAGTCACAAAATCTCCATAAAGTCTGATTCTTAGAAAAATCATGTTTTTTATTAAGGCTCATTTCAGACTTGGGTTCGAACTTTGGAAGCAGTTTTTCAGGCTCTATGGTACCAAATGGGCTGAAATTTTGGAATAGTGGTAAGAATCGTGGTACAAATCGAAATCAGTCACAAAATCTACATAAATTTTAATTCTTAGAAAAATCATGTTTTTTTCATGGCTCATTTCATACTTGGGTTCGAACTTTGGAAGCAGTTTTTTCAGGCTCTATGGTACCAAATGGGCTGAAATTTTGGAAAAGTGGTAAGAATCGTGGTACAAATCGAAATCAGTCACAAAATCTCCATCAAGTTTAATTCTTAGAAAAATCACGTTTTTTCATGGCTCATTTCAGACTTGGGTTCGAACTTTGGAAGCAGTTTTCTCACAATCTATGGAACCAAATGGGCTGAAATTTTGGAAAAGTGGTAAGAATCGTGGTACAAATCGAATTCAGTCACAAAATCTCCATAAAGTTTGATTCTTAGAAAAATCATGTTTTTTATTAAGGCTCATTTCAGACTAGGGTTCGAACTTTGGAAGCAGTTTTCTCAAAATCCATGGTGCCAAATGGGCTGAAATTTTGGAAAAGTGGTAAGAATCGTGGTACAAATCGAATTCAGTTTCAAAATCGCAATTAAGTTGTATTTTTTAAAAAATCATGATTTTTATGTACGCTAATTTCAGACTTGGGTTCGAACTTTGGGAGCAGTTTTCTCAAAATCTATAGAACCAAATGGGCTGAAATTTTGGAAAAGTGGTAAGAATCGTGGTACAAATCGAATTCAGTCACAAAATCGCAATTAAGTTTAATTCTTAGAAAAATCACGTTTTTTCATGGCTCATTTCAGACTTGTGTTCGAACTTTGGAAGCAGTTTTCTCACAATCTATGGTACCAAATGGGCTGAAATTTTGGAAAAGTGGTAAGAATCGTGGTACAAATCGAAATCAGTCACAAAATCTCCATAAAGTTTAATTCTTAGAAAAATCACGTTTTTTCATGGCTCATTTCAGACTTGGGTTCGAACTTTGGAAGCAGTTTTCTCACAATCTATGGAACCAAATGGGCTGAAATTTTGGAAAAGTGGTAAGAATCGTGGTACAAATCGAATTCAGTCACAAAATCTCCATAAAGTTTGATTCTTAGAAAAATCATGTTTTTTATTAAGGCTCATTTCAGACTTGGGTTCGAACTTTGGAAGCAGTTTTTTCAGGCTCTATGGTACCAAATGGGCTGAAATTTTGGAAAAGTGGAAAGAATCGTGGTACAAATCGAATTCAGTCACAAAATCTCTATCAAGTTGTATTTTTTAAAAAATCATGATTTTTATGGACGCTGATTTTAGACTTGGGTTCGATATTTGGAAGCAGTTTTCTCAAAATCTATGGTACCAAATGGGTTGAAATTTTGGAAATGTGGTAAGAATCGTGGTACAAATCGAAATCAGTCAAAAAACCTCCATAAAGTCTGATTCTTAGAAAAGTCATGTTTTTTATTAAGGCTCATTTCAGACTTGGGTTCGAACTTTGGAAGCAGTTTTTCAGGCACTATGGTACCAAATGGGCTGAAATTTTGGAATAGTGGTAAGAATCGTGGTACAAATCGAAATCAGTCACAAAATCTACATAAATTTTAATTCTTTGAAAAATCATGTTTTTTTCATGGCTCATTTCAGACTTGGGTTCGAACTTTGGAAGCAGTTTTTTCAGGCTCTATGGTACCAAATGGGCTGAAATTTTGGAAAAGTGGTAAGAATCGTGGTACAAATCGAAATCAGTCACAAAATCTCCATCAAGTTTAATTCTTAGAAAAATCACGTTTTTTCATGGCTCATTTCAGACTTGGGTTCGAACTTTGGAAGCAGTTTTCTCACAATCTATGGAACCAAATGGGCTGAAATTTTGGAAAAGTGGTAAGAATCTTGGTACAAATCGAATTCAGTCACAAAATCTCCATTAAGTTTGACTATTAGAAAAATCTTGAATTTAATGAATGCTAATTTCAGACTTGGGTTCGAACTTTTGAAGCAGTTTTTTCAGGCTCTATGGTACCAAATGGGCTGAAATTTTGGAAAAGTGGTAAGAATCGAGGGACAAATCGAAATCAGTCACGAAATCTCCATAAAGTTTGATTCTTAGAAAAATCATGTTTTTTATTAAGGCTCATTTCAGACTTGGGTTCGAACTTTGGAAGCAGTTTTCTCAAAATCCATGGTGCCAAATGGGCTGAAATTTTGGAAAAGTGGTAAGAATCGTGGTACAAATCGAATTCAGTTTCAAAATCGCAATTAAGTTGTATTTTTAAAAAAATCATGATTTTTATGTACGCTAATTTCAGACTTGGGTTCGAACTTTGGGAGCAGTTTTCTCAAAATCTATAGAACCAAATGGGCTGAAATTTTGGAAAAGTGGTAAGAATCGTGGTAAGAATCAAATTCAGTCACAAAATCTCTATCAAGTTGTATTTTTTAAAAAATCATGATTTTTATGGACGCTGATTTCAGACATGGGTTCGATATTTGGAAGCAGTTTTCTCAAAATCTATGGTACTAAATGGGTTGAAATTTTGGAAATGTGGTAAGAATCGTGGTACAAATCGAAATCAGTCACAAAATCTCCATAAAGTCTGATTCTTAGAAAAATCATGTTTTTTATTAAGGCTCATTTCAGACTTGGGTTCGAACTTCGGAAGCAGTTTTTTTAAAATCTATGGTACCAAATGGGCTGAAATTTTGGAAAAGTGGTAAGAATCGTGGTTCAAATCGAAATCAGTCACAAAATCTCCATAAAGTTTAATTCTTATTAAAATCATGTTTTTTCATGGCTCATTTCAGACTTGGGTTCGAACTTTGGGAGCTGTTTTCTCAAAATCTATAGAACCAAATGGGCTGAAATTTTTTGAAAAGTGGTAAGAATCGTGGTACAAATCGAAATCAGTCACAAAATCTCCATAAAGTTTAATTCTTAGAAAAATCATGTTTTTTTCATGGCTCATTTCAGACTTGGGTTCGAACTTTGGGAGCAGTTTTCTCAAAATCTATAGAACCAAATGGGCTGAAATTTTGGAAAAGTGGTAAGAATCGTGGTAAGAATCAAATTCAGTCACAAAATCTCTATCAAGTTGTATTTTTTAAAAAATCATGATTTTTATGGACGCTGATTTCAGACATGGGTTCGATATTTGGAAGCAGTTTTCTCAAAATCTATGGTACTAAATGGGTTGAAATTTTGGAAATGTGGTAAGAATCGTGGTACAAATCGAATTCAGTCACAAAATCTCCATTAAGTTTGACTATTAGAAAAATCTTGAATTTAATGAATGCTAATTTCAGACTTGGGTTCGAACTTTTGAAGCAGTTTTTTCAGGCTCTATGGTACCAAATGGGCTGAAATTTTGGAAAAGTGGTAAGAATCGTGGTACAAATCGAATTCAGTCACAAATTCTCCATAAAGTTTGATTCTTAGAAAAATCATGTTTTTTATTAAGGCTCATTTCAGACTTCGGTTCGAACTTTGGAAGCAGTTTTCTCAAAGTCCATGGTGCCAAATGGGCTGAAATTTTGGAAAAGTCGTAATAATCGTGCTACAAATCGAATTCAGTTTCAAAATCGCAATTAAAGTGTATTTTTAAATAAATCATGATTTTTATGTACGCTAATTTCAGACTTGGGTTCGAACTTTGGGAGCAGTTTTCTCAAAATCTATAGAACCAAATGGGCTGAAATTTTGGAAAAGTGGTAAGAATCGTGGTACAAATCGAAATCAGTCACAAAATCTCCATAAAGTTTAATTCTTAGAAAAATCATGTTTTTTTCATGGCTCATTTCAGACTTGGGTTCGAACTTTGGAAGCAGTTTTCTCAAAATCTATAAAACCAAATGGGCTGAAATTTTGGAAAAAAGGTAAGAATCGTGGTACAAATCGAATTCAGTCACAAAATCTCCATCAAGTTTGACTATTAGAAAAATCTTGAATTTAATGAATGCTTATTTCAGACTTGGGTTCGAACTTTGGAAGCAGTTGTCTCAAAATCTATGGTACCAAATGGGCTGAAATTTTGGAAAAGTGGTAAGAATCGTTGTTCAAATCGAAATCAGTCACAAAATCTCCATAAAGTTTAATTCGTAGAAAAATCATGTTTTTTCATGGCTCATTTCATACTTGGGTTCGAACTTTGGAAGCAGTTTTCTCACAATCTATGGAACCAAATGGGCTGAAATTTTGGAAAAGTGGTAAGAATCGTGGTACAAATCGAAATCAGTCACAAAATCTCCATAAAGTTTGATTCTTAGAAAAATCATGTTTTTTATTAAGGCTCATTTCAGACTTGGGTTCGAACTTTGGAAGCAGTTTTTTCAGGCTCTATGGTACCAAATGGGCTGAAATTTTGGAAAAGTGGAAAGAATCGTGGTACAAATCGAATTCAGTCACAAAATCGAGATTAAGTTGTATTTTTAAAAAAATCATGATTTTTATGTACGCTAATTTCAGACTTGGGTTCGAACTTTGGGAGCAGTTTTCTCAAAATCTATAGAACCAAATGGGCTGAAATTTTGGAAAAGTGGTAAGAATCGTGGTAAGAATCAAATTCAGTCACAAAATCTCTATTAAGTTGTATTTTTTAAAAAATCATGATTTTTATGGACGCTGATTTCAGACTTGGGTTCGATATTTGGAAGCAGTTTTCTCAAAATCTATGGTACTAAATGGGTTGAAATTTTGGAAATGTGGTAAGAATCGTGGTACAAATCGAAATCAGTCACAAAATCTCCATAAAGTCTGATTCTTAGAAAAATCATGTTTTTTATTAAGGCTCATTTCAGACTTGGGTTCGAACTTTGGAAGCAGTTTTCTCAAAATCTATGTTACCAAATGGGCTGAAATTTTGGAAAAGTGGTAAGAATCGTGGTTCAAATCGAAATCAGTCACAAAATCTCCATAAAGTTTAATTCTTATTAAAATCATGTTTTTTCATGGCTCATTTCAGACTTGGGTTCGAACTTTGGGAGCTGTTTTCTCAAAATCTATAGAACCAAATGGGCTGAAATTTTGGAAAAGTGGTAAGAATCGTGGTACAAATCGAAATCAGTCACAAAATCTCCATAAAGTTTAATTCTTAGAAAAATCATGTTTTTTTCATGGCTCATTTCAGACTTGGGTTCGAACTTTGGGAGCAGTTTTCTCAAAATCTATAGAACCAAATGGGCTGAAATTTTGGAAAAAAGGTAAGAATCGTGGTACAAATCGAATTCAGTCACAAAATCTCCATCAAGTTTGACTATTAGAAAAATCTTGAATTTAATGAATGCTTATTTCAGACTTGGGTTCGAACTTTGGAAGCAGTTGTCTCAAAATCTATGGTACCAAATGGGCTGAAATTTTGGAAAAGTGGAAAGAATCTTGGTACAAATCGAATTCAGTCACAAAATCGAGATTAAGTTGTATTTTTAAAAAAATCATGATTTTTATGTACGCTAATTTCAGACTTGGGTTCGAACTTTGGAAGCAGTTTTTCAGGCACTATGGTACCAAATGGGCTGAAATTTTGGAAAAGTGGAAAGAATCGTGGTACAAATCGAATTCAGTCACAAAATCGAGATTAAGTTGTATTTTTAAAAAAATCATGATTTTTATGTACGCTAATTTCAGACTTGGGTTCGAACTTTGGAAGCAGTTTTCTCAAAATCTATGGTACCAAATGGCCCGAAATTTTGGAAAAGTGGTAAGAATCGTGGTAAGAATCAAATTCAGTCACAAAATCTCTATCAAGTTGTATTTTTTCAAAAATCATGATTTTTATGGACGCTGATTTCAGACTTGGGTTCGATATTTGGAAGCAGTTTTCTCAAAATCTATGGTACCAAATGGGTTGAAATTTTGGAAATGTGGTAAGAATCGTGGTACAAATCGAAATCAGTCACGAAATCTCCATAAAGTTTGATTCTTAGAAAAATCATGTTTTTTATTAAGGCTCATTTCAGACTTGGGTTCGAACTTTGGAAGCAGTTTTCTCAAAATCTATGGTACCAAATGGGCTGAAATTTTGGAAAAAAGGTAAGAATCGTGGTACAAATCGAATTCAGTCACAAAATCTCCATCAAGTTGTATTTTAAAAAAAATCATGATTTTTATGGACGCTAATTTCAGACTTGGGTTCGAACTTTGGAAGCAGTTTTCTCAAAATCTATGGTACCAAATGGGCTGAAATTTTGGAAAAAAGGTAAGAATCGTGGTACAAATCGAATTCAGTCTTAAAATCTCCATAAAGTTTGATTCTTAGAAAAATCATGTTTTTTATTAAGGCTCATTTCAGACTTGGGTTCGAACTTTGTAAGCAGTTTTCTCAAAATCTATGGTACCAAATGGGCCGAAATTTTGGAAAAGTGGTGAGAATCGTGGTACAAATCGAATTCAGTCACAAAATCGAGATTAAGTTGTATTTTTAAAACAATCATGATTTATATGTACGCTAATTTCAGACTTGGGTTCGAACTTTGGAAGCAGTTTTCTCAAAATCTATGGTACCAAATGGGCCGAAATTTTGGAAAAGTGGTAAGAATCGTGGTACAAATCGAATTCAGTCACAAAATCTCCATCAAGTTGTATTTTTTAAAAAATCATGATTTTTATGGACGCTGATTTCAGACTTGGGTTCGATATTTGGAAGCAGTTTTCTCAAAATCTATGGTACTAAATGGGTTGAAATTTTGGAAATGTGGTAAGAATCGTGGTACAAATCGAAATCAGTCACAAAATCTCCATAAAGTCTGATTCTTAGAAAAATCATGTTTTTTATTAAGGCTCATTTCAGACTTGGGTTCGAACTTTGGAAGCAGTTTTCTCAAAATCCATGGTGCCAAATGGGCTGAAATTTTGGAAAAGTGGTAAGAATCGTGGTACAAATCGAATTCAGTTTCAAAATCGCAATTGAGTTGTATTTTTAAAAAAATCATGATTTTTATGTACGCTAATTTCAGACTTGGGTTCGATATTTGGAAGCAGTTTTCTCAAAATCTATGGAACCAAATGGGCTGAAATTTTGGAAAAGTGGTAAGATTCGTGGTTTAAATCGAAATCAGTCACAAAATCGCAATTAAGTTTAATTCTTAGAAAAATCACGTTTTTTCATGGCTCATTTCAGACTTGTGTTCGAACTTTGGAAGCAGTTTTCTCACAATCTATGGTATCAAATGGGCTGAAATTTTGGAAAAGTGGTAAGAATCGTGGTCCAAATCGAATTCAGTCACAAAATCTCCATAAAGTTTAATTCTTAGAAAAATCATGTTTTTTCATGGCTCATTTCAGACTTGGGTTCGAACTTTGGAAGCAGTTTTCTCACAATCTATGGTACCAAATGGGCTGAAATTTTGGAAAAGTGGTAAGAATCGTGGTGCAAATCGAATTCAGTCACAAAATCGCAATTAAGTTTAATTCTTAGAAAAATCACGTTTTTTCATGGCTCATTTCAGACTTGTGTTCGAACTTTGGAAGCAGTTTTCTCACAATCTATGGTACCAAATGGGCTGAAATTTTGGAAAAGTGGTAAGAATCGTGGTCCAAATCGAATTCAGTCACAAAATCTCCATAAAGTTTGATTCTTAGAAAAATCATGTTTTTTATTAAGGCTCTTTTCAGACTTGGGTTCGAACTTTGGAAGCAGTATTTTCAGGCTCTATGGTACCAAATGGGCTGAAATTTTGGAAAAGTGGAAAGAATCGTGGTACAAATCGAATTCAGTCACAAAATCGAGATCAAGTTGTATTTTTTAAAAAATCATGATTTTTATGGACGCTGATTTCAGACTTGGGTTCGATATTTGGAAGCAGTTTTCTCAAAATCTATGGTACCAAATGGGTTGAAATTTTGGAAAAAAGGTAAGAATCGTGGTACAAATCGAATTCAGTAACAAAATCTCCATAAAGTTTAATTCTTAGAAAAATCATGTTTTTTCATGGCTCATTTCAGACTTGGGTTCGAACTTTGGAAGCAGTTTTCTCACAATCTATGGTACCAAATGGGCTGAAATTTTGGAAAAGTGGTAAGAATCGTGGTGCAAATCGAATTCAGTCACAAAATCGCAATTAAGTTTAATTCTTAGAAAAACACGTTTTTTCATGGCTCATTTCAGACTTGTGTTCGAACTTTGGAAGCAGTTTTCTCACAATCTATGGTACCAAATGGGCTGAAATTTTGGAAAAGTGGTAAGAATCGTGGTCCAAATCGAATTCAGTCACAAAATCTCCATAAAGTTTGATTCTTAGAAAGATCATGTTTTTTATTAAGGCTCATTTCAGACTTGGGTTCGAACTTTGGAAGCAGTATTTTCAGGCTCTATGGTACCAAATGGGCTGAAATTTTGGAAAAGTGGAAAGAATCGTGGTACAAATCGAATTCAGTCACAAAATCGAGATTAAGTTGTATTTTTAAAAAAATCATGATTTTTATGTACGCTAATTTCAGACTTGGGTTCGAACTTTGGGAGCAGTTTTCTCAAAATCTATGGAACCAAATGGGCTGAAATTTTGGAAAAGTGGTAAGATTCGTGGTTCAAATCGAAATCAGTCACAAAATCTCCATAAAGTTTAATTCTTAGAAAAATCATGTTTTTTCATGGCTCATTTCAGACTTGGGTTCGAACTTTGGAAGCAGTTTTCTCACAATCTATGGTACCAAATGGGCTGAAATTTTGGAAAAGTGGTAAGAATCGTGGTACAAATCGAATTCAGTCACAAAATCGCAATTTAGTTTAATTCTTAGAAAAATCACGTTTTTTCATGGCTCATTTCAGACTTGTGTTCGAACTTTGGAAGCAGTTTTCTCACAATCTATGGTACCAAATGGGCTGAAATTTTGGAAAAGTGGTAAGAATCGTGGTCCAAATCGAATTCAGTCACAAAATCTCCATAAAGTTTGATTCTTAGAAAAATCATGTTTTTTATTAAGGCTCATTTCAGACTTGGGTTCGAACTTTGGAAGCAGTATTTTCAGGCTCTATGGTACCAAATGGGCTGAAATTTTGGAAAAGTGGAAAGAATCGTGGTACAAATCGAATTCAGTCACAAAATCGAGATTAAGTTGTATTTTTAAAAAAATCATGATTTTTATGTACGCTAATTTCAGACTTGGGTTCGAACTTTGGGAGCAGTTTTCTCAAAATCTATGGAACCAAATGGGCTGAAATTTTGGAAAAGTGGTAAGATTCGTGGTTCAAATCGAAATCAGTCACAAAATCTCCATAAAGTTTAATTCTTAGAAAAATCATGTTTTTTCATGGCTCATTTCAGACTTGGGTTCGAACTTTGGAAGCAGTTTTCTCACAATCTATGGTACCAAATGGGCTGAAATTTTGGAAAAGTGGTAAGAATCGTGGTACAAATCGAATTCAGTCACAAAATCGCAATTTAGTTTAATTCTTAGAAAAATCACGTTTTTTCATGGCTCATTTCAGACTTGTGTTCGAACTTTGGAAGCAGTTTTCTCACAATCTATGGTACCAAATGGGCTGAAATTTTGGAAAAGTGGTAAGAATCGTGGTCCAAATCGAATTCAGTCACAAAATCTCCATAAAGTTTGATTCTTAGAAAAATCATGTTTTTTATTAAGGCTCATTTCAGACTTGGGTTCGAACTTTGGAAGCAGTATTTTCAGGCTCTATGGTACCAAATGGGCTGAAATTTTGGAAAAGTGGAAAGAATCGTGGTACAAATCGAAATCAGTCACAAAATCGAGATTAAGTTGTATTTTTAAAAAAATCATGATTTTTATGTACGCTAATTTCAGACTTGGGTTCGAACTTTGGAAGCAGTTTTCTCAAAATCTATGGTACCAAATGGGCCGAAATTTTGGAAAAGTGGTAAGAATCGTGGTAAGAATCAAATTCAGTCACAAAATCTCTATCAAGTTGTATTTTTTAAAAAATCATGATTTTTATGGACGCTGATTTCAGACTTGGGTTCGATATTTGGAAGCAGTTTTCTCAAAATCTATGGTACCAAATGGGTTGAAATTTTGGAAAAAAGGTAAGAATCGTGGTACAAATCGAATTCAGTAACAAAATCTCCATAAAGTTTAATTCTTAGAAAAATCATGTTTTTTCATGGCTCATTTCAGACTTGGGTTCGAACTTTGGAAGCAGTTTTCTCACAATCTATGGTACCAAATGGGCTGAAATTTTGGAAAAGTGGTAAGAATCGTGGTACAAATCGAATTCAGTCACAAAATCGCAATTAAGTTTAATTCTTAGAAAAATCACGTTTTTTCATGGCTCATTTCAGACTTGTGTTCGAACTTTGGAAGCAGTTTTCTCACAATCTATGGTACCAAATGGGTTGAAATTTTGGAAAAAAGGTAAGAATCGTGGTCCAAATCGAATTCAGTCACAAAATCTCCATAAAGTTTGATTCTTAGAAAAATCATGTTTTTTATTAAGGCTCATTTCAGACTTGGGTTCGAACTTTGGAAGCAGTATTTTCAGGCTCTATGGTACCAAATGGGCTGAAATTTTGGAAAAGTGGAAAGAATCGTGGTACAAATCGAATTCAGTCACAAAATCGAGATTAAGTTGTATTTTTAAAAAAATCATGATTTTTATGTACGCTAATTTCAGACTTGGGTTCGAACTTTGGGAGCAGTTTTCTCAAAATCTATGGAACCAAATGGGCTGAAATTTTGGAAAAGTGGTAAGATTCGTGGTTCAAATCGAAATCAGTCACAAAATCTCCATAAAGTTTAATTCTTAGAAAAATCATGTTTTTTCATGGCTCATTTCAGACTTGGGTTCGAACTTTGGAAGCAGTTTTCTCACAATCTATGGTACCAAATGGGCTGAAATTTTGGAAAAGTGGTAAGAATCGTGGTACAAATCGAATTCAGTCACAAAATCGCAATTAAGTTTAATTCTTAGAAAAATCACGTTTTTTCATGGCTCATTTCAGACTTGTGTTCGAACTTTGGAAGCAGTTTTCTCACAATCTATGGTACCAAATGGGCTGAAATTTTGGAAAAGTGGTAAGAATCGTGGTCCAAATCGAATTCAGTCACAAAATCTCCATAAAGTTTGATTCTTAGAAAGATCATGTTTTTTATTAAGGCTCATTTCAGACTTGGGTTCGAACTTTGGAAGCAGTATTTTCAGGCTCTATGGTACCAAATGGGCTGAAATTTTGGAAAAGTGGAAAGAATCGTGGTACAAATCGAAATCAGTCACAAAATCGAGATTAAGTTGTATTTTAAAAAAAATCATGATTTTTATGTACGCTAATTTCAGACTTGGGTTCGAACTTTGGAAGCAGTTTTCTCAAAATCTATGGTACCAAATGGGCCGAAATTTTGGAAAAGTGGTAAGAATCGTGGTAAGAATCAAATTCAGTCACAAAATCTCTATCAAGTTGTATTTTTTAAAAATCATGATTTTTATGGACGCTGATTTCAGACTTGGGTTCGATATTTGGAAGCAGTTTTCTCAAAATCTATGGTACCAAATGGGTTGAAATTTTGGAAAAAAGGTAAGAATCGTGGTACAAATCGAATTCAGTAACAAAATCTCCATAAAGTTTAATTCTTAGAAAAATCATGTTTTTTCATGGCTCATTTCAGACTTGGGTTCGAACTTTGGAAGCAGTTTTCTCACAATCTATGGTACCAAATGGGCTGAAATTTTGGAAAAGTGGTAAGAATCGTGGTGCAAATCGAATTCAGTCACAAAATCGCAATTAAGTTTAATTCTTAGAAAAACACGTTTTTTCATGGCTCATTTCAGACTTGTGTTCGAACTTTGGAAGCAGTTTTCTCACAATCTATGGTACCAAATGGGCTGAAATTTTGGAAAAGTGGTAAGAATCGTGGTCCAAATCGAATTCAGTCACAAAATCGAGATTAAGTTGTATTTTTAAAAAAATCATGATTTTTATGTACGCTAATTTCAGACTTGGGTTCGAACTTTGGGAGCAGTTTTCTCAAAATCTATGGAACCAAATGAGCTGAAATTTTGGAAAAGTGGTAAGATTCGTGGTTCAAATCGAAATCAGTCACAAAATCTCCATAAAGTTTAATTCTTAGAAAAATCATGTTTTTTCATGGCTCATTTCAGACTTGGGTTCGAACTTTGGAAGCAGTTTTCTCACAATCTATGGTACCAAATGGGCTGAAATTTTGGAAAAGTGGTAAGAATCGTGGTACAAATCGAATTCAGTCACAAAATCGCAATTAAGTTTAATTCTTAGAAAAATCACGTTTTTTCATGGCTCATTTCAGACTTGTGTTCGAACTTTGGAAGCAGTTTTCTCACAATCTATGGTACCAAATGGGCTGAAATTTTGGAAAAGTGGTAAGAATCGTGGTCCAAATCGAATTCAGTCACAAAATCTCCATAAAGTTTGATTCTTAGAAAAATCATGTTTTTTATTAAGGCTCATTTCAGACTTGGGTTCGAACTTTGGAAGCAGTTTTTTCAGGCTCTATGGTACCAAATGGGCTGAAATTTTGGAAAAGTGGAAAGATTCGTGGTACAAATCGAATTCATTTACAAAATCGAGATTAAGTTGTATTTTTAAAAAAATCATGTTTTTTATGTACGCTAATTTCAGACTTGGGTTCGAACTTTGGAAGCAGTTTTCTCAAAATCTATGGTACCAAATGGGCCGAAATTTTGGAAAAGTGGTAAGAATCGTGGTACAAATCGAATTCAGTCTTAAAATCTCCATAAAGTTTGATTCTTAGAAAAATCATGTTTTTTATTAAGGCTCATTTCAGACTTGGGTTCGAACTTTGTAAGCAGTTTTCTCAAAATCTATGGTACCAAATGGGCCGAAATTTTGGAAAAGTGGTGAGAATCGTGGTACAAATCGAATTCAGTCACAAAATCGAGATTAAGTTGTATTTTTAAAACAATCATGATTTATATGTACGCTAATTTCAGACTTGGGTTCGAACTTTGGAAGCAGTTTTCTCAAAATCTATGGTACCAAATGGGCCGAAATTTTGGAAAAGTGGTAAGAATCGTGGTACAAATCGAATTCAGTCACAAAATCTCCATCAAGTTGTATTTTTTAAAAAATCATGATTTTTATGGACGCTGATTTCAGACTTGGGTTCGATATTTGGAAGCAGTTTTCTCAAAATCTATGGTACTAAATGGGTTGAAATTTTGGAAATGTGGTAAGAATCGTGGTACAAATCGAAATCAGTCACAAAATCTCCATAAAGTCTGATTCTTAGAAAAATCATGTTTTTTATTAAGGCTCATTTCAGACTTGGGTTCGAACTTTGGAAGCAGTTTTCTCAAAATCCATGGTGCCAAATGGGCTGAAATTTTGGAAAAGTGGTAAGAATCGTGGTACAAATCGAATTCAGTTTCAAAATCGCAATTGAGTTGTATTTTTAAAAAAATCATGATTTTTATGTACGCTAATTTCAGACTTGGGTTCGATATTTGGAAGCAGTTTTCTCAAAATCTATGGAACCAAATGGGCTGAAATTTTGGAAAAGTGGTAAGATTCGTGGTTTAAATCGAAATCAGTCACAAAATCGCAATTAAGTTTAATTCTTAGAAAAATCACGTTTTTTCATGGCTCATTTCAGACTTGTGTTCGAACTTTGGAAGCAGTTTTCTCACAATCTATGGTATCAAATGGGCTGAAATTTTGGAAAAGTGGTAAGAATCGTGGTCCAAATCGAATTCAGTCACAAAATCTCCATAAAGTTTAATTCTTAGAAAAATCATGTTTTTTCATGGCTCATTTCAGACTTGGGTTCGAACTTTGGAAGCAGTTTTCTCACAATCTATGGTACCAAATGGGCTGAAATTTTGGAAAAGTGGTAAGAATCGTGGTGCAAATCGAATTCAGTCACAAAATCGCAATTAAGTTTAATTCTTAGAAAAATCACGTTTTTTCATGGCTCATTTCAGACTTGTGTTCGAACTTTGGAAGCAGTTTTCTCACAATCTATGGTACCAAATGGGCTGAAATTTTGGAAAAGTGGTAAGAATCGTGGTCCAAATCGAATTCAGTCACAAAATCTCCATAAAGTTTGATTCTTAGAAAAATCATGTTTTTTATTAAGGCTCATTTCAGACTTGGGTTCGAACTTTGGAAGCAGTATTTTCAGGCTCTATGGTACCAAATGGGCTGAAATTTTGGAAAAGTGGAAAGAATCGTGGTACAAATCGAATTCAGTCACAAAATCGAGATTAAGTTGTATTTTTAAAAAAATCATGATTTTTATGTACGCTAATTTCAGACTTGGGTTCGAACTTTGGGAGCAGTTTTCTCAAAATCTATGGAACCAAATGGGCTGAAATTTTGGAAAAGTGGTAAGATTCGTGGTTCAAATCGAAATCAGTCACAAAATCTCCATAAAGTTTAATTCTTAGAAAAATCATGTTTTTTCATGGCTCATTTCAGACTTGGGTTCGAACTTTGGAAGCAGTTTTCTCACAATCTATGGTACCAAATGGGCTGAAATTTTGGAAAAGTGGTAAGAATCGTGGTACAAATCGAATTCAGTCACAAAATCGCAATTAAGTTTAATTCTTAGAAAAATCACGTTTTTTCATGGCTCATTTCAGACTTGTGTTCGAACTTTGGAAGCAGTTTTCTCACAATCTATGGTACCAAATGGGTTGAAATTTTGGAAAAAAGGTAAGAATCGTGGTCCAAATCGAATTCAGTCACAAAATCTCCATAAAGTTTGATTCTTAGAAAAATCATGTTTTTTATTAAGGCTCATTTCAGACTTGGGTTCGAACTTTGGAAGCAGTATTTTCAGGCTCTATGGTACCAAATGGGCTGAAATTTTGGAAAAGTGGAAAGAATCGTGGTACAAATCGAATTCAGTCACAAAATCGAGATTAAGTTGTATTTTTAAAAAAATCATGATTTTTATGTACGCTAATTTCAGACTTGGGTTCGAACTTTGGGAGCAGTTTTCTCAAAATCTATGGAACCAAATGGGCTGAAATTTTGGAAAAGTGGTAAGATTCGTGGTTCAAATCGAAATCAGTCACAAAATCTCCATAAAGTTTAATTCTTAGAAAAATCATGTTTTTTCATGGCTCATTTCAGACTTGGGTTCGAACTTTGGAAGCAGTATTTTCAGGCTCTATGGTACCAAATGGGCTGAAATTTTGGAAAAGTGGAAAGAATCGTGGTACAAATCGAAATCAGTCACAAAATCGAGATTAAGTTGTATTTTAAAAAAAATCATGATTTTTATGTACGCTAATTTCAGACTTGGGTTCGAACTTTGGAAGCAGTTTTCTCAAAATCTATGGTACCAAATGGGCCGAAATTTTGGAAAAGTGGTAAGAATCGTGGTAAGAATCAAATTCAGTCACAAAATCTCTATCAAGTTGTATTTTTTAAAAAATCATGATTTTTATGGACGCTGATTTCAGACTTGGGTTCGATATTTGGAAGCAGTTTTCTCAAAATCTATGGTACCAAATGGGTTGAAATTTTGGAAAAAAGGTAAGAATCGTGGTACAAATCGAATTCAGTAACAAAATCTCCATAAAGTTTAATTCTTAGAAAAATCATGTTTTTTCATGGCTCATTTCAGACTTGGGTTCGAACTTTGGAAGCAGTTTTCTCACAATCTATGGTACCAAATGGGCTGAAATTTTGGAAAAGTGGTAAGAATCGTGGTACAAATCGAATTCAGTCACAAAATCGCAATTAAGTTTAATTCTTAGAAAAATCACGTTTTTTCATGGCTCATTTCAGACTTGTGTTCGAACTTTGGAAGCAGTTTTCTCACAATCTATGGTACCAAATGGGTTGAAATTTTGGAAAAAAGGTAAGAATCGTGGTCCAAATCGAATTCAGTCACAAAATCTCCATAAAGTTTGATTCTTAGAAAAATCATGTTTTTTATTAAGGCTCATTTCAGACTTGGGTTCGAACTTTGGAAGCAGTATTTTCAGGCTCTATGGTACCAAATGGGCTGAAATTTTGGAAAAGTGGAAAGAATCGTGGTACAAATCGAATTCAGTCACAAAATCGAGATTAAGTTGTATTTTTAAAAAAATCATGATTTTTATGTACGCTAATTTCAGACTTGGGTTCGAACTTTGGGAGCAGTTTTCTCAAAATCTATGGAACCAAATGGGCTGAAATTTTGGAAAAGTGGTAAGATTCGTGGTTCAAATCGAAATCAGTCACAAAATCTCCATAAAGTTTAATTCTTAGAAAAATCATGTTTTTTCATGGCTCATTTCAGACTTGGGTTCGAACTTTGGAAGCAGTATTTTCAGGCTCTATGGTACCAAATGGGCTGAAATTTTGGAAAAGTGGAAAGAATCGTGGTACAAATCGAAATCAGTCACAAAATCGAGATTAAGTTGTATTTTAAAAAAAATCATGATTTTTATGTACGCTAATTTCAGACTTGGGTTCGAACTTTGGAAGCAGTTTTCTCAAAATCTATGGTACCAAATGGGCCGAAATTTTGGAAAAGTGGTAAGAATCGTGGTAAGAATCAAATTCAGTCACAAAATCTCTATCAAGTTGTATTTTTTAAAAAATCATGATTTTTATGGACGCTGATTTCAGACTTGGGTTCGATATTTGGAAGCAGTTTTCTCAAAATCTATGGTACCAAATGGGTTGAAATTTTGGAAAAAAGGTAAGAATCGTGGTACAAATCGAATTCAGTAACAAAATCTCCATAAAGTTTAATTCTTAGAAAAATCATGTTTTTTCATGGCTCATTTCAGACTTGGGTTCGAACTTTGGAAGCAGTTTTCTCACAATCTATGGTACCAAATGGGCTGAAATTTTGGAAAAGTGGTAAGAATCGTGGTGCAAATCGAATTCAGTCACAAAATCGCAATTAAGTTTAATTCTTAGAAAAATCACGTTTTTTCATGGCTCATTTCAGACTTGTGTTCGAACTTTGGAAGCAGTTTTCTCACAATCTATGGTACCAAATGGGCTGAAATTTTGGAAAAGTGGTAAGAATCGTGGTCCAAATCGAATTCAGTCACAAAATCTCCATAAAGTTTGATTCTTAGAAAGATCATGTTTTTTATTAAGGCTCATTTCAGACTTGGGTTCGAACTTTGGAAGCAGTATTTTCAGGCTCTATGGTACCAAATGGGCTGAAATTTTGGAAAAGTGGAAAGAATCGTGGTACAAATCGAATTCAGTCACAAAATCGAGATTAAGTTGTATTTTTAAAAAAATCATGATTTTTATGTACGCTAATTTCAGACTTGGGTTCGAACTTTGGAAGCAGTTTTCTCAAAATCTATGGTACCAAATGGGCCGAAATTTTGGAAAAGTGGTAAGAATCGTGGTAAAAATCAAATTCAGTCACAAAATCTCTATCAAGTTGTATTTTTTAAAAAATCATGATTTTTATGGACGCTGATTTCAGACTTGGGTTCGATATTTGGAAGCAGTTTTCTCAAAATCTATGGATCCAAATGGGTTGAAATTTTGGAAATGTGGTAAGAATCGTGGTACAAATCGAATTCAGTCACAAAATCGCAATTAAGTTTAATTCTTAGAAAAATCACGTTTTTTCATGGCTCATTTCAGACTTGTGTTCGAACTTTGGAAGCAGTTTTCTCACAATCTATGGTACCAAATGGGCTGAAATTTTGGAAAAGTGGTAAGAATCGTGGTCCAAATCGAATTCAGTCACAAAATCTCCATAAAGTTTGATTCTTAGAAAAATCATGTTTTTTATTAAGGCTCATTTCAGACTTGGGTTCGAACTTTGGAAGCAGTTTTTTCAGGCTCTATGGTACCAAATGGGCTGAAATTTTGGAAAAGTGGAAAGATTCGTGGTACAAATCGAATTCATTTACAAAATCGAGATTAAGTTGTATTTTTAAAAAAATCATGTTTTTTATGTACGCTAATTTCAGACTTGGGTTCGAACTTTGGAAGCAGTTTTCTCAAAATCTATGGTACCAAATGGGCCGAAATTTTGGAAAAGTGGTAAGAATCGTGGTAAAAATCAAATTCAGTCACAAAATCTCTATCAAGTTGTATTTTTTAAAAAATCATGATTTTTATGGACGCTGATTTCAGACTTGGGTTCGAAATTTGGGAGCAGTTTTCTCAAAATCTATGGAACCAAATGGGCTGAAATTTTGGAAAAGTGGTAAGAATCGTGGTTCAAATCGAAATCAGTCACAAAATCTCCATAAAGTTTAATTCTTAGAAAAATCATGTTTTTTCATGGCTCATTTCAGACTTGGGTTCGAACTTTGGAAGCAGTTTTCTCACAATCTATGGTACCAAATGGGCTGAAATTTTGGAAAAGTGGTAAGAATCGTGGTACAAATCGAATTCAGTCACAAAATCGCAATTAAGTTTAATTCTTAGAAAAATCACGTTTTTTCATGGCTCATTTCAGACTTGTGTTCGAACTTTGGAAGCAGTTTTCTCACAATCTATGGTACCAAATGGGCTGAAATTTTGGAAAAGTGGTAAGAATCGTGGTCCAAATCGAATTCAGTCACAAAATCTCCATAAAGTTTGATTCTTAGAAAAATCATGTTTTTTATTAAGGCTCATTTCAGACTTGGGTTCGAACTTTGGAAGCAGTTTTTTCAGGCTCTATGGTACCAAATGGGCTGAAATTTTGGAAAAGTGGAAAGAATCGTGGTACAAATCGAATTCAGTCACAAAATCGAGATTAAGTTGTATCTTTAAAAAAATCATGATTTTTATGTACGCTAATTTCAGACTTGGGTTCGAACTTTGGAAGCAGTTTTCTCAAAATCTATGGTACCAAATGGGCCGAAATTTTGGAAAAGTGGTAAGAATCGTGGTAAAAATCAAATTCAGTCACAAAATCTCTATCAAGTTGTATTTTTTAAAAAATCATGATTTTTATGGACGCTGATTTCAGACTTGGGTTCGATATTTGGAAGCAGTTTTCTCAAAATCTATGGATCCAAATGGGTTGAAATTTTGGAAATGTGGTAAGAATCGTGGTACAAATCGAAATCAGTCAAAAAACCTCCATAAAGTCTGATTCTTAGAAAAGTCATGTTTTTTATTAAGGCTCATTTCAGACTTGGGTTCGAACTTTGGAAGCAGTTTTTTCAGGCTCTATGGTACCAAATGGGCTGAAATTTTGGAAAAGTGGTAAGAATCGAGGGACAAATCGAAATCAGTCACGAAATCTCCATAAAGTTTGATTCTTAGAAAAATCATGTTTTTTATTAAGGCTCATTTCAGACTTGGGTTCGAACTTTGGAAGCAGTTTTCTCAAAATCCATGGTGCCAAATGGGCTGAAATTTTGGAAAAGTGGTAAGAATTGTGGTACAAATCGAATTCAGTTTCAAAATCGCAATTAAGTTGTATTTTTAAAAAAATCATGATTTTTATGTACGCTAATTTCAGACTTGGGTTCGAACTTTGGGAGCAGTTTTCTCAAAATCTATAGAACCAAATGGTCTGAAATTTTGGAAAAGTGGTAAGAATCGTGGTACAAATCGAAATCAGTCACAAAATCTCCATAAAGTTTGATTCTTAGAAAAATCGTGTTTTTTATTAAGGCTCATTTCAGACTTGGGTTCGAACTTTGGAAGCAGTTTTCTCAAAATCTATGGTACCAAATGGGCTGAAATTTTGGAAAAAAGGTAAGAATCGTGGTACAAATCGAATTCAGTCACAAAATCTCCATCAAGTTGTATTTTAAAAAAATTCATGATTTTTATGGACGCTGATTTCAGACTTGGGTTCGATATTTGGAAGCAGTTTTCTCAAAATCTATGGATCCAAATGGGTTGAAATTTTGGAAATGTGGTAAGAATCGTGGTACAAATCGAAATCAGTCAAAAAACCTCCATAAAGTCTGATTCTTAGAAAAGTCATGTTTTTTATTAAGGCTCATTTCAGACTTGGGTTCGAACTTTGGAAGCAGTTTTTTCAGGCTCTATGGTACCAAATGGGCTGAAATTTTGGAAAAGTGGTAAGAATCGAGGGACAAATCGAAATCATTCACGAAATCTCCATAAAGTTTGATTCTTAGAAAAATCATGTTTTTTATTAAGGCTCATTTCAAACTTGGGTTCGAACTTTGGAAGCAGTTTTCTCAAAATCCATGGTGCCAAATGGGCTGAAATTTTGGAAAAGTGGTAAGAATCGTGGTACAAATCGAATTCAGTTTCAAAATCGCAATTAAGTTGTATTTTAAAAAAAATCATGATTTTTATGTACGCTAATTTCAGACTTGGGTTCGAACTTTGGGAGCAGTTTTCTCAAAATCTATAGAACCAAATGGTCTGAAATTTTGGAAAAGTGGTAAGAATCGTGGTAAAAATCAAATTCAGTCACAAAATCTCTATCAAGTTGTATTTTTTAAAAAATCATGATTTTTATGGACGCTGATTTCAGACTTGGGTTCGATATTTGGAAGCAGTTTTCTCAAAATCTATGGATCCAAATGGGTTGAAATTTTGGAAATGTGGTAAGAATCGTGGTACAAATCGAAATCAGTCAAAAAACCTCCATAAAGTCTGATTCTTAGAAAAGTCATGTTTTTTATTAAGGCTCATTTCAGACTTGGGTTCGAACTTTGGAAGCAGTTTTTTCAGGCTCTATGGTACCAAATGGGCTGAAATTTTGGAAAAGTGGTAAGAATCGAGGGACAAATCGAAATCAGTCACGAAATCTCCATAAAGTTTGATTCTTAGAAAAATCATGTTTTTTATTAAGGCTCATTTCAGACTTGGGTTCGAACTTTGGAAGCAGTTTTCTCAAAATCCATGGTGCCAAATGGGCTGAAATTTTGGAAAAGTGGTAAGAATTGTGGTACAAATCGAATTCAGTTTCAAAATCGCAATTAAGTTGTATTTTTAAAAAAATCATGATTTTTATGTACGCTAATTTCAGACTTGGGTTCGAACTTTGTGAGCAGTTTTCTCAAAATCTATAGAACCAAATGGTCTGAAATTTTGGAAAAGTGGTAAGAATCGTGGTACAAATCGAAATCAGTCACAAAATCTCCATAAAGTTTGATTCTTAGAAAAATCGTGTTTTTTATTAAGGCTCATTTCAGACTTGGGTTCGAACTTTGGAAGCAGTTTTCTCAAAATCTATGGTACCAAATGGGCTGAAATTTTGGAAAAAAGGTAAGAATCGTGGTACAAATCGAATTCAGTCACAAAATCTCCATCAAGTTGTATTTTAAAAAAATTCATGATTTTTATGGACGCTGATTTCAGACTTGGGTTCGATATTTGGAAGCAGTTTTCTCAAAATCTATGGATCCAAATGGGTTGAAATTTTGGAAATGTGGTAAGAATCGTGGTACAAATCGAAATCAGTCAAAAAACCTCCATAAAGTCTGATTCTTAGAAAAGTCATGTTTTTTATTAAGGCTCATTTCAGACTTGGGTTCGAACTTTGGAAGCAGTTTTTTCAGGCTCTATGGTACCAAATGGGCTGAAATTTTGGAAAAGTGGTAAGAATCGAGGGACAAATCGAAATCATTCACGAAATCTCCATAAAGTTTGATTCTTAGAAAAATCATGTTTTTTATTAAGGCTCATTTCAAACTTGGGTTCGAACTTTGGAAGCAGTTTTCTCAAAATCCATGGTGCCAAATGGGCTGAAATTTTGGAAAAGTGGTAAGAATCGTGGTACAAATCGAATTCAGTTTCAAAATCGCAATTAAGTTGTATTTTTAAAAAAATCATGATTTTTATGTACGCTAATTTCAGACTTGGGTTCGAACTTTGGGAGCAGTTTTCTCAAAATCTATAGAACCAAATGGTCTGAAATTTTGGAAAAGTGGTAAGAATCGTGGTACAAATCGAAATCAGTCACAAAATCTCCATAAAGTTTGATTCTTAGAAAAATCGTGTTTTTTATTAAGGCTCATTTCAGACTTGCGTTCGAACTTTGGAAGCAGTTTTCTCAAAATCTATGGTACCAAATGGGCCGAAATTTTGGAAAAGTGGTGAGAATCGTGGTACAAATCGAATTCAGTCACAAAATCGAGATTAAGTTGTATTTTAAAAAAAATCATGATTTTTATGGACGCTAATTTCAGACTTGGGTTCGAACTTTGGAAGCAGTTTTCTCAAAATCTATGGTACCAAATGGGCTGAAATTTTGGAAAAAAGGTAAGAATCGTGGTACAAATCGAATTCAGTCACAAAATCTCCATCAAGTTGTATTTTAAAAAAAATCATGATTTTTATGGACGCTGATTTCAGACTTGGGTTCGATATTTGGAAGCAGTTTTCTCAAAATCTATGGATCCAAATGGGTTGAAATTTTAGAAATGTGGTAAGAATCGTGGTACAAATCGAAATCAGTCAAAAAACCTCCATAAAGTCTGATTCTTAGAAAAGTCATGTTTTTTATTAAGGCTCATTTCAGACTTGGGTTCGAACTTTGGAAGCAGTTTTTTCAGGCTCTATGGTACCAAATGGGCTGAAATTTTGGAAAAGTGGTAAGAATCGAGGGACAAATCGAAATCAGTCACGAAATCTCCATAAAGTTTGATTCTTAGAAAAATCATGTTTTTTATTAAGGCTCATTTCAAACTTGGGTTCGAACTTTGGAAGCAGTTTTCTCAAAATCCATGGTGCCAAATGGGCTAAAATTTTGGAAAAGTGGTTAGAATCGTGGTACAAATCGAATTCAGTTTCAAAATCGCAATTAAGTTGTATATTTAAAAAAATCATGATTTTTATGTACGCTAATTTCAGACTTGGGTTCGAACTTTGGGAGCAGTTTTCTCAAAATCTATAGAACCAAATGGTCTGAAATTTTGGAAAAGTGGTAAGAATCGTGGTACAAATCGAAATCAGTCACAAAATCTCCATAAAGTTTGATTCTTAGAAAAATCGTGTTTTTTATTAAGGCTCATTTCAGACTTGGGTTCGAACTTTGGAAGCAGTTTTCTCAAAATCTATGGTACCAAATGGGCTGAAATTTTGGAAAAAAGGTAAGAATCGAGGGACAAATCGAAATCAGTCACGAAATCTCCATAAAGTTTGATTCTTAGAAAAATCATGTTTTTTATTAAGGCTCATTTCAGACTTGGGTTCGAACTTTGGAAGCAGTTTTCTCAAAATCTATGGTACAAAATGGGCCGAAATTTTGGAAAAGTGGTGAGAATCGTGGTACAAATCGAATTCAGTCACAAAATCGAGATTAAGTTGTATTTTTAAAACAATCATGATTTATATGTACGCTAATTTCAGACTTGGGTTCGAACTTTGGAAGCAGTTTTCTCAAAATCTATGGTTCCAAATGGGCCGAAATTTTGAGAAAGGGGGAAGAATCGTGGTACAAATCGAATTCAGTGACAAAATCTCCATCAAGTTGTATTTTTTAAAAAATCATGATTTTTATGGACGCTGATTTCAGACTTGGGTTCGATATTTGGAAGCAGTTTTCTCAAAATCTATGGTACTAAATGGGTTGAAATTTTGGAAATGTGGTAAGAATCGTGGTACAAATCGAAATCAGTCACAAAATCTCCATAAAGTCTGATTCTTAGAAAAATCATGTTTTTTATTAAGGCTCATTTCAGACTTGGGTTCGCCTTTTGGAAGCAGTTTTCTCAAAATCCATGGTGCCAAATGGGCTGAAATTTTGGAAAAGTGGTAAGAATCGTGGTACAAATCGAATTCAGTTTCAAAATCGCAATTAAGTTGTATTTTTAAAAAAATCATGATTTTTATGTACGCTAATTTCAGACTTGGGTTCGAACTTTGGGAGCAGTTTTCTCAAAATCTATAGAACCAAATGGTCTGAAATTTTGGAAAAGTGGTAAGAATCGTGGTACAAATCGAAATCAGTCACAAAATCTCCATAAAGTTTGATTCTTAGAAAAATCGTGTTTTTTATTAAGGCTCATTTCAGACTTGGGTTCGAACTTTGGAAGCAGTTTTCTCAAAATCTATGGTACCAAATGGGCTGAAATTTTGGAAAAAAGGTAAGAATCGTGGTACAAATCGAATTCAGTCACAAAATCTCCATCAAGTTGTATTTTAAAAAAAATCATGATTTTTATGGACGCTAATTTCAGACTTGGGTTCGAACTTTGGAAGCAGTTTTCTCAAAATCTATGGTACCAAATGGGCTGAAATTTTGGAAAAAAGGTAAGAATCGTGGTACAAATCGAATTCAGTCTTAAAATCTCCATAAAGTTTGATTCTTAGAAAAATCGTGTTTTTTATTAAGGCTCATTTCAGACTTGGGTTCGAACTTTGGAAGCAGTTTTCTCAAAATCTATGGTACCAAATGGGCTGAAATTTTGGAAAAAAGGTAAGAATCGTGGTACAAATCGAATTCAGTCACAAAATCTCCATCAAGTTGTATTTTAAAAAAAATCATCATTTTTATGGACGCTAATTTCAGACTTGGGTTCGAACTTTGGAAGCAGTTTTCTCAAAATCTATGGTACCAAATGGGCCGAAATTTTGGAAAAGTGGTAAGAATCGTGGTAAAAATCAAATTCAGTCACAAAATCTCTATCAAGTTGTATTTTTTAAAAAATCATGATTTTTATGGACGCTGATTTCAGACTTGGGTTCGATATTTGGAAGCAGTTTTCTCAAAATCTATGGATCCAAATGGGTTGAAATTTTGGAAATGTGGTAAGAATCGTGGTACAAATCGAAATCAGTCAAAAAACCTCCATAAAGTCTGATTCTTAGAAAAGTCATGTTTTTTATTAAGGCTCATTTCAGACTTGGGTTCGAACTTTGGAAGCAGTTTTTTCAGGCTCTATGGTACCAAATGGGCTGAAATTTTGGAAAAGTGGTAAGAATCGAGGGACAAATCGAAATCAGTCACGAAATCTCCATAAAGTTTGATTCTTAGAAAAATCATGTTTTTTATTAAGGCTCATTTCAGACTTGGGTTCGAACTTTGGAAGCAGTTTTCTCAAAATCCATGGTGCCAAATGGGCTGAAATTTTGGAAAAGTGGTAAAAATCGTGGTACAAATCGAATTCAGTTTCAAAATCGCAATTAAGTTGTATTTTTAAAAAAATCATGATTTTTATGTACGCTAATTTCAGACTTGGGTTCGAACTTTGGGAGCAGTTTTCTCAAAATCTATAGAACCAAATGGTCTGAAATTTTGGAAAAGTGGTAAGAATCGTGGTACAAATCGAAATCAGTCACAAAATCTCCATAAAGTTTGATTCTTAGAAAAATCGTGTTTTTTATTAAGGCTCATTTCAGACTTGGGTTCGAACTTTGGAAGCAGTTTTCTCAAAATCTATGGTACCAAATGGGCTGAAATTTTGGAAAAAAGGTAAGAATCGTGGTACAAATCGAATTCAGTCACAAAATCTCCATCAAGTTGTATTTTAAAAAAAATCATGATTTTTATGGACGCTAATTTCAGACTTGGGTTCGAACTTTGGAAGCAGTTTTCTCAAAATCTATGGTACCAAATGGGCTGAAATTTTGGAAAAAAGGTAAGAATCGTGGTACAAATCGAATTCAGTCTTAAAATCTCCATAAAGTTTGATTCTTAGAAAAATCATGTTTTTTATTAAGGCTCATTTCAGACTTGGGTTCGAACTTTGGAAGCAGTTTTTTCAGGCTCTATGGTACCAAATGGGCTGAAATTTTGGAAAAGTGGTAAGAATCGAGGGACAAATCGAAATCAGTCACGAAATCTCCATAAAGTTTGATTCTTAGAAAAATCATGTTTTTTATTAAGGCTCATTTCAGACTTGGGTTCGAACTTTGGAAGCAGTTTTCTCAAAATCTATGGTACCAAATGGGCCGAAATTTTGGAAAAGTGGTGAGAATCGTGGTACAAATCGAATTCAGTCACAAAATCGAGATTAAGTTGTATTTTTAAAACAATCATGATTTATATGTACGCTAATTTCAGACTTGGTTTCGAACTTTGGAAGCAGTTTTCTCAAAATCTATGGTACCAAATGGGCCGAAATTTTGAAAAAGGGGGAAGAATCGTGGTACAAATCGAATTCAGTCACAAAATCTCCATCAAGTTGTATTTTTTAAAAAATCATGATTTTTATGGACGCTGATTTCAGACTTGGGTTCGATATTTGGAAGCAGTTTTCTCAAAATCTATGGTACTAAATGGGTTGAAATTTTGGAAATGTGGTAAGAATCGTGGTACAAATCGAAATCAGTCACAAAATCTCCATAAAGTCTGATTCTTAGAAAAATCATGTTTTTTATTAAGGCTCATTTCAGACTTGGGTTCGAACTTTGGAAGCAGTTTTCTCAAAATCCATCGTGCCAAATGGGCTGAAATTTTGGAAAAGTGGTAAGAATCGTGGTACAAATCGAATTCAGTTTCAAAATCGCAATTAAGTTGTATTTTTAAAAAAATCATGATTTTTATGTACCCTAATTTCAGACTTGGGTTCGAACTTTGGGAGCAGTTTTCTCAAAATCTATGGAACCAAATGGGCTGAAATTTTTGAAAAGTGGTAAGATTCGTGGTTCAAATCGAAATCAGTCACAAAATCTCCATAAAGTTTAATTCTTAGAAAAATCATGTTTTTTCATGGCTCATTTCAGACTTGGGTTCGAACTTTGGAAGCAGTTTTCTCACAATCTATGGTACCAAATGGGCTGAAATTTTGGAAAAGTGGTAAGAATCGTGGTACAAATCGAATTCAGTCACAAAATCGCAATTAAGTTTAATTATTAGAAAAATCACGTTTTTTCATGGCTCATTTCAGACTTGTGTTCGAACTTTGGAAGCAGTTTTCTCACAATCTATGGTACCAAATGGGCTGAAATTTTGGAAAAGTGGTAAGAATCGTGGTCCAAATCGAATTCAGTCACAAAATCTCCATCAAGTTGTATTTTTTAAAAAATCATGATTTTTATGGACGCTGATTTCAGACTTGGGTTCGATATTTGGAAGCAGTTTTCTCAAAATCTATGGTACTAAATGGGTTGAAATTTTGGAAATGTGGTAAGAATCGTGGTACAAATCGAAATCAGTCACAAAATCTCCATAAAGTCTGATTCTTAGAAAAATCATGTTTTTTATTAAGGCTCATTTCAGACTTGGGTTCGAACTTTGGAAGCAGTTTTCTCAAAATCTATGGTACCAAATGGGCTGAAATTTTGGAAAAAAGGTAAGAATCGTGGTACAAATCGAATTCAGTCACAAAATCTCCATCAAGTTGTATTTTAAAAAAAATCATGATTTTTATGGACGCTGATTTCAGACTTGGGTTCGATATTTGGAAGCAGTTTTCTCAAAATCTATGGATCCAAATGGGTTGAAATTTTAGAAATGTGGTAAGAATCGTGGTACAAATCGAAATCAGTCAAAAAACCTCCATAAAGTCTGATTCTTAGAAAAGTCATGTTTTTTATTAAGGCTCATTTCAGACTTGGGTTCGAACTTTGGAAGCAGTTTTTTCAGGCTCTATGGTACCAAATGGGCTGAAATTTTGGAAAAGTGGTAAGAATCGAGGGACAAATCGAAATCAGTCACGAAATCTCCATAAAGTTTGATTCTTAGAAAAATCATGTTTTTTATTAAGGCTCATTTCAAACTTGGGTTCGAACTTTGGAAGCAGTTTTCTCAAAATCCATGGTGCCAAATGGGCTAAAATTTTGGAAAAGTGGTAAGAATCGTGGTACAAATCGAATTCAGTTTCAAAATCGCAATTAAGTTGTATATTTAAAAAAATCATGATTTTTATGTACGCTAATTTCAGACTTGGGTTCGAACTTTGGGAGCAGTTTTCTCAAAATCTATAGAACCAAATGGTCTGAAATTTTGGAAAAGTGGTAAGAATCGTGGTACAAATCGAAATCAGTCACAAAATCTCCATAAAGTTTGATTCTTAGAAAAATCGTGTTTTTTATTAAGGCTCATTTCAGACTTGGGTTCGAACTTTGGAAGCAGTTTTCTCAAAATCTATGGTACCAAATGGGCTGAAATTTTGGAAAAAAGGTAAGAATCGAGGGACAAATCGAAATCAGTCACGAAATCTCCATAAAGTTTGATTCTTAGAAAAATCATGTTTTTTATTAAGGCTCATTTCAGACTTGGGTTCGAACTTTGGAAGCAGTTTTCTCAAAATCTATGGTACAAAATGGGCCGAAATTTTGGAAAAGTGGTGAGAATCGTGGTACAAATCGAATTCAGTCACAAAATCGAGATTAAGTTGTATTTTTAAAACAATCATGATTTATATGTACGCTAATTTCAGACTTGGGTTCGAACTTTGGAAGCAGTTTTCTCAAAATCTATGGTACCAAATGGGCCGAAATTTTGAGAAAGGGGGAAGAATCGTGGTACAAATCGAATTCAGTGACAAAATCTCCATCAAGTTGTATTTTTTAAAAAATCATGATTTTTATGGACGCTGATTTCAGACTTGGGTTCGATATTTGGAAGCAGTTTTCTCAAAATCTATGGTACTAAATGGGTTGAAATTTTGGAAATGTGGTAAGAATCGTGGTACAAATCGAAATCAGTCACAAAATCTCCATAAAGTCTGATTCTTAGAAAAATCATGTTTTTTATTAAGGCTCATTTCAGACTTGGGTTCGCCTTTTGGAAGCAGTTTTCTCAAAATCCATGGTGCCAAATGGGCTGAAATTTTGGAAAAGTGGTAAGAATCGTGGTACAAATCGAATTCAGTTTCAAAATCGCAATTAAGTTGTATTTTTAAAAAAATCATGATTTTTATGTACGCTAATTTCAGACTTGGGTTCGAACTTTGGGAGCAGTTTTCTCAAAATCTATAGAACCAAATGGTCTGAAATTTTGGAAAAGTGGTAAGAATCGTGGTACAAATCGAAATCAGTCACAAAATCTCCATAAAGTTTGATTCTTAGAAAAATCGTGTTTTTTATTAAGGCTCATTTCAGACTTGGGTTCGAACTTTGGAAGCAGTTTTCTCAAAATCTATGGTACCAAATGGGCTGAAATTTTGGAAAAAAGGTAAGAATCGTGGTACAAATCGAATTCAGTCACAAAATCTCCATCAAGTTGTATTTTAAAAAAAATCATCATTTTTATGGACGCTAATTTCAGACTTGGGTTCGAACTTTGGAAGCAGTTTTCTCAAAATCTATGGTACCAAATGGGCCGAAATTTTGGAAAAGTGGTAAGAATCGTGGTAAAAATCAAATTCAGTCACAAAATCTCTATCAAGTTGTATTTTTTAAAAAATCATGATTTTTATGGACGCTGATTTCAGACTTGGGTTCGATATTTGGAAGCAGTTTTCTCAAAATCTATGGATCCAAATGGGTTGAAATTTTGGAAATGTGGTAAGAATCGTGGTACAAATCGAAATCAGTCAAAAAACCTCCATAAAGTCTGATTCTTAGAAAAGTCATGTTTTTTATTAAGGCTCATTTCAGACTTGGGTTCGAACTTTGGAAGCAGTTTTTTCAGGCTCTATGGTACCAAATGGGCTGAAATTTTGGAAAAGTGGTAAGAATCGAGGGACAAATCGAAATCAGTCACGAAATCTCCATAAAGTTTGATTCTTAGAAAAATCATGTTTTTTATTAAGGCTCATTTCAGACTTGGGTTCGAACTTTGGAAGCAGTTTTCTCAAAATCCATGGTGCCAAATGGGCTGAAATTTTGGAAAAGTGGTAAAAATCGTGGTACAAATCGAATTCAGTTTCAAAATCGCAATTAAGTTGTATTTTTAAAAAAATCATGATTTTTATGTACGCTAATTTCAGACTTGGGTTCGAACTTTGGGAGCAGTTTTCTCAAAATCTATAGAACCAAATGGTCTGAAATTTTGGAAAAGTGGTAAGAATCGTGGTACAAATCGAAATCAGTCACAAAATCTCCATAAAGTTTGATTCTTAGAAAAATCGTGTTTTTTATTAAGGCTCATTTCAGACTTGGGTTCGAACTTTGGAAGCAGTTTTCTCAAAATCTATGGTACCAAATGGGCTGAAATTTTGGAAAAAAGGTAAGAATCGTGGTACAAATCGAATTCAGTCACAAAATCTCCATCAAGTTGTATTTTAAAAAAAATCATGATTTTTATGGACGCTAATTTCAGACTTGGGTTCGAACTTTGGGAGCAGTTTTCTCAAAATCTATAGAACCAAATGGTCTGAAATTTTGGAAAAGTGGTAAGAATCGTGGTACAAATCGAAATCAGTCACAAAATCTCCATAAAGTTTGATTCTTAGAAAAATCGTGTTTTTTATTAAGGCTCATTTCAGACTTGGGTTCGAACTTTGGAAGCAGTTTTCTCAAAATCTATGGTACCAAATGGGCTGAAATTTTGGAAAAAAGGTAAGAATCGAGGGACAAATCGAAATCAGTCACGAAATCTCCATAAAGTTTGATTCTTAGAAAAATCATGTTTTTTATTAAGGCTCATTTCAGACTTGGGTTCGAACTTTGGAAGCAGTTTTCTCAAAATCTATGGTACAAAATGGGCCGAAATTTTGGAAAAGTGGTGAGAATCGTGGTACAAATCGAATTCAGTCACAAAATCGAGATTAAGTTGTATTTTTAAAACAATCATGATTTATATGTACGCTAATTTCAGACTTGGGTTCGAACTTTGGAAGCAGTTTTCTCAAAATCTATGGTACCAAATGGGCCGAAATTTTGAGAAAGGGGGAAGAATCGTGGTACAAATCGAATTCAGTGACAAAATCTCCATCAAGTTGTATTTTTTAAAAAATCATGATTTTTATGGACGCTGATTTCAGACTTGGGTTCGATATTTGGAAGCAGTTTTCTCAAAATCTATGGTACTAAATGGGTTGAAATTTTGGAAATGTGGTAAGAATCGTGGTACAAATCGAAATCAGTCACAAAATCTCCATAAAGTCTGATTCTTAGAAAAATCATGTTTTTTATTAAGGCTCATTTCAGACTTGGGTTCGCCTTTTGGAAGCAGTTTTCTCAAAATCCATGGTGCCAAATGGGCTGAAATTTTGGAAAAGTGGTAAGAATCGTGGTACAAATCGAATTCAGTTTCAAAATCGCAATTAAGTTGTATTTTTAAAAAAATCATGATTTTTATGTACGCTAATTTCAGACTTGGGTTCGAACTTTGGGAGCAGTTTTCTCAAAATCTATAGAACCAAATGGTCTGAAATTTTGGAAAAGTGGTAAGAATCGTGGTACAAATCGAAATCAGTCACAAAATCTCCATAAAGTTTGATTCTTAGAAAAATCGTGTTTTTTATTAAGGCTCATTTCAGACTTGGGTTCGAACTTTGGAAGCAGTTTTCTCAAAATCTATGGTACCAAATGGGCTGAAATTTTGGAAAAAAGGTAAGAATCGTGGTACAAATCGAATTCAGTCACAAAATCTCCATCAAGTTGTATTTTAAAAAAAATCATCATTTTTATGGACGCTAATTTCAGACTTGGGTTCGAACTTTGGAAGCAGTTTTCTCAAAATCTATGGTACCAAATGGGCCGAAATTTTGGAAAAGTGGTAAGAATCGTGGTAAAAATCAAATTCAGTCACAAAATCTCTATCAAGTTGTATTTTTTAAAAAATCATGATTTTTATGGACGCTGATTTCAGACTTGGGTTCGATATTTGGAAGCAGTTTTCTCAAAATCTATGGATCCAAATGGGTTGAAATTTTGGAAATGTGGTAAGAATCGTGGTACAAATCGAAATCAGTCAAAAAACCTCCATAAAGTCTGATTCTTAGAAAAGTCATGTTTTTTATTAAGGCTCATTTCAGACTTGGGTTCGAACTTTGGAAGCAGTTTTTTCAGGCTCTATGGTACCAAATGGGCTGAAATTTTGGAAAAGTGGTAAGAATCGAGGGACAAATCGAAATCAGTCACGAAATCTCCATAAAGTTTGATTCTTAGAAAAATCATGTTTTTTATTAAGGCTCATTTCAGACTTGGGTTCGAACTTTGGAAGCAGTTTTCTCAAAATCCATGGTGCCAAATGGGCTGAAATTTTGGAAAAGTGGTAAAAATCGTGGTACAAATCGAATTCAGTTTCAAAATCGCAATTAAGTTGTATTTTTAAAAAAATCATGATTTTTATGTACGCTAATTTCAGACTTGGGTTCGAACTTTGGGAGCAGTTTTCTCAAAATCTATAGAACCAAATGGTCTGAAATTTTGGAAAAGTGGTAAGAATCGTGGTACAAATCGAAATCAGTCACAAAATCTCCATAAAGTTTGATTCTTAGAAAAATCGTGTTTTTTATTAAGGCTCATTTCAGACTTGGGTTCGAACTTTGGAAGCAGTTTTCTCAAAATCTATGGTACCAAATGGGCTGAAATTTTGGAAAAAAGGTAAGAATCGTGGTACAAATCGAATTCAGTCACAAAATCTCCATCAAGTTGTATTTTAAAAAAAATCATGATTTTTATGGACGCTAATTTCAGACTTGGGTTCGAACTTTGGAAGCAGTTTTCTCAAAATCTATGGTACCAAATGGGCTGAAATTTTGGAAAAAAGGTAAGAATCGTGGTACAAATCGAATTCAGTCTTAAAATCTCCATAAAGTTTGATTCTTAGAAAAATCATGTTTTTTATTAAGGCTCATTTCAGACTTGGGTTCGAACTTTGGAAGCAGTTTTTTCAGGCTCTATGGTACCAAATGGGCTGAAATTTTGGAAAAGTGGTAAGAATCGAGGGACAAATCGAAATCAGTCACGAAATCTCCATAAAGTTTGATTCTTAGAAAAATCATGTTTTTTATTAAGGCTCATTTCAGACTTGGGTTCGAACTTTGGAAGCAGTTTTCTCAAAATCTATGGTACCAAATGGGCCGAAATTTTGGAAAAGTGGTGAGAATCGTGGTACAAATCGAATTCAGTCACAAAATCGAGATTAAGTTGTATTTTTAAAACAATCATGATTTATATGTACGCTAATTTCAGACTTGGTTTCGAACTTTGGAAGCAGTTTTCTCAAAATCTATGGTACCAAATGGGCCGAAATTTTGAAAAAGGGGGAAGAATCGTGGTACAAATCGAATTCAGTCACAAAATCTCCATCAAGTTGTATTTTAAAAAAAATCATCATTTTTATGGACGCTAATTTCAGACTTGGGTTCGAACTTTGGAAGCAGTTTTCTCAAAATCTATGGTACCAAATGGGCCGAAATTTTGGAAAAGTGGTAAGAATCGTGGTAAAAATCAAATTCAGTCACAAAATCTCTATCAAGTTGTATTTTTTAAAAAATCATGATTTTTATGGACGCTGATTTCAGACTTGGGTTCGATATTTGGAAGCAGTTTTCTCAAAATCTATGGATCCAAATGGGTTGAAATTTTGGAAATGTGGTAAGAATCGTGGTACAAATCGAAATCAGTCAAAAAACCTCCATAAAGTCCTATTCTTAGAAAAGTTATGTTTTTTATTAAGGCTCATTTCAGACTTGGGTTCGAACTTTGGAAGCAGTTTTTTCAGGCTCTATGGTACCAAATGGGCTGAAATTTTGGAAAAGTGGTAAGAATCGAGGGACAAATCGAAATCAGTCACGAAATCTCCATAAAGTTTGATTCTTAGAAAAATCATGTTTTTTATTAAGGCTCATTTCAGACTTGGGTTCGAACTTTGGAAGCAGTTTTCTCAAAATCCATGGTGCCAAATGGGCTGAAATTTTGGAAAAGTGGTAAAAATCGTGGTACAAATCGAATTCAGTTTCAAAATCGCAATTAAGTTGTATTTTTAAAAAAATCATGATTTTATGTACGCTAATTTCAGACTTGGGTTCGAACTTTGGGAGCAGTTTTCTCAAAATCTATAGAACCAAATGGTCTGAAATTTTGGAAAAGTGGTAAGAATCGTGGTACAAATCGAAATCAGTCACAAAATCTCCATAAAGTTTGATTCTTAGAAAAATCGTGTTTTTTATTAAGGCTCATTTCAGACTTGGGTTCGAACTTTGGAAGCAGTTTTCTCAAAATCTATGGTACCAAATGGGCTGAAATTTTGGAAAAAAGGTAAGAATCGTGGTACAAATCGAATTCAGTCACAAAATCTCCATCAAGTTGTATTTTAAAAAAAATCATGATTTTTATGGACGCTAATTTCAGACTTGGGTTCGAACTTTGGAAGCAGGTTTTCTCAAAATCTATGGTACCAAATGGGCTGAAATTTTGGAAAAAAGGTAAGAATCGTGGTACAAATCGAATTCAGTCTTAAAATCTCCATAAAGTTTGATTCTTAGAAAAATCATGTTTTTTATTAAGGCTCATTTCAGACTTGGGTTCGAACTTTGGAAGCAGTTTTTTCAGGCTCTATGGTACCAAATGGGCTGAAATTTTGGAAAAGTGGTAAGAATCGAGGGACAAATCGAAATCAGTCACGAAATCTCCATAAAGTTTGATTCTTAGAAAAATCATGTTTTTTATTAAGGCTCATTTCAGACTTGGGTTCGAACTTTGGAAGCAGTTTCTCAAAATCTATGGTACCAAATGGGCCGAAATTTTGGAAAAGTGGTGAGAATCGTGGTACAAATCGAATTCAGTCACAAAATCTCCATCAAGTTGTATTTTTTAAAAATCATGATTTTTATGACGCTGATTTCAGACTTGGGTTCGATATTTGGAAGCAGTTTTCTCAAAATCTATGGTACTAAATGGGTTGAAATTTTGGAAATGTGGTAAGAATCGTGGTACAAATCGAAATCAGTCACAAAATCTCCATAAAGTCTGATTCTTAGAAAAATCATGTTTTTTATTAAGGCTCATTTCAGACTTGGGTTCGAACTTTGGAAGCAGTTTTCTCAAAATCCATCGTGCCAAATGGGCTGAAATTTTGGAAAAGTGGTAAGAATCGTGGTACAAATCGAATTCAGTTTCAAAATCGCAATTAAGTTGTATTTTTAAAAAATCATGATTTTTATGTACCCTAATTTCAGACTTGGGTTCGAACTTTGGGAGCAGTTTTCTCAAAATCTATGGAACCAAATGGGCTGAAATTTTTGAAAAGTGGTAAGATTCGTGGTTCAAATCGAAATCAGTCACAAAATCTCCATAAAGTTTAATTCTTAGAAAAATCATGTTTTTTCATGGCTCATTTCAGACTTGGGTTCGAACTTTGGAAGCAGTTTTCTCACAATCTATGGTACCAAATGGGCTGAAATTTGGAAAAGTGGTAAGAATCGTGGTACAAATCGAATTCAGTCACAAAATCGCAATTAAGTTTAATTATTAGAAAAATCACGTTTTTTCATGGCTCATTTCAGACTTGTGTTCGAACTTTGGAAGCAGTTTTCTCACAATCTATGGTACCAAATGGGCTGAAATTTTTGAAAAGTGGTAAGATTCGTGGTTCAAATCGAAATCAGTCACAAAATCTCCATAAAGTTTAATTCTTAGAAAAATCATGTTTTTTCATGGCTCATTTCAGACTTGGGTTCGAACTTTGGAAGCAGTTTTCTCACAATCTATGGTACCAAATGGGCTGAAATTTTGGAAAAGTGGTAAGATTCGTGGTTCAAATCGAAATCAGTCACAAAATCTCCATAAAGTTTAATTCTTAGAAAAATCATGTTTTTTCATGGCTCATTTCAGACTTGGGTTCGAACTTTGGAAGCAGTTTTTTCAGGCTCTATGGTACCAAATGGGCTGAAATTTTGGAAAAGTGGAAAGATTCGTGGTACAAATCGAATTCAGTCACAAAATCTCCATTAAGTTTGACTATTAGAAAAATCTTGAATTTAATGAATGCTAATTTCAGACTTGGGTTCGAACTTTTGAAGCAGTTTTTTCAAAATCTGTGGTACCAAATGGGCCGAAATTTTGGAAAAGTGGTAAGAATCGTGGTAAAAATCAAATTCAGTCACAAAATCTCTATCAAGTTGTATTTTTTAAAAATCATGATTTTTATGGACGCTGATTTCAGACTTGGGTTCGATATTTGGAAGCAGTTTTCTCAAAATCTATGGTACCAAATGGGTTGAAATTTTGGAAATGTGGTAAGAATCGTGGTACAAATCGAAATCAGTCAAAAAACCTCCATAAGTCTGATTCTTAGAAAAGTCATGTTTTTTATTAAGGCTCATTTCAGACTTGGGTTCGAACTTTGGAAGCAGTTTTTCAGGCACTATGGTACCAAATGGGCTGAAATTTTGGAATAGTGGTGTGACGTATGTTAACTCTACATACTCAATAATAACAATGCTTGTATTATAATATTTATTTGTAAGAAGACTATCACGGTTCTGGACTGAGAGGCTCATTCCCGCTCATACGATCTCTTATATACGTCTCGTACTCGCTGTCTCGCTCTCATGCTGTCCCCCTTACACACATACACCACACCCCCACACTTAAATCATAATTACATCTTTTTATTTTTACAAATTTATATAACCCAAATATATTTAATTATTTCCATTATGTATTTAATTTCCAATTTATATGTAATTATGTATGTTCTTGACTCTTCATTCGGTGTAGCATGGGCGTTGTCCTCGAGGGCGTAACCTCCCCTCCCATGGTGTAGGCGACCTGCAAAAATCAGAGGAATTAGGAAACTTGGTCATGTCCACGTCCGAGAGTGGACCCAGGTCCAGCAAATCATCAGACCTGTCACTCTCCCCCCCACCTACCTTCCTCTCTGAAATTTGATCATGGTGGCGTTTCCACACTTGTCCTGTAGACATAATTTTTACTAAATAAACCCTATTCCCCAATCTTTTATAAATTTCTCCTAATATCCATTTGTTTTTATCACTTCTCAAATCCCTGGTTAAAACTTTAGATCCAACATCAAAGTACTTTTTAATTTTTTTTCCTCTATAATACTTTTTTTGTTTTTGCTGACTCAATAACATCTTATCTTTAATCGTGTTATCAATCCCTTTAAAACCTTGACCTTCAACATTATCTAATATTGGAATGATTGTATTAAAAATTGATCTAATTTTCCTTCCCAAAATTAATTTACTAGGTTCAATCCCCGTAGACATAGAAGGCGTATTCCTAATATCAACCAAAAATGTTAAAAGTTTATCCTCAAAATCAGCAGGCAATTTATTATTTATCATAATTTTTTTTAAAAAATTCTTTACCGTTTTTAACCCCATTTTCGGCAAGTCCGTTAGAAGCTGGATGGTTGACAGGAGATGTCAACGATTTAATATTAAAATTATGACAAAATTCCTTAAAAACTGTTGAAGTGAACGCTGTACCATTGTCACTTACTACCTGCTCCGGAATTCCGAAATTAGAAAATAATCTTTTCAAAACTTTTATTGTACAAAACGAATCTACTTTATTTACGATGTGACAGTCTATCCATTTTGTAGTTGCATCAACGATTATCAAAAAATTGTAACCACCAAAAGGTCCCATGAAATCAATATGCAATCTATTCCATATTAATCCACTGATTGGCCACGGCTGTAACTCAACTTTACATGGAGTGGGTAAACACTCCAAGCATCGAACGCACTGCTTCACAGTTGCTTCTACCTCTGAGTTCATCCCTAACCAAAAAAAATAATTTCGAGCAAGATTTTTAGATTTAACAATACCTAAATGCGATTGATGTATGAAATTCAATATGATTTCCTTAATCCCTCGGAACCACAAATTTATTATTATAAAATAAACACGAGTCATAAGTCGATAATTTATTTCTAAAATACCAGAATTTAACAAGTCATCCTTTAAAAACTTTTTATCCGGCCAACCATTGATTACGAACCCAATAATGGTTGCTATGTTTACATCTTTAATCGAAAACTGCTTCATCGTTTCTTTTGAAATTGTCGATTCCGCCTCAATTATATTTAAAAAATCCGATTCAATCTTATCAACGTTCAGACTACCAATATAATTTAAGAAATATTCGCTACCGTCGACCTCGTCGATACAATCACTTAATTATTATTACTATTGACCGGCAACCTAGATAAGAAATCCGCTTTGTTCTCACCCGACTTGACATATTCTATATTATAGTCAAATGTTTGTAAAATCAGCGCATAGCGCTGTAGCCTATTTGCCGCTAGTATTGGCACTTGTTTTTCAGTGTTCAAAATATGTACCAAAGCTTTAATATCACAAGTTAGAACGAATTTATTACCATATAAATATTGAAAGAATTTTTTTAATCCAAATATTATTGCACACGCTTCCTTATCTAGAATGGAATACCTCAATTCCGTTTTTGACAATAAACGGCTAGCGAATGCAATCGGTCTTTCCATGCCATTCTCATATACGTGACATATAATAGCAGATATACCTATATCACTCGCGTGTAATTAGCTTGATAGGTAATTGTGGGTCAAAATGCACCAAAATATTGTCTGACGTCAGCAGTTTCTTAACTTGCTCAAACGCAATATTGCATTCCTGAGACCATACAAATTTTATCCCTTTTTTCAACAATTGGTATAAAGGAGACAAAATACCTGACACATTCTGTATAAAAGACCTATAGTAGGAAATAACTCCCAGCAAACTTCTAAGTTCCGAAACATTTTTCGGTACACTCATTTGGGTAATAGCATATATTTTATTTTCTAAAGGCATAACTCCTTTCTGCGAAATTCTATAACCTAAATATTCTATCTCTGTTTCTAGAAAAGAACACTTATTTTCATTAATAGTTAATCCGCAATCACTTAGCTTGCTAAGTACTGCTTCACAAATAGAAAATAATTCCTCTTTAGAATTCCCAAATAAAAGTAGATCATCTAAAAATACACGAACGTTCCTAAGTCCACCAACTATCGCCGTAATGACTTGCATAAAGATGGCCGGACTCGTGCTTAAGCCAAAAGGCAATACTTTATAAGCAAATAAACCTATATGCGTACTAATCACACATAATTTTCTAGACTTTTCGTTCAATGAAATTTGTCCAAATGCATTTCGTAAGTCTATCTTAGCAAAATATTTTGCACCATTCAGAGATGAAATTAAATCGTCAATACGAGGTAGTGGGTATTTCAACTTCGCTAACATAGGATTCAATGTTGTTTTGAAATCAGTACAAATCCTAATTGAAGCGTCTTTCTTTTTTACAACAACAATCGGGCTTGCAATATCGCTTATTTCTACCTTTTCAATAATGTCTTCATGCAACATTCTCTGTAACTCTATCTCTACTTTCTCACGTAAACTAAAAGGTAATGGCCTCGGATTTACAAACTTTGGCCTAAAGTCCGAATTAACTTCAATGTTTGCCTCATAATTTTTAAGCCTACCCGATTTTTCTGAAAAAACATGAGCATATTTCTTCTTTAAACTTTCACGAAAAACAAGATGATTATCACAATTAATCTCACTGAATTTTACAGAATTTATTCCACTTAATCCGATACCGAAAACTTGTAAAAAATCTCTACCAACTATTGTAGAATTACCATTTTTAATTATTACGAACTGTATTTTCGCACTTTTACCTAAAAATGACACCTCTAAATTCACTTTACCTAAAACATTTAACTGCGTTCCGTCATACCCTGACAAATGAACATTATACTTTTCTAAATCGTAAGAAACAAAATATCTTAAATACACTTCATATGGTATCGCGTTAATCGCAGCCCCCGTATCTACCAACGCCGGCAATATTATGTTACCAATTAACAAATCTATATATGTGGGTTCCGGCCCCACATTATTATTAACCACGAACACCGAATTCAACCGTTTATTTTTAGTACCTACATAATTTTTATTGTATTTACACAAATTACTAGGATGACCCGATTTGTTACAATGATTACACAAAATTTTTTTCCAGCAATCTCTTTGCAAATGATTTTTTTTTCCACACAAAAAACAAGTTTTTAACGTACCATTAACCGGTGATTTACTCCGCATTGAATTTTTATTCCTGGAAGGACTATCTTTCCTGGATTTATGGAAATACTCGCTTTCCTTATGAACAACATTTAAATTCGGATTTACTTTTTTAAAGCCACAACATGTTCCCACGTCGCCGCTAGATTAATGCAATCCGTAAAAGAAGTATCGATTGCCTCTACGAATAGCTTGTGTTTCAATTTTTCATTAAAAATCCCAATAACGAATATGTCCTTTAAACATGGTTCCAATCTCAGCTCAAAATTACAAGATAAACTTAACCCTCTCAATCTAGCCGCGTAATCTTTAACGGATTCGCTAGGAAACTGTTTACATTTATAAAATAATTCACGAGACTCAAAAATATTTTTAACTGGTTTGCAATGTGAATCAAATAATTTACATAAATCTTCAAAAGAACAAACAGAAACCTTTTTTGGAAAACATAAATCACATAATAGAGAGAAAGTTTCTTCCGTGAGGCAACTCAGCAAAAATGCTCTTTTGCGTTCTGGTGACAACAACTTATCATCATTTAAAATGAGGGCCTGATCCAATCGTTCCCTGAACAATGACCAGTCTCCCGTTCTGTAACAGAACGTCCCCAAATTCTTACAAATCGCCTCCATTGGGAGAAGAACTGAAACAAGTTGAATAAAATATACGTATCTCAGCCCTTCCAGAGGTTATGCTCCGAGCCCCTGCCCTGAGCCTGTGAATCACCAACGTCTCAGCACCCTTTCCTGGCTCCGTCTCCCTTCAGCTGCGGACACGATCACCTTCCAAGGTCTTCCTTCCCGCTGTAGCGACAGAACCCCGGTCCCGGATTCCGGCCAATTCACCCTTGATGCCGATCTTGATCCTGGATCTTCTGCGTACCCCGTGTAACGGTGTACTCTCGACAAAATGTTGCAATGTCGGCTCCCACACACGTGTAAAATTGCGTTTTTACCGCGCAATTTGCCCGGCCCGATCTGCGTGCTCGCCTCGGCTGCGTGTGAATTCTCCAATTTGATAGCCTTTTATTATTCTTCTTCTTCCTTCAAAATTTAGCGATCCAACGCCCAAAAGCGCCAGACTATACTGTGATCACCAAAAATTCGAATAATCTTCTTGAATCATCTGATTCTCCGTAAACTTTTAATAATTTACGAACTACCGTGCTGCGCCACTGTGACGTATGTTAACTCTACATACTCAATAATAACAATGCTTGTATTATAATATTTATTTGTAAGAAGACTATCACGGTTCTGGACTGAGAGGCTCATTCCCGCTCATACGATCTCTTATATACGTCTCGTACTCGCTGTCTCGCTCTCATGCTGTCCCCCTTACACACATACACCACAAGTGGTAAGAATCGTGGTACAAATCGAAATCAGTCACAAAATCTACATAAATTTTAATTCTTAGAAAAATCATGTTTTTTTCATGGCTCATTTCAGACTTGGGTTCGAACTTTGGAAGCAGTTTTTTCAGGCTCTATGGTACCAAATGGGCTGAAATTTTGGAAAAGTGGTAAGAATCGTGGTACAAATCGAAATCAGTCACAAAATCTCCATCAAGTTTAATTCTTAGAAAAATCACGTTTTTTCATGGCTCATTTCAGACTTGGGTTCGAACTTTGGAAGCAGTTTTCTCACAATCTATGGAACCAAATGGGCTGAAATTTTGGAAAAGTGGTAAGAATCGTGGTAAAAATCGAATTCAGTCACAAAATCTCCATTAAGTTTGACTATTAGAAAAATCTTGAATTTAATGAATGCTAATTTCAGACTTGGGTTCGAACTTTTGAAGCAGTTTTTTCAAAATCTGTGGTACCAAATGGGCTGAAATTTTGGAAAAAATGTTAGAATTGTGGTACAAATCGAAATCAGTCTCAAAATCGCAATTAAGTTGTATTTTTTAAAAAAATCATGATTTTTATGTACGCTAATTTCAGACTTGGGTTCGAACTTTGAGAGCAGTTTTCTCAAAATCTATGTTACCAAATGGGCTGAAATTTTGGAAAAAAGGTAAGAATCGTGGTACAAATCGAATTCAGTCACAAAATCTCCATCAAGTTGTATTTTAAAAAAAATCATGATTTTTATGGACGCTAATTTCAGACTTGGGTTCGAACTTTGGAAGCAGTTTTCTCAAAATCTATGGTACCAAATGGGCTGAAATTTTGGAAAAAAAGGTAAGAATCGTGGTACAAATCGAATTCAGTCACAAAATCTCCATCAAGTTGTATTTTAAAAAAAATCATGATTTTTATGGACGCTAATTTCAGACTTGGGTTCGAACTTTGGAAGCAGTTTTCTCAAAATCTATGGTACCAAATGGGCTGAAATTTTGGAAAAAAAGGTAAGAATCGTGGTACAAATCGAATTCAGTCACAAAATCTCCATCAAGTTGTATTTTAAAAAAAATCATGATTTTTATGGACGCTTATTTCAGACTTGGGTTCGAACTTTGGAAGCAGTTTTCTCAAAATCTATGTTACCAAATGGGCTGAAATTTTGGAAAAAAGGTAAGAATCGTGGTACAAATCGAATTCAGTCACAAAATCTCCATCAAGTTGTATTTTAAAAAAAATCATGATTTTTATGGACGCTAATTTCAGACTTGGGTTCGAACTTTGGAAGCAGTTTTCTCAAAATCTATGGTACCAAATGGGCTGAAATTTTGGAAAAAAAGGTAAGAATCGTGGTACAAATCGAATTCAGTCACAAAATCTCCATCAAGTTGTATTTTAAAAAAAATCATGATTTTTATGGACGCTTATTTCAGACTTGGGTTCGAACTTTGGAAGCAGTTTTCTCAAAATCTATGGTACCAAATGGGCTGAAATTTTGGAAAAGTGGTAAGAATCGTGGTTCAAATCGAAATCAGTCACAAAATCTCCATAAAGTTTAATTCTTATTAAAATCATGTTTTTTCATGGCTCATTTCAGACTTGGGTTCGAACTTTGGGAGCAGTTTTCTCAAAATCTATAGAACCAAATGGGCTGAAATTTTGGAAAAGTGGTAAGAATCGTGGTACAAATCGAAATCAGTCACAAAATCTCCATAAAGTTTAATTCTTAGAAAAATCATGTTTTTTTCATGGCTCATTTCAGACTTGGGTTCGAACTTTGGGAGCAGTTTTCTCAAAATCTATAGAACCAAATGGGCTGAAATTTTGGAAAAAAGGTAAGAATCGAGGGACAAATCGAAATCAGTCGCGAAATCTCCATAAAGTTTGATTCTTAGAAAAATCATGTTTTTTATTAAGGCTCATTTCAGACTTGGGTTCGAACTTTGGAAGCAGTTTTTCAGGCACTATGGTACCAAATGGGCTGAAATTTTGGAATAGTGGTAAGAATCGTGGTACAAATCGAAATCAGTCACAAAATCTACATAAATTTTAATTCTTAGAAAAATCATGTTTTTTTCATGGCTCATTTCAGACTTGGGTTCGAACTTTGGAAGCAGTTTTTTCAGGCTCTATGGTACCAAATGGGCTGAAATTTTGGAAAAGTGGTAAGAATCGTGGTACAAATCGAAATCAGTCACAAAATCTCCATCAAGTTTAATTCTTAGAAAAATCACGTTTTTTCATGGCTCATTTCAGACTTGGGTTCGAACTTTGGAAGCAGTTTTCTCACAATCTATGGAACCAAATGGGCTGAAATTTTGGAAAAGTGGTAAGAATCGTGGTACAAATCGAATTCAGTCTCAAAATCGCAATTAAGTTGTATTTTTTAAAAAAATCATGATTTTAATGTACGCTAATTTCAGACTTGGGTTCGAACTTTGAGAGCAGTTTTCTCAAAATCTATAGAACCAAAAGGGGCTGAAATTTTGGAAAAGTGGTAAGAATCGTGGAACAAATCGAAATCAGTCACAAAATCTCCATAAAGTTTTTATTCTTAGAAAAATCATGTTTTTTTCATGGCTCATTTCAGACTTGGGTTCGAACTTTGGAAGCAGTTTTCTCAAAATCTATGTTACCAAATGGGCTGAAATTTTGGAAAAAAGGTAAGAATCGTGGTACAAATCGAATTCAGTCACAAAATCTCCATCAAGTTGTATTTTAAAAAAAATCATGATTTTTATGGACGCTAATTTCAGACTTGGGTTCGAACTTTGGAAGCAGTTTTTCAGGCACTATGGTACCAAATGGGCTGAAATTTTGGAAAAAAAGGTAAGAATCGTGGTACAAATCGAAATCAGTCACAAAATCTACATAAATTTTAATTCTTAGAAAAATCATGTTTTTTTCATGGCTCATTTCAGACTTGGGTTCGAACTTTGGAAGCAGTTTTTTCAGGCTCTATGGTACAAAATGGGCTGAAATTTTGGAAAAGTGGTAAGAATCGTGGTACAAATCGAAATCAGTCACAAAATCTCCATCAAGTTTAATTCTTAGAAAAATCACGTTTTTTCATGGCTCATTTCAGACTTGGGTTCGAACTTTGGAAGCAGTTTTCTCACAATCTATGGAACCAAATGGGCTGAAATTTTGGAAAAGTGGTAAGAATCGTGGTACAAATCGAATTCAGTCTCAAAATCGCAATTAAGTTGTATTTTTTAAAAAAATCATGATTTTAATGTACGCTAATTTCAGACTTGGGTTTGAACTTTGAGAGCAGTTTTCTCAAAATCTATAGAACCAAAAGGGGCTGAAATTTTGGAAAAGTGGTAAGAATCGTGGAACAAATCGAAATCAGTCACAAAATCTCCATAAAGTTTTTATTCTTAGAAAAATCATGTTTTTTTCATGGCTCATTTCAGACTTGGGTTCGAACTTTGGAAGCAGTTTTCTCAAAATCTATGTTACCAAATGGGCTGAAATTTTGGAAAAAAGGTAAGAATCGTGGTACAAATCGAATTCAGTCACAAAATCTCCATCAAGTTGTATTTTAAAAAAAATCATGATTTTTATGGACGCTAATTTCAGACTTGGGTTCGAACTTTGGAAGCAGTTTTCTCAAAATCTATGGTACCAAATGGGCTGAAATTTTGGAAAAAAAGGTAAGAATCGTGGTACAAATCGAATTCAGTCACAAAATCTCCATCAAGTTGTATTTTAAAAAAAATCATGATTTTTATGTACGCTAATTTCAGACTTGGGTTCGAACTTTGGAAGCAGTTTTCTCAAAATCTATGGTACCAAATGGGCTGAAATTTTGGAAAAGTGGTAAGAATCGTGGTTCAAATCGAAATCAGTCACAAAATCTCCATAAAGTTTAATTCTTAGAAAAATCATGTTTTTTCATGGCTCATTTCAGACTTGGGTTCGAACTTTGGAAGCAGTTTTCTCACAATCTATGGTACCAAATGGGCTGAAATTTTGGAAAAGTGGTAAGAATCGTGGTCCAAATCGAATTCAGTCACAAAATCTCCATAAAGTTTGATTCTTAGAAAAATCATGTTTTTTATTAAGGCTCATTTCAGACTTGGGTTCGAACTTTGGAAGCAGTTTTTTCAGGCTCTATGGTACCAAATGGGCTGAAATTTTGGAAAAGTGGAAAGATTCGTGGTACAAATCGAATTCAGTCACAAAATCTCCATCAAGTTGTATTTTAAAAAAAATCATGATTTTTATGGACGCTAATTTCAGACTTGGGTTCGAACTTTGGAAGCAGTTTTCTCAAAATCTATGGTACCAAATGGGCTGAAATTTTGGAAAAAAAGGTAAGAATCGTGGTACAAATCGAATTCAGTCACAAAATCTCCATCAAGTTGTATTTTAAAAAAAATCATGATTTTTATGGACGCTTATTTCAGACTTGGGTTCGAACTTTGGAAGCAGTTTTCTCAAAATCTATGGTACCAAATGGGCTGAAATTTTGGAAAAGTGGTAAGAATCGTGGTTCAAATCGAAATCAGTCACAAAATCTCCATAAAGTTTAATTCTTAGAAAAATCATGTTTTTTCATGGCTCATTTCAGACTTGGGTTCGAACTTTGGAAGCAGTTTTCTCACAATCTATGGTACCAAATGGGCTGAAATTTTGGAAAAGTGGTAAGAATCGTGGTACAAATCGAATTCAGTCACAAAATCGCAATTAAGTTTAATTCTTAGAAAAATCACGTTTTTTTATGGCTCATTTCAGACTTGTGTTCGAACTTTGGAAGCAGTTTTCTCACAATCTATGGTACCAAATGGGCTGAAATTTTGGAAAAGTGGTAAGAATCGTGGTCCAAATCGAATTCAGTCACAAAATCTCCATAAAGTTTGATTCTTAGAAAAATCATGTTTTTTATTAAGGCTCATTTCAGACTTGGGTTCGAACTTTGGAAGCAGTTTTTTCAGGCTCTATGGTACCAAATGGGCTGAAATTTTGGAAAAGTGGAAAGAATCGTGGTACAAATCGAATTCAGTCACAAAATCGAGATTAAGTTGTATTTTTAAAAAAATCATGATTTTTATGTACGCTAATTTCAGACTTGGGTTCGAACTTTGGAAGCAGTTTTCTCAAAATCTATGGTACCAAATGGGCCGAAATTTTGGAAAAGTGGTAAGAATCGTGGTAAGAATCAAATTCAGTCACAAAATCTCTATCAAGTTGTATTTTTTAAAAAATCATGATTTTTATGGACGCTGATTTCAGACTTGGGTTCGATATTTGGAAGCAGTTTTCTCAAAATCTATGGTACCAAATGGGTTGAAATTTTGGAAATGTGGTAAGAATCGTGATACAAATCGAAATCAGTCAAAAAACCTCCATAAAGTCTGATTCTTAGAAAAGTCATGTTTTTTATTAAGGCTCATTTCAGACTTGGGTTCGAACTTTGGAAGCAGTTTTTCAGGCACTATGGTACCAAATGGGCTGAAATTTTGGAATAGTGGTAAGAATCGTGGTACAAATCGAAATCAGTCACAAAATCTACATAAATTTTAATTCTTAGAAAATCATGTTTTTTTCATGGCTCATTTCAGACTTGGGTTCGAACTTTGGAAGCAGTTTTTTCAGGCTCTATGGTACCAAATGGGCTGAAATTTTGGAAAAGTGGTAAGAATCGTGGTACAAATCGAAATCAGTCACAAAATCTCCAACAAGTTTAATTCTTAGAAAAATCACGTTTTTTCATGGCTCATTTCAGACTTGGGTTCGAACTTTGGAAGCAGTTTTCTCAAAATCCATGGTGCCAAATGGGCTGAAATTTTGGAAAAGTGGTAAGAATCGTGGTACAAATCGAATTCAGTTTCAAAATCGCAATTAAGTTGTATTTTTAAAAAAATCATGATTTTTATGTACGCTAATTTCAGACTTGGGTTCGAACTTTGGGAGCAGTTTTCTCAAAATCTATAGAACCAAATGGGCTGAAATTTTGGAAAAGTGGTAAGAATCGTGGTACAAATCGAAATCAGTCACAAAATCTCCATAAAGTTTGATTCTTAGAAAAATCGTGTTTTTTATTAAGGCTCATTTCAGACTTGGGTTCGAACTTAGGAAGCAGTTTTCTCAAAATCTATGGTACCAAATGGGCTGAAATTTTGGAAAAAAGGTAAGAATCGTGGTACAAATCGAATTCAGTCACAAAATCTCCATCAAGTTGTATTTTAAAAAAAATCATGATTTTTATGGACGCTAATTTCAGACTTGGGTTCGAACTTTGGGAGCAGTTTTCTCAAAATCTATGGAACCAAATTGGCTGAAATTTTGGAAAAGTGGTAAGAATCGTGGTTCAAATCGAAATCAGTCACAAAATCTCCATAAAGTTTAATTCTTAGAAAAATCATGTTTTTTCATGGCTCATTTCAGACTTGGGTTCGAACTTTGGAAGCAGTTTTCTCAATATCTATGGTACCAAATGGGCTGAAATTTTGGAAAAATGGTAAGAATCGTGGTACAAATCGAATTCAGTCACAAAATCGCAATTAAGTTTAATTCTTAGAAAAATCACGTTTTTTCATGGCTCATTTCAGACTTGTGTTCGAACTTTGGAAGCAGTTTTCTCACAATCTATGGTACCAAATAGGCTGAAATTTTGGAAAAGTGGTAAGAATCGTGGTCCAAATCGAATTCAGTCACAAAATCTCCATAAAGTTTTATTCTTAGAAAAATCATGTTTTTTATTAAGGCTCATTTCAGACTTGGGTTCGAACTTTGGAAGCAGTTTTTTCAGGCTCTATGGTACCAAATGGGCTGAAATTTTGGAAAAGTGGAAGGAATCGTGGTACAAATCGAATTCAGTCACAAAATCGAGATTAAGTTGTATTTTTAAAAAAATCATGATTTTTATGTACGCTAATTTCAGACTTGGGTTCGAACTTTGGAAGCAGTTTTCTCAAAATCTATGGTACCAAATGGGCCGAAATTTTGGAAAAGTGGTAAGAATCGTGGTAAAAATCAAATTCAGTCACAAAATCTCTATCAAGTTGTATTTTTTACAAAATCATGATTTTAATGGACGCTGATTTCAGACTTGGGTTCGATATTTGGAAGAAGTTTTCTCAAAATCTATGGTACCAAATGGGTTGAAATTTTGGAAATGTGGTAAGAATCGTGGTACAAATCGAAATCAGTCACAAAATCTCCATCAAGTTTAATTCTTAGAAAAATCACGTTTTTTCATGGCTCATTTCAGACTTGGGTTCGAACTTTGGAAGCAGTTTTCTCACAATCTATGGAACCAAATGGGCTGAAATTTTGGAAAAGTGGTAAGAATCGTGGTACAAATCGAATTCAGTCTCAAAATCGCAATTAAGTTGTATTTTTTAAAAAAATCATGATTTTTATGTACGCTAATTTCAGACTTAGGTTCGAACTTTGAGAGCAGTTTTCTCAAAATCTATAGAACCAAAAGGGGCTGAAATTTTGGAAAAGTGGTAAGAATCGTGGAACAAATCGAAATCAGTCACAAAATCTCCATAAAGTTTTTATTCTTAGAAAAATCATGTTTTTTTCATGGCTCATTTCAGACTTGGGTTCGAACTTTGGAAGCAGTTTTCTCAAAATCTATGTTACCAAATGGGCTGAAATTTTGGAAAAAAGGTAAGAATCGTGGTACAAATCGAATTCAGTCACAAAATCTCCATCAAGTTGTATTTTAAAAAAAATCATGATTTTTATGGACGCTAATTTCAGACTTGGGTTCGAACTTTGGAAGCAGTTTTCTCAAAATCTATGGTACCAAATGGGCTGAAATTTTGGAAAAAAAGGTAAGAATCGTGGTACAAATCGAATTCAGTCACAAAATCTCCATCAAGTTGTATTTTAAAAAAAATCATGATTTTTATGGACGCTTATTTCAGACTTGGGTTCGAACTTTGGAAGCAGTTTTCTCAAAATCTATGGTACCAAATGGGCTGAAATTTTGGAAAAGTGTTAAGAATCGTGGTTCAAATCGAAATCAGTCACAAAATCTCCATAAAGTTTAATTCTTAGAAAAATCATGTTTTTTCATGGCTCATTTCAGACTTGGGTTCGAACTTTGGAAGCAGTTTTCTCACAATCTATGGTACCAAATGGGCTGAAATTTTGGAAAAGTGGTAAGAATCGTGGTCCAAATCGAATTCAGTCACAAAATCTCCATAAAGTTTGATTCTTAGAAAAATCATGTTTTTTATTAAGGCTCATTTCAGACTTGGGTTCGAACTTTGGAAGCAGTTTTTTCAGGCTCTATGGTACCAAATGGGCTGAAATTTTGGAAAAGTGGAAAGATTCGTGGTACAAATCGAATTCAGTCACAAAATCTCCATCAAGTTGTATTTTAAAAAAAATCATGATTTTTATGGACGCTAATTTCAGACTTGGGTTCGAACTTTGGAAGCAGTTTTCTCAAAATCTATGGTACTAAATGGGCTGAAATTTTGGAAAAAAAGGTAAGAATCGTGGTACAAATCGAATTCAGTCACAAAATCTCCATCAAGTTGTATTTTAAAAAAAATCATGATTTTTATGGACGCTTATTTCAGACTTGGGTTCGAACTTTGGAAGCAGTTTTCTCAAAATCTATGGTACCAAATGGGCTGAAATTTTGGAAAAGTGGTAAGAATCGTGGTTCAAATCGAAATCAGTCACAAAATCTCCATAAAGTTTAATTCTTAGAAAAATCATGTTTTTTCATGGCTCATTTCAGACTTGGGTTCGAACTTTGGAAGCAGTTTTCTCACAATCTATGGTACCAAATGGGCTGAAATTTTGGAAAAGTGGTAAGAATCGTGGTACAAATCGAATTCAGTCACAAAATCGCAATTAAGTTTAATTCTTAGAAAAATCACGTTTTTTTATGGCTCATTTCAGACTTGTGTTCGAACTTTGGAAGCAGTTTTTTCAGGCTCTATGGTACCAAATGGGCTGAAATTTTGGAAAAGTGGAAAGATTCGTGGTACAAATCGAATTCAGTCACAAAATCTCCATCAAGTTGTATTTTAAAAAAAATCATGATTTTTATGGACGCTAATTTCAGACTTGGGTTCGAACTTTGGAAGCAGTTTTCTCAAAATCTATGGTACTAAATGGGCTGAAATTTTGGAAAAAAAGGTAAGAATCGTGGTACAAATCGAATTCAGTCACAAAATCTCCATCAAGTTGTATTTTAAAAAAAATCATGATTTTTATGGACGCTTATTTCAGACTTGGGTTCGAACTTTGGAAGCAGTTTTCTCAAAATCTATGGTACCAAATGGGCTGAAATTTTGGAAAAGTGGTAAGAATCGTGGTTCAAATCGAAATCAGTCACAAAATCTCCATAAAGTTTAATTCTTAGAAAAATCATGTTTTTTCATGGCTCATTTCAGACTTGGGTTCGAACTTTGGAAGCAGTTTTCTCACAATCTATGGTACCAAATGGGCTGAAATTTTGGAAAAGTGGTAAGAATCGTGGTACAAATCGAATTCAGTCACAAAATCGCAATTAAGTTTAATTCTTAGAAAAATCACGTTTTTTTATGGCTCATTTCAGACTTGTGTTCGAACTTTGGAAGCAGTTTTCTCACAATCTATGGTACCAAATGGGCTGAAATTTTGGAAAAGTGGTAAGAATCGTGGTCCAAATCGAATTCAGTCACAAAATCTCCATAAAGTTTGATTCTTAGAAAAATCATGTTTTTTATTAAGGCTCATTTCAGACTTGGGTTCGAACTTTGGAAGCAGTTTTTTCAGGCTCTATGGTACCAAATGGGCTGAAATTTTGGAAAAGTGGAAAGAATCGTGGTACAAATCGAATTCAGTCACAAAATCGAGATTAAGTTGTATTTTTAAAAAAATCATGATTTTTATGTACGCTAATTTCAGACTTGGGTTCGAACTTTGGAAGCAGTTTTCTCAAAATCTATGGTACCAAATGGGCCGAAATTTTGGAAAAGTGGTAAGAATCGTGGTAAGAATCAAATTCAGTCACAAAATCTCTATCAAGTTGTATTTTTTAAAAAATCATGATTTTTATGGACGCTGATTTCAAACTTGGGTTCGATATTTGGAAGCAGTTTTCTCAAAATCTATGGTACCAAATGGGTTGAAATTTTGGAAATGTGGTAAGAATCGTGGTACAAATCGAAATCAGTCAAAAAACCTCCATAAAGTCTGATTCTTAGAAAAGTCATGTTTTTTATTAAGGCTCATTTCAGACTTGGGTTCGAACTTTGGAAGCAGTTTTTTTAGGCTCTATGGTACCAAATGGGCTGAAATTTTGGAAAAGTGGTAAGAATCGTGGTACAAATCGAAATCAGTCACAAAATCTCCAACAAGTTTAATTCTTAGAAAAATCACGTTTTTTCATGGCTCATTTCAGACTTGGGTTCGAACTTTGGAAGCAGTTTTCTCAAAATCCATGGTGCCAAATGGGCTGAAATTTTGGAAAAGTGGTAAGAATCGTGGTACAAATCGAATTCAGTTTCAAAATCGCAATTAAGTTGTATTTTTAAAAAAATCATGATTTTTATGTACGCTAATTTCAGACTTGGGTTCGAACTTTGGGAGCAGTTTTCTCAAAATCTATAGAACCAAATGGGCTGAAATTTTGGAAAAGTGGTAAGAATCGTGGTACAAATCGAAATCAGTCACAAAATCTCCATAAAGTTTGATTCTTAGAAAAATCGTGTTTTTTATTAAGGCTCATTTCAGACTTGGGTTCGAACTTTGGAAGCAGTTTTCTCAAAATCTATGGTACCAAATGGGCTGAAATTTTGGAAAAAAGGTAAGAATCGTGGTACAAATCGAATTCAGTCACAAAATCTCCATCAAGTTGTATTTTAAAAAAAATCATGATTTTTATGGACGCTAATTTCAGACTTGGGTTCGAACTTTGGAAGCAGTTTTCTCAAAATCTATGGTACCAAATGGGCGGAAATTTTGGAAAAAAGGTAAGAATCGTGGTACAAATCGAATTCAGTCTTAAAATCTCCATAAAGTTTGATTCTTAGAAAAATCATGTTTTTTATTAAGGCTCATTTCAGACTTGGGTTCGAACTTTGGAAGCAGTTTTCTCAAAATCTATGGTACCAAATGGGCCGAAATTTTGGAAAAGTGGTGAGAATCGTGGTACAAATCGAATTCAGTCACAAAATCGAGATTAAGTTGTATTTTTAAAACAATCATGATTTATATGTACGCTAATTTCAGACTTGGGTTCGAACTTTGGAAGCAGTTTTCTCAAAATCTATGGTACCAAATGGGCCGAAATTTTGGAAAAGTGGTAAGAATCGTGGTACAAATCGAATTCAGTCACAAAATCTCCATCAAGTTGTATTTTTTAAAAAATCATGATTTTTATGGACGCTGATTTCAGACTTGGGTTCGATATTTGGAAGCAGTTTTCTCAAAATCTATGGTACTAAATGGGTTGAAATTTTGGAAATGTGGTAAGAATCGTGGTACAAATCGAAATCAGTCACAAAATCTCCATAAAGTCTGATTCTTAGAAAAATCATGTTTTTTATTAAGGCTCATTTCAGACTTGGGTTCGAACTTTGGAAGCAGTTTTCTCAAAATCCATGGTTCCAAATGGGCTGAAATTTTGGAAAAGTGGTAAGAATCGTGGTACAAATCGAATTCAGTTTCAAAATCGCAATTAAGTTGTATTTTTAAAAAAATCATGATTTTTATGTACGCTAATTTCAGACTTGGGTTCGAACTTTGGGAGCAGTTTTCTCAAAATCTATGGAACCAAATGGGCTGAAATTTTGGAAAAGTGGTAAGATTCGTGGTTCAAATCGAAATCAGTCACAAAATCTCTATAAAGTTTAATTCTTAGAAAAATCATGTTTTTTCATGGCTCATTTCAGACTTGGGTTCGAACTTTGGAAGCAGTTTTCTCACAATCTATGGTACCAAATGGGCTGAAATTTTGGAAAAGTGGTAAGAATCGTGGTACAAATCGAATTCAGTCACAAAATCGCAATTAAGTTTAATTCTTAGAAAAATCATGTTTTTTCATGGCTCATTTCAGACTTGTGTTCGAACTTTGGAAGCAGTTTTCTCACAATCTATGGTACCAAATGGGCTGAAATTTTGGAAAAGTGGTAAGAATCGTGGTCCAAATCGAATTCAGTCACAAAATCTCCATAAAGTTTGATTCTTAGAAAAATCATGTTTTTTATTAAGGCTCATTTCAGACTTGGGTTCGAACTTTGGAAGCAGTTTTTTCAGGCTCTATGGTACCAAATGGGCTGAAATTTTGGAAAAGTGGAAAGATTCGTGGTACAAATCGAATTCAGTCACAAAATCGAGATTAAGTTGTATTTTTAAAAAAATCATGATTTTTATGTAGGCTAATTTCAGACTTGGGTTCGAACTTTGGAAGCAGTTTTCTCAAAATCTATGGTACCAAATGGGCCGAAATTTTGGAAAAGTGGTAAGAATCGTGGTAAAAATCAAATTCAGTCACAAAATCTCTATCAAGTTGTATTTTTTAAAAAATCATGATTTTTATGGACGCTGATTTCAGACTTGGGTTCGATATTTGGAAGCAGTTTTCTCAAAATCTATGGTACCAAATGGGTTGAAATTTTGGAAAAGTGGTAAGAATCGTGGTACAAATCGAATTCAGTTTCAAAATCGCAATTAAGTTGTATTTTTAAAAAAATCATGATTTTTATGTACGCTAATTTCAGACTTGGGTTCGAACTTTGGGAGCAGTTTTCTCAAAATCTATGGAACCAAATGGGCTGAAATTTTTAAAAAGTGGTAAGAATCGTGGTTCAAATCGAAATCAGTCACAAAATCTCCATAAAGTTTAATTCTTAGAAAAATCATGTTTTTTCATGGCTCATTTCAGACTTGGGATCGAACTTTGGAAGCAGTTTTCTCACAATCTATGGTACCAAATGGGCTGAAATTTTGGAAAAGTGGTAAGAATCGTGGTACAAATCGAATTCAGTCACAAAATCGCAATTAAGTTTAATTCTTAGAAAAATCACGTTTTTTCATGGCTCATTTCAGACTTGTGTTCGAACTTTGGAAGCAGTTTTCTCACAATCTATGGTACCAAATGGGCTGAAATTTTGGAAAAGTGGTAAGAATCGTGGTCCAAATCGAATTCAGTCACAAAATCTCCATAAAGTTTGATTCTTAGAAAAATCATGTTTTTTATTAAGGCTCATTTCAGACTTGGGTTCGAACTTTGGAAGCAGTTTTTTCAGGCTCTATGGTACCAAATGGGCTGAAATTTTGGAAAAGTGGAAAGAATCGTGGTACAAATCGAATTCAGTCACAAAATCGAGATTAAGTTGTATTTTTAAAAAAATCATGATTTTTATGTACGCTAATTTCAGACTTGGGTTCGAACTTTGGAAGCAGTTTTCTCAAAATCTATGGTACCAAATGGGCCGAAATTTTGGAAAAGTGGTAAGAATCGTGGTACAAATCGAAATCAGTCACAAAATCTCCATAAAGTTTAATTCTTAGAAAAATCATGTTTTTTTCATGGCTCATTCCAGACTTGGGTTCGAACTTTGGGAGCACTTTTCTCAAAATCTATAGAACCAAATGGGCTGAAATTTTGGAAAAAAGGTAAGAATCGAGGTACAAATCGAAATCAGTCACGAAATCTCCATAAAGTTTGATTCTAAGAAAAATCATGTTTTTTATTAAGGCTCATTTCAGACTTGGGTTCGAACTTTGGAAGCAGTTTTCTCAAAATCTATGGTACCAAATGGGCCGAAATTTTGGAAAAGTGGTGAGAATCGTGGTACAAATCGAATTCAGTCACAAAATCGAGATTAAGTTGTATTTTTAAAACAATCATGATTTTTATGTACGCTAATTTCAGACTTGGGTTCGAACTTTGGAAGCAGTTTTCTCAAAATCTATGGTAGCAAATGGGCCGAAATTTTGGAAAAGTGGTAAGAATCGTGGTACAAATCGAATTCAGTCACAAATTCTCCATCAAGTTGTATTTTTTAAAAAATCATGATTTTTATGGACGCTGATTTCAGACTTGGGTTCGATATTTGGAAGCAGTTTTCTCAAAATCTATGGTACTAAATGGGTTGAAATTTTGGAAATGTGGTAAGAATCGTGGTACAAATCGAAATCAGTCACAAAATCTCCATAAAGTCTGATTCATAGAAAAATCATGTTTTTTATTAAGGCTCATTTCAGACTTGGGTTCGAACTTTGGAAGCAGTTTTTTCAGGCTCTATGGTACCAATTGGGCTGAAATTTTGGAAAAGTGGAAAGAATCGTGGTACAAATCGAATTCAGTTTCAAAATCGCAATTAAGTTGTATTTTTAAAAAAATCATGATTTTTATGTACGCTAATTTCAGACTTGGGTTCGAACTTTGGGAGCAGTTTTCTCAAAATCTATGGAACCAAATGGGCTAAAATTTTGGAAAAGTGGAAAGAATCGTGGTTCAAATCGAAATCAGTCACAAAATCTCCATAAAGTTTAATTCTTAGAAAAATCATGTTTTTTCATGGCTCATTTCAGACTTGGGTTCGAACTTTGGAAGCAGTTTTCTCAAAATCTATGGTACCAAATGGGCCGAAATTTTGGAAAAGTGGTGAGAATCGTGGTACAAATCGAATTCAGTCACAAAATCGAGATTAAGTTGTATTTTTAAAACAATCATGATTTTTATGTACGCTAATTTCAGACTTGGGTTCGAACTTTGGAAGCAGTTTTCTCAAAATCTATGGTACCAAATGGGCCGAAATTTTGGAAAAGTGGTAAGAATCGTGGTACAAATCGAATTCAGTCACAAATTCTCCATCAAGTTGTATTTTAAAAAAAATCATGATTTTTATGGACGCTAATTTCAGACTTGGGTTCGAACTTTGGAAGCAGTTTTCTCAAAATCTATGGTACCAAATGGGCTGAAATTTTGGAAAAAAGGGTAAGAATCGTGGTACAAATCGAATTCAGTCACAAAATCTCCATCAAGTTGTATTTTAAAAAAAATCATGATTTTTATGGACGCTTATTTCAGACTTGGGTTCGAACTTTGGAAGCAGTTTTCTCAAAATCTATGGTACCAAATGGGCTGAAATTTTGGAAAAGTGGTAAGAATCGTGGTTCAAATCGAAATCAGTCACAAAATCTCCATAAAGTTTAATTCTTAGAAAAATCATGTTTTTTCATGGCTCATTTCAGACTTGGGTTCGAACTTTGGAAGCAGTTTTCTCAATATCTATGGTACCAAATGGGCTGAAATTTTGGAAAAGTGGTAAGAATCGTGGTACAAATCGAATTCAGTCACAAAATCGCAATTAAGTTTAATTCTTAGAAAAATCACGTTTTTTCATGGCTCATTTCAGACTTGTGTTCGAACTTTGGAAGCAGTTTTCTCACAATCTATGGTACCAAATGGGCTGAAATTTTGGAAAAGTGGTAAGAATCGTGGTCCAAATCGAATTCAGTCACAAAATCTCCATAAAGTTTGATTCTTAGAAAAATCATGTTTTTTATTAAGGCTCATTTCAGACTTGGGTTCGAACTTTGGAAGCAGTTTTTTCAGGCTCTATGGTACCAATTGGGCTGAAATTTTGGAAAAGTGGAAAGAATCGTGGTACAAATCGAATTCAGTCACAAAATCGAGATTAAGTTGTATTTTTAAAAAAATCATGATTTTTATGTACGCTAATTTCAGACTTGGGTTCGAACTTTGGAAGCAGTTTTCTCAAAATCTATGGTACCAAATGGGCCGAAATTTTGGAAAAGTGGTAAGAATCGTGGTAAAAATCAAATTCAGTCACAAAATCTCTATCAAGTTGTATTTTTTACAAAATCATGATTTTTATGGACGCTGATTTCAGACTTGGGTTCGATATTTGGAAGCAGTTTTCTCAAAATCTATGGTACCAAATGGGTTGAAATTTTGGAAATGTGGTGAGAATCGTGGTACAAATCGAAATCAGTCAAAAAACCTCCATAAAGTCTGATTCTTAGAAAAGTCATGTTTTTCATTAAGGCTCATTTCAGACTTGGGTTCGAACTTTGGAAGCAGTTTTTCAGGCACTATGGTACCAAATGGGCTGAAATTTTGGAAAAGTGGTAAGAATCGTGGTACAAATCGAAATCAGTCACAAAATCTCCATCAAGTTTAATTCTTAGAAAAATCACGTTTTTTCATGGCTCATTTCAGACTTGGGTTCGAACTTTGGAAGCAGTTTTTTCAGGCTCTATGGTACCAATTGGGCTGAAATTTTGGAAAAGTGGAAAGAATCGTGGTACAAATCGAATTCAGTTTCAAAATCGCAATTAAGTTGTATTTTTAAAAAAATCATGATTTTTATGTACGCTAATTTCAGACTTGGGTTCGAACTTTGGGAGCAGTTTTCTCAAAATCTATGGAACCAAATGGGCTGAAATTTTGGAAAAGTGGAAAGAATCGTGGTTCAAATCGAAATCAGTCACAAAATCTCCATAAAGTTTAATTCTTAGAAAAATCATGTTTTTTCATGGCTCATTTCAGACTTGGGTTCGAACTTTGGAAGCAGTTTTCTCAAAATCTATGGTACCAAATGGGCCGAAATTTTGGAAAAGTGGTGAGAATCGTGGTACAAATCGAATTCAGTCACAAAATCGAGATTAAGTTGTATTTTTAAAACAATCATGATTTTTATGTACGCTAATTTCAGACTTGGGTTCGAACTTTGGAAGCAGTTTTCTCAAAATCTATGGTACCAAATGGGCCGAAATTTTGGAAAAGTGGTAAGAATCGTGGTACAAATCGAATTCAGTCACAAATTCTCCATCAAGTTGTATTTTTTAAAAAATCATGATTTTTATGGACGCTGATTTCAGACTTGGGTTCGATATTTGGAAGCAGTTTTCTCAAAATCTATGGTACTAAATGGGTTGAAATTTTGGAAATGTGGTAAGAATCGTGGTACAAATCGAAATCAGTCACAAAATCTCCATAAAGTCTGATTCTTAGAAAAATCATGTTTTTTATTAAGGCTCATTTCAGACTTGGGTTCGAACTTTGGAAGCAGTTTTCTCACAATCTATGGTACCAAATGGGCTGAAATTTTGGAAAAGTGGTAAGAATCGTGGTCCAAATCGAATTCAGTCACAAAATCTCCATAAAGTTTGATTCTTAGAAAAATCATGTTTTTTATTAAGGATCATTTCAGACTTGGGTTCGAACTTTGGAAGCAGTTTTTTCAGGCTCTATGGTACCAAATGGGCTGAAATTTTGGAAAAGTGGAAAGATTCGTGGTACAAATCGAATTCAGTCACAAAATCTCCATCAAGTTGTATTTTAAAAAAAATCATGATTTTTATGGACGCTAATTTCAGACTTGGGTTCGAATTTGGAAGCAGTTTTCTCAAAATCTATGGTACCAAATGGGCTGAAATTTTGGAAAAAAAGGTAAGAATCGTGGTACAAATCGAATTCAGTCACAAAATCTCCATCAAGTTGTATTTTAAAAAAAATCATGATTTTTATGGACGCTTATTTCAGACTTGGGTTCGAACTTTGGAAGCAGTTTTCTCAAAATCTATGGTACCAAATGGGCTGAAATTTTGGAAAAGTGGTAAGAATCGTGGTTCAAATCGAAATCAGTCACAAAATCTCCATAAAGTTTAATTCTTAGAAAAATCATGTTTTTTCATGGCTCATTTCAGACTTGGGTTCGAACTTTGGAAGCAGTTTTCTCAATATCTATGGTACCAAATGGGCTGAAATTTTGGAAAAGTGGTAAGAATCGTGGTACAAATCGAATTCAGTCACAAAATCGCAATTAAGTTTAATTCTTAGAAAAATCACGTTTTTTCATGGTTCATTTCAGACTTGTGTTCGAACTTTGGAAGCAGTTTTCTCACAATCTATGGTACCAAATGGGCTGAAATTTTGGAAAAGTGGTAAGAATCGTGGTCCAAATCGAATTCAGTCACAAAATCTCCATAAAGTTTGATTCTTAGAAAAATCATGTTTTTTATTAAGGCTCATTTCAGACTTGGGTTCGAACTTTGGAAGCAGTTTTTTCAGGCTCTATGGTACCAATTGGGCTGAAATTTTGGAAAAGTGGAAAGAATCGTGGTACAAATCGAATTCAGTCACAAAATCGAGATTAAGTTGTATTTTTTAAAAAATCATGATTTTTATGTACGCTAATTTCAGACTTGGGTTCGAACTTTGGAAGCAGTTTTCTCAAAATCTATGGTACCAAATGGGCCGAAATTTTGGAAAAGTGGTAAGAATCGTGGTAAAAATCAAATTCAGTCACAAAATCTCTATCAAGTTGTATTTTTTACAAAATCATGATTTTTATGGACGCTGATTTCAGACTTGGGTTCGATATTTGGAAGCAGTTTTCTCAAAATCTATGGTACCAAATGGGTTGAAATTTTGGAAATGTGGTGAGAATCGTGGTACAAATCGAAATCAGTCAAAAAACCTCCATAAAGTCTGATTCTTAGAAAAGTCATGTTTTTCATTAAGGCTCATTTCAGACTTGGGTTCGAACTTTGGAAGCAGTTTTTCAGGCACTATGGTACCAAATGGGCTGAAATTTTGGAAAAGTGGTAAGAATCGTGGTACAAATCGAAATCAGTCACAAAATCTGCATCAAGTTTAATTCTTAGAAAAATCACGTTTTTTCATGGCTCATTTCAGACTTGGGTTCGAACTTTGGAAGCAGTTTTCTCACAATCTATGGTACCAAATGGGCTGAAATTTTGGAAAAGTGGTAAGAATCGTGGTCCAAATCGAATTCAGTCACAAAATCTCCATAAAGTTTGATTCTTAGAAAAATCATGTTTTTTATTAAGGCTCATTTCAGACTTGGGTTCGAACTTTGGAAGCAGTTTTTTCAGGCTCTATGGTACCAAATGGGCTGAAATTTTGGAAAAGTGGAAAGATTCGTGGTACAAATCGAATTCAGTCACAAAATCTCCATCAAGTTGTATTTTAAAAAAAATCATGATTTTTATGGACGCTAATTTCAGACTTGGGTTCGAACTTTGGAAGCAGTTTTCTCAAAATCTATGGTACCAAATGGGCTGAAATTTTGGAAAAAAAGGTAAGAATCGTGGTACAAATCGAATTCAGTCACAAAATCTCCATCAAGTTGTATTTTAAAAAAAATCATGATTTTTATGGACGCTTATTTCAGACTTGGGTTCGAACTTTGGAAGCAGTTTTCTCAAAATCTATGGTACCAAATGGGCTGAAATTTTGGAAAAGTGGTAAGAATCGTGGTTCAAATCGAAATCAGTCACAAAATCTCCATAAAGTTTAATTCTTAGAAAAATCATGTTTTTTCATGGCTCATTTCAGACTTGGGTTCGAACTTTGGAAGCAGTTTTCTCAATATCTATGGTACCAAATGGGCTGAAATTTTGGAAAAGTGGTAAGAATCGTGGTACAAATCGAATTCAGTCACAAAATCGCAATTAAGTTTAATTCTTAGAAAAATCACGTTTTTTCATGGCTCATTTCAGACTTGTGTTCGAACTTTGGAAGCAGTTTTCTCACAATCTATGGTACCAAATGGGCTGAAATTTTGGAAAAGTGGTAAGAATCGTGGTCCAAATCGAATTCAGTCACAAAATCTCCATAAAGTTTGATTCTTAGAAAAATCATGATTTTTATTAAGGCTCATTTCAGACTTGGGTTCGAACTTTGGAAGCAGTTTTTTCAGGCTCTATGGTACCAATTGGGCTGAAATTTTGGAAAAGTGGAAAGAATCGTGGTACAAATCGAATTCAGTCACAAAATCGAGATTAAGTTGTATTTTTTAAAAAATCATGATTTTTATGTACGCTAATTTCAGACTTGGGTTCGAACTTTGGAAGCAGTTTTCTCAAAATCTATGGTACCAAATGGGCCGAAATTTTGGAAAAGTGGTAAGAATCGTGGTAAAAATCAAATTCAGTCACAAAATCTCTATCAAGTTGTATTTTTTACAAAATCATGATTTTTATGGACGCTGATTTCAGACTTGGGTTCGATATTTGGAAGCAGTTTTCTCAAAATCTATGGTACCAAATGGGTTGAAATTTTGGAAATGTGGTGAGAATCGTGGTACAAATCGAAATCAGTCAAAAAACCTCCATAAAGTCTGATTCTTAGAAAAGTCATGTTTTTCATTAAGGCTCATTTCAGACTTGGGTTCGAACTTTGGAAGCAGTTTTTCAGGCACTATGGTACCAAATGGGCTGAAATTTTGGAAAAGTGGTAAGAATCGTGGTACAAATCGAAATCAGTCACAAAATCTCCATCAAGTTTAATTCTTAGAAAAATCACGTTTTTTCATGGCTCATTTCAGACTTGGGTTCGAACTTTGGAAGCAGTTTTCTCACAATCTATGGAACCAAATGGGCTGAAATTTTGGAAAAGTGGTAAGAATCGTGGTACAAATCGAAATCAGTCACAAAATCTACATAAATTTTAATTCTTAGAAAAATCATGTTTTTTTCATGGCTCATTTCAGACTTGGGTTCGAACTTTGGAAGCAGTTTTTTCAGGCTCTATGGTACCAAATGGGCTGAAATTTTGGAAAAGTGGTAAGAATCGTGGTACAAATCGAAATCAGTCACAAAATCTCCATCAAGTTTAATTCTTAGAAAAATCACGTTTTTTCATGGCTCATTTCAGACTTGGGTTCGAACTTTGGAAGCAGTTTTCTCACAATCTATGGAACCAAATGGGCTGAAATTTTGGAAAAGTGGTAAGAATCGTGGTACAAATCGAATTCAGTCACAAAATCTCCATTAAGTTTGACTATTAGAAAAATCTTGAATTTAATGAATGCTAATTTCAGACTTGGGTTCGAACTTTTGAAGCAGTTTTTTCAAAATCTATGGTACCAAATGGGCTGAAATTTTGGAAAAGTTGTAAGAATTGTGGTACAAATCGAAATCAGTCTCAAAATCGCAATTAAATTGTATTTTTTAAAAAAATCATGATTTTTATGTACGCTAATTTCCGACTTGGGTTCGAACTTTGAGAGCAGTTTTCTCAAAATCTATAGAACCAAAAGGGGCTGAAATTTTGGAAAAGTGGTAAGAATCGTGGAACAAATCGAAATCAGTCACAAAATCTCCATAAAGTTTTTATTCTTAGAAAAATCATGTTTTTTTCATGGCTCATTTCAGACTTGGGTTCGAACTTTGGAAGCAGTTTTCTCAAAATCTATGTTACCAAATGGGCTGAAATTTTGGAAAAAAGGTAAGAATCGTGGTACAAATCGAATTCAGTCACAAAATCTCCATCAAGTTGTATTTTAAAAAAAATCATGATTTTTATGGACGCTAATTTCAGACTTGGGTTCGAACTTTGGAAGCAGTTTTCTCAAAATCTATGGTACCAAATGGGCTGAAATTTTGGAAAAAAGGTAAGAATCGTGGTACAAATCGAATTCAGTCACAAAATCTCCATCAAGTTGTATTTTAAAAAAAATCATGATTTTTATGGACGCTTATTTCAGACTTGGGTTCGAACTTTGGAAGCAGTTTTCTCAAAATCTATAGAACCAAATGGGCTGAAATTTTGGAAAAAAGGTAAGAATCGTGGTACAAATCGAATTCAGTCACAAAATCTCCATCAAGTTGTATTTTAAAAAAAATCATGATTTTTATGGACGTCAATTTCAGACTTGGGTTCGAACTTTGGAAGCAGTTTTCTCAAAATCTATGGTACCAAATGGGCTGAAATTTTGGAAAAAAGGTAAGAATCGTGGTACAAATCGAAATCAGTCACAAAATCTCCATAAAGTTTAATTCTTAGAAAAATCATGTTTTTTTCATGGCTCATTTCAGACTTGGGTTCGAACTTTGGGAGCAGTTTTCTCAAAATCTATAGAACCAAATGGGCTGAAATTTTGGAAAAAAGGTAAGAATCGTGGTACAAATCGAATTCAGTCACAAAATCTCCATCAAGTTTGACTATTAGAAAATCTTGAATTTAATGAATGCTTATTTCAGACTTGGGTTCGAACTTTGGAAGCAGTTTTCTCACAATCTATGAACCCAAATGGGCTGAAATTTTGGAAAAGTGGTAAGAATCGTGGTACAAATCGAATTCAGTTACAAAATCTCCATTAAGTTTGACTATTAGAAAAATCTTGAATTTAATGAATGCTAATTTCAGACTTGGGTTCGAACTTTAAAAGCAGTTTTTTCAAAATCTATGTTACCAAATGGGCTGAAATTTTGGAAAAGTGGTAAGAATCGAGGTACAAATCGAAATCAGTCACAAAATCTCCATAAAGTTTGATTCTTAGAAAAATCATGTTTTTTATTAAGGCTCATTTCAGACTTGGGTTCGAACTTTGGAAGCAGTTTTTTCAGGCTCTATGGTACCAAACGGGCTGAAATTTTGGAAAAGTGGTAAGAATCGAGGTACAAATAGAAATCAGTCACAAAATCTCCATAAAGTTTGATTCTTAGAAAAATCATGTTTTTTATTAAGGCTCATTTCAGACTTGGGTTTGAACTTTGAGAGCAGTTTTCTCAAAATCTGTAGAACCAAAAGGGGCTGAAATTTTAGAAAAGTTGTAAGAATCGTGGTAAAAATCGAAATCAGTCACAAAATCTCCATAAAGTTTTTATTCTTAGAAAAATCATGTTTTTTTCATGGCTCATTTCAGACTTGTGTTCGAACTTTGGAAGCAGTTTTCTCAAAATCTATGGTACCAAATGGGCTGAAATGTTGGAAAAGTGGTAAGAATCGTGGTACAAATCGAATTCAGTCACAAAATCTCCATAAAGTTTGATTCTTAGAAAAATCATGTTTTTTATTAAGGCTCATTTCAGACTTGGGTTCGAACTTTGGAACCAGTTTTCTCAAAATCCATGGTGCCAAATGGGCTGAAATTTTGGAAAAGTGGTAAGAATCGTGGTACAAATCGAATTCAGTTTCAAAATCGCAATTAAGTTGTATTTTTAAAAAAATCATGATTTTTATGTACGCTAATTTCAGACTTGGGTTCGAACTTTGGGAGCAGTTTTCTAAAAATCTATAGAACCAAATGGGCTGAAATTTTGGAAAAGTGGTAAGAATCGTGGTACAAATCGAAATCAGTCACAAAATCTCCATAAAGTTTAATTCTTAGAAAAATCATGTTTTTTTCATGGCTCATTTCAGACTTGGGTTCGAACTTTGGAAGCAGTTTTCTCAAAATCTATGGTACCAAATGGGCTGAAATTTTGGAAAAAAGGTAAGAATCGTGGTACAAATCGAATTCAGTCACAAAATCTCCATCAAGTTGTATTTTAAAAAAAATCATGATTTTTATGGACGTCAATTTCAGACTTGGGTTCGAACTTTGGAAGCAGTTTTCTCAAAATCTATGGTACCAAATGGGCTGAAATTTTGGAAAAAAGGTAAGAATCGTGGTACAAATCGAAATCAGTCACAAAATCTCCATAAAGTTTAATTCTTAGAAAAATCATGTTTTTTTCATGGCTCATTTCAGACTTGGGTTCGAACTTTGGGAGCAGTTTTCTCAAAATCTATAGAACCAAATGGGCTGAAATTTTGGAAAAAAGGTAAGAATCGTGGTACAAATCGAATTCAGTCACAAAATCTCCATCAAGTTTGACTATTAGAAAATCTTGAATTTAATGAATGCTTATTTCAGACTTGGGTTCGAACTTTGGAAGCAGTTGTCTCAAAATCTATGGTACCAAATGGGCTGAAATTTTGGAAAAGTGGTAAGAATCGTTGTTCAAATCGAAATCAGTCACAAAATCTCCATAAAGTTTAATTCTTAGAAAAATCATGTTTTTTCATGGCTCATTTCAGACTTGGGTTCGAACTTTGGAAGCAGTTTTCTCACAATCTATGGAACCAAATGGGCTGAATTTTTGGAAAAGTGGTAAGAATCGTGGTACAAATCGAATTCAGTTACAAAATCTCCATTAAGTTTGACTATTAGAAAAATCTTGAATTTAATGAATGCTAATTTCAGACTTGGGTTCGAACTTTAAAAGCAGTTTTTTCAAAATCTATGTTACCAAATGGGCTGAAATTTTGGAAAAGTGGTAAGAATCGAGGTACAAATAGAAATCAGACACAAAATCTCCATAAAGTTTGATTCTTAGAAAAATCATGTTTTTTATTAAGACTCATTTCAGACATGGGTTCGAACTTTGGAAGCAGTTTTTTCAGGCTCTATGGTACCAAATGGGCTGAAATTTTGGAAAAGTGGTAAGAATCGAGGTACAAATAGAAATCAGCCACAAAATCTCCATAAAGTTTGATTCTTAGAAAAATCATGTTTTTTATTAAGGCTCATTTCAGACTTGGGTTCGAACTTTGGAAGCAGTTTTTTCAGGCTCTATGGTACCAAATGGGCTGAAATTTTGGAAAAGTGGTAAGAATCAAGGTACAAATAGAAATCAGTCACAAAATCTCCATAATGTTTGATTCTTAGAAAAATCATGTTTTTTATTAAGGCTCATTTCAGACTTGGGTTCGAACTTTGGAAGCAGTTTTTTCAGGCTCTATGGTACCAAATGGGCTGAAATTTTGGAAAAGTGGTAAGAATCGTGGTACAAATCGAATTCAGTCACAAAATCTCCATAAAGTTTGATTCTTAGAAAAATCATGTTTTTTATTAAGGCTCTTTTCAGACTTGGGTTCGAACTTTGAGAGCAGTTTTCTCAAAATCTGTAGAACCAAAAGGGGCTGAAATTTAAGAAAAGTTGTAAGAATCGTGGTAAAAATCGAAATCAGTCACAAAATCTCCATAAAGTTTTTATTCTTAGAAAAATCATGTTTTTTTCATGGCTCATTTCAGACTTGTGTTCGAACTTTGGAAGCAGTTTTCTCAAAATCTATGGTACCAAAGGGGCTGAAATTTTGGAAAAGTGGTAAGAATCGTGGTACAAATCGAATTCAGTCACAAAATCTCCATAAAGTTTGATTCTTAGAAAAATCATGTTTTTTATTAACGCTCATTTCAGACTTGGGTTCGAACTTTGGAAGCAGTTTTCTCAAAATCCATGGTGCCAAATGGGCTGAAATTTTGGAAAAGTGGTAAGAATCGTGGTACAAATCGAAATCAGTCACAAAATCTCCATAAAGTTTGATTCTTAGAAAAATCATGTTTTTTATTAAGGCTCATTTCAGACTTGGGTTCGAACTTTGGAAGCAGTTTTCTCACAATCTATGGAACCAAATGGGCTGAAATTTTGGAAAAGTGGTAAGAATCGTGGTACAAATCGAATTCAGTCACAAAATCTCCATTAAGTTTGACTATTAGAAAAATCTTGAATTTAATGAATGCTAATTTCAGACTTGGGTTCGAACTTTGGAAGCAGTTTTTTCAAAATCTATGGTACGAAATGGGCTGAAATTTTGGAAAATTTGTAAGAATTGTGGTACAAATCGAAATCAGTCTCAAAATCGCAATTAAGTTGTATTTTAAAAAAAATCATGATTTTTATGTACGCTAATTTCAGACTTGGGTTCGAACTTTGAGAGCAGTTTTCTCAAAATCTGTAGAACCAAAAGGGGCTGAAATTTTAGAAAAGTGGTAAGAATCGTGGTAAAAATCGAAATCAGTCACAAAATCTCCATAAACTTTTTATTCTTAGAAAAATCATGATTTTTTCATGGCTCATTTCAGACTTGTGTTCGAACTTTGGAAGCAGTTTTCTCAAAATCTATGGTACCAAATGGGCTGAAATTTTGGAAAAGTGGTAAGAATCGTGGTACAAATCGAATTCAGTCACAAAATCTCCATATAGTTTGATTCTTAGAAAAATCATGTTTTTTATTAAGGCTCATTTCAGACTTGGGTTCGAACTTTGGAAGCAGTTTTTTCAGGCTCTATGGTGCCAAATGGGCTGAAATTTTGGAAAAGTGGTTAGAATCGTGGTACAAATCGAATTCAGTTTCAAAATCGCAATTAAGTTGTATTTTTAAAAAAATCATGATTTTTATGTACGCTAATTTCAGACTTGGGTTCGAACTTTGGGAGCAGTTTTCTCAAAATCTATAGAACCAAATGGGCTGAAATTTTGGAAAAGTGGTAAGAATCGTGGTACAAATCGAAATCAGTCACAAAATCTCCATAAAGTTTAATTCTTAGAAAAATCATGTTTTTTTCATGGCTCATTTCAGACTTGGGTTCGAACTTTGGAAGCAGTTTTCTCAAAATCTATGGTACCAAATGGGCTGAAATTTTGGAAAAAAGGTAAGAATCGTGGTACAAATCGAATTCAGTCACAAAATCTCCATCAAGTTGTATTTTAAAAAAAATCATGATTTTTATGGACGTCAATTTCAGACTTGGGTTCGAACTTTGGAAGCAGTTTTCTCAAAATCTATGGTACCAAATGGGCTGAAATTTTGGAAAAAAGGTAAGAATCGTGGTACAAATCGAAATCAGTCACAAAATCTCCATAAAGTTTAATTCTTAGAAAAATCATGTTTTTTTCATGGCTCATTTCAGACTTGGGTTCGAACTTTGGGAGCAGTTTTCTCAAAATCTATAGAACCAAATGGGCTGAAATTTTGGAAAAAAGGTAAGAATCGTGGTACAAATCGAATTCAGTCACAAAATCTCCATCAAGTTTGACTATTAGAAAATCTTGAATTTAATGAATGCTTATTTCAGACTTGGGTTCGAACTTTGGAAGCAGTTGTCTCAAAATCTATGGTACCAAATGGGCTGAAATTTTGGAAAAGTGGTAAGAATCGTTGTTCAAATCGAAATCAGTCACAAAATCTCCATAAAGTTTAATTCTTAGAAAAATCATGTTTTTTCATGGCTCATTTCAGACTTGGGTTCGAACTTTGGAAGCAGTTTTCTCACAATCTATGGAACCAAATGGGCTGAATTTTTGGAAAAGTGGTAAGAATCGTGGTACAAATCGAATTCAGTTACAAAATCTCCATTAAGTTTGACTTTTAGAAAAATCTTGAATTTAATGAATGCTAATTTCAGACTTGGGTTCGAACTTTAAAAGCAGTTTTTTCAAAATCTATGTTACCAAATGGGCTGAAATTTTGGAAAAGTGGTAAGAATCGAGGTACAAATAGAAATCAGACACAAAATCTCCATAAAGTTTGATTCTTAGAAAAATCATGTTTTTTATTAAGACTCATTTCAGACATGGGTTCGAACTTTGGAAGCAGTTTTTTCAGGCTCTATGGTACCAAATGGGCTGAAATTTTGGAAAAGTGGTAAGAATCGAGGTACAAATAGAAATCAGCCACAAAATCTCCATAAAGTTTGATTCTTAGAAAAATCATGTTTTTTATTAAGGCTCATTTCAGACTTGGGTTCGAACTTTGGAAGCAGTTTTTTCAGGCTCTATGGTACCAAATGGGCTGAAATTTTGGAAAAGTGGTAAGAATCAAGGTACAAATAGAAATCAGTCACAAAATCTCCATAAAGTTTGATTCTTAGAAAAATCATGTTTTTTATTAAGGCTCATTTCAGACTTGGGTTCGAACTTTGGAAGCAGTTTTTTCAGGCTCTATGGTACCAAATGGGCTGAAATTTTGGAAAAGTTGTAAGAATTGTGGTACAAATCGAAATCAGTCTCAAAATCGCAATTAAGTTGTATTTTTAAAAAAATCATGATTTTTATGTACGCTAATTTCAGACTTGGGTTCGAACTTTGAGAGCAGTTTTCTCAAAATCTGTAGAACCAAAAGGGGCTGAAATTTTAGAAAAGTGGTAAGAATCGTGGTAAAAATCGAAATCAGTCACAAAATCTCCATAAACTTTTTATTCTTAGAAAAATCATGATTTTTTCATGGCTCATTTCAGACTTGTGTTCGAACTTTGGAAGCAGTTTTCTCAAAATCTATGGTACCAAATGGGCTGAAATTTTGGAAAAGTGGTAAGAATCGTGGTACAAATCGAATTCAGTCACAAAATCTCCATATAGTTTGATTCTTAGAAAAATCATGTTTTTTATTAAGGCTCATTTCAGACTTGGGTTCGAACTTTGGAAGCAGTTTTCTCAAAATCCATGGTGCCAAATGGGCTGAAATTTTGGAAAAGTGGTTAGAATCGTGGTACAAATCGAATTCAGTTTCAAAATCGCAATTAAGTTGTATTTTTAAAAAAATCATGATTTTTATGTACGCTAATTTCAGACTTGGGTTCGAACTTTGGGAGCAGTTTTCTCAAAATCTATAGAACCAAATGGGCTGAAATTTTGGAAAAGTGGTAAGAATCGTGGTACAAATCGAAATCAGTCACAAAATCTCCATAAAGTTTAATTCTTAGAAAAATCATGTTTTTTTCATGGCTCATTTCAGACTTGGGTTCGAACTTTGGAAGCAGTTTTCTCAAAATCTATGGTACCAAATGGGCTGAAATTTTGGAAAAAAGGTAAGAATCGTAGTACAAATCGAATTCAGTCACAAAATCTCCATCAAGTTGTATTTTAAAAAAAATCATGATTTTTATGGACGCTAATTTCAGACTTGGGTTCGAACTTTGAAAGCAGTTTTCTCAAAATCTATGGTACCAAATGGGCTGAAATTTTGGAAAAGTGGTAAGAATCGTGGTTCAAATCGAAATCGGTCACAAAATCTCCATAAAGTTTAATTCTTAGAAAAATCATGTTTTTTCATGGCTCATTTCAGACTTGGGTTCGAACTTTGGAAGCAGTTTTCTCACAATCTATGGTACCAAATGGGCTGAAATTTCGGAAAAGTGGTAAGAATCGTGGTACAAATCGAATTCAGTCACAAAATCTCCATAAAGTTTAATTCTTATTAAAATCACGTTTTTTCATGGCTCATTTCAGACTTGTGTTCGAACTTTGGAAGCAGTTTTCTCACAATCAATGTTACCAAATGGGCTGAAATTTTGGAAAAAAGGTAAGAATCGTGGTACAAATCGAATTCAGTCACAAAATCTCCATCAAGTTGTATTTTAAAAAAAATCATGATTTTTATGGACGCTAATTTCAGACTTGGGTTCGAACTTTGGAAGCAGTTTTGTCGAAATCTATGGTACCAAATGGGCTGAAATTTTGGAAAAAAAGGTAAGAATCGTGGTACAAATCGAATTCAGTCACAAAATCTCCATCAAGTTGTATTTTAAAAAAAATCATGATTTTTATGGACGCTAATTTCAGACTTGGGTTCGAACTTTGGAAGCAGTTTTCTCAAAATCTATGGTACCAAATGGGCTGAAATTTTGGAAAAGTGGTAAGAATCGTGGTTCAATTCGAAATCAGTCACAAAATCTCCATAAAGTTTAATTCTTATTAAAATCATGTTTTTTCATGGCTCATTTCAGACTTGGGTTCGAACTTTGGAAGCAGTTTTCTCACAATCTGTGGAACCAAATGTGCTGAAATTTTGGAAAAGTGGTAAGAATCGTGGTACAAATCGAATTCAGTCACAAAATCTCCATAAAGTTTAATTCTTAGAAAAATCATGATTTTTTCATGGCTCATTTCGTCCCACCGGACAGTTCCTCTGTCCCACCGGACAAGTCCTCTGTCCCACCGGACAGTTCCTCTGTCCCACCGGACAGTTCCACTGTCCCACCGGACAGTTCCTCTGTCCCACCGGACAGTTCCACTGTCCAACCGGACAGTTCCTCTGTCCCACCGGACAGTTCCTCTGTCCCACCGGACAGTTCCTCTGTCCCATCGGACAGTTCCTCTGTCCCATCGGACAGTTCTTCTGTCTGTCTGACTACAAGTGGATGGGTGTAATACTGTCCGGTATCTTAAATAAACTCAAAAATATGTTCAAATGTTAATTCCTACAGTCCTGAATGTATGTTCATACACCGAACAGTTCCTCTTTCCCACCGGACCCTTCCTCTGTCCCACCGGACAAATCCTCTGTCCCACCGGACAGTTCCACTGTCCCACCGGAAGGTTCCTATGTCCCATCGGACAGTTCCTCTGTCCCACCGGACAGTTCCTCTGTCCCACCGGACAAATCCTCGGTTCCACCGGACAGTTCCACTGTCCCACCGGACAGTTCCTCTGTCCCACCGGACAGTTCCCCTGTCCCACCGGACAGTTCCTCTGTCCCATCGGACAGTTCTTCTGTCTGTCTGACTACAAGTGGATGGGTGTAATACTGTCCGGTATAATAAATAAACTCAAAAATATGTTCAAATGTTAATTCCTACAGTCCTGAATGTATGTACATACACAGAACAGTTCCTCTTTCCCACCGGACAGTTCCTCTGTCCCACCGGACAAATCCTCTGTCCCACCGGACAGTTCCACTGTCGCACCGGAAGGTTCCTATGTCCCACCGGACAGTTCTTCTGTCCCACCGGACAGTTCCTCTGTCCCACCAGACAGTTCCTCGGTAGCACCGGACAGTTCCACTGACCCACCGGACAGTACCTCTGTCCCACCGGACAGTTCCTCTGTCCCACCGGACAGTTCCTCTGTCCCATCGGACAGTTCTTCTGTCTGTCTGACTACAAGTGGATGGGTGTAATACTCTCCGGTATAATAAATAAACACAAAAATATGTTCAAGTGTTAATTCCTACAGTCCTGAATGTATGTACATACACCGAACAGTTCCTCTGTCCCACCGTACAGTTTCTCTGTCCTGCCGGACGATTCCTCTTGCCTACCGGACAGTTCCTCTGTTCCCCAGGTACAGTTCTTCTGTCCCACCGGACAGTTCCTCAGTTCCCCGGGTACAGTTCCTCTGTCCCGCCGGAAAATTCCTCTTTCCCTTCGGACAGTTCCTCTTTTCCATGTACAAATCCTCTGTCCCACCGGACAGTTCCACTGTGCCACCGGACAGTTCCTCTGTCCCACCGGACAGTACCTCTGTCCCACCGGACAGTTCCTCTGTCCCACCGGACAGTTCCTCTGTCCCATCGGACAGTTCTTCTGTCTGTCTGACTACAAGTGGATGGGTCTAATACTCTCCGGTATAATAAATAAACACAAAAATATGTTCAAATGTTAATTCCTACAGTCCTGAATGTATGTACATACACCGAACAGTTCCTCTGTCCCACCGTACAGTTTCTCTGTCCCGCCGGACGATTCCTCTTTCCCACCGGACAGTTCCTCTGTCCAACCGGACAAATCCTCTGTCCCACCGGACAGTTCCTCTGTCCCACTGGACAGTTCCACTGTCCTACCGGACAGTTCCTCTGTCCCACCGGACAGTTCCTCTGTCCCACCGGACAGTTCCTCTGTCCTATCGGACAGTTCTTCTGTCCCGCCGGACAATCCTCTTTCCCATCGGACAGTTCCTCTGTTCCATTCATAGTTCCACACTCCCACCGGACAGTTCCTCTGTCCCACCGGACAGTTCCACTGTCCCACCGGACTTTTCCTCTGTCCCACCGGACAGTTCCACTGTCCCACCGGACAGTTCCTCTGTCCAACCGGACAGTTCCTCTGTCCCACCGGTCAGTTCCTCTGTCCCATCGGACAGTTCTTCTGTCTGTCTGAATACAAGTGGATGGGTGTAATACTCTCCGGTATAATAAATAAACTCGTACATATGTTCAAATGTAGATTCAAACAGTCATGAATGTATGTACATACACCGAACAGTTCCTCTGTCCCACCGTACAGTTCCTCTGTCCCGCCGGACGATTCCTCTTTCCCACCGGACAGTTCCTCTGTTCCCCAGGTACAGTTCCTCTCTCCCATCGGACAGTTCTTCTGTTTATCTGAATACAAGTGGATGGGTGTTATACTCTCCGATATAATAAATAAACTCGTACATATGTTCAAATGTAGATTCAAACAGTCATGAATGTATGTACATACACCGAACAGTTCGTCTGTTTCACCGTACAGTTCCTCTGTCCCGCCGGACAATCCTCTGTCCCACCGGACAGTTCCTCTGTCCCACCGGACAGTTCCTCTGTCCCACCGGACAGTTCCTCTGTCCCATCGGACAGTTCTTCTGTCTGTCTGACTACAAGTGGATGGGTGTAATACTCTCCGGTATAATAAATAAACTCAAAAATATGTTCAAATGTTAATTCCTACAGTCCTGAATGTATGTACATACACCGAACAGTTCCTCTGTCCCTTCGTAGAGTTTCTCTGTCCCGCCGGACGATTCCTCTTTCCCACCGGACAGTTCCTCTGTCCCACCGGACAGTTCCTCTGTCCCACCGGACAGTTCCTCTGTCCCACCGGACATGTCCTCTGTCCCACCGGACAGTTCCTCTGTCCCACCGGACAGTTCCTCTGTCCCATCGGACAGTTCTTCTGTCTGTCTGACTACAAGTGGATGGGTGTAATACTCTCCGGTAAAATAAATAAACTCGTACATATGTTCAAATGTAGATTCCTACAGTCATGAATGTATGTACATACACAGACGAACAGTTCGTCTGTTTCACCGTACAGTTCCTCTGTCCCGCCGGACAATACTCTTTCCCATCGGACGGTTCCTCTGTTCCATTCATAGTTCCACTGTCCCACCGGACAGTTCCTCTGTCCCACCGGACAAGTCCTCTGTCCCACCGGACAGTTCCTCTGTCCCACCGGACGATTCATCTGTCCCACCGGACAGTTCCTCTGTTCCCCAGGTACAGTTCCTCTCTCCCATCGGACAGTTCTTCTGTCTGTCTGAATACAAGTGGATGGGTGTAATACTCTCCGTTATAATTAATAAACTCGTACATATGTTCAAATGTAGATTCCTACGGTCATGAATGTATGTACATACACCGAACAGTTCGTCTGTTTCACCGTACAGTTCCTCTGTCCCACCGGAAAGTTCCTCTGTCCCACCGGACAGTTCCTCTGTCCCACCGGACAGTTCCTCTGTCCCACCGGACAGTTCCTCTGTCCCACCGGACAGTTCCTCTGTCCCATCGGACAGTTCTTCTGTCTGTCTGACTACAAGTGGATGGGTGTAATACTCTCCGGTATAATAAATAAACTCAAAAATATGTTCAAATTTAAATTCCTACAGTCCTGAATGTATGTACATACACCGAACAGTTCCTCTGTTCTACCGTACAGTTTCTCTGTCCCGCCGGACGCTTCCTCTTTCCCACCGAACAGTTCCTCTGTTCCATAGGTACAGTTCCTCTGTCCCACTGGACAGTTCTTCAGTTCCCCGGGTACAGTTCCTCTGTCCCACCGGACAGTTCCTCTGTCCTACCGGACAGTTCCACTGTCCCACCGGACAGTTCCTCTGTCCCATCGGACAGTTCTTCTGTCTGTCTGACTACAAGTGGATGGGTGTTATAATCTCCGGTATAATAAATAAACTCGTACATATGTTCAAATGTAGATTCACACAGTCATGAATGTATGTACATACACCGAACAGTTCCTCTGTCCCACCGAACAGTTCCTTTGTCCCATCTCACAGTTTCTCTGTCCCGCCGGACGATTCCTCTTGCCTACCGGACAGTTCCTCTGTTCCCCAGGTACAGTTCTTCTGTCCCACCGGACAGTTCCTCAGTTCCCCGGGTACAGTTCCTCTGTCCCACCGGACAGTTCCTCTGTCCTTCCGGACAGTTCCATTGTCCCACCGGACAGTTCCTCTGTCCCATCGGACAGTTCTTCTGTCTGTCTGACTACAAGTGGATGGGTGTTATAATCTCCGGTATAATAAATAAACTCGTACATATGTTCAAATGTAGATTCACACAGTCATGATTGTATGTACATACACCGAACAGTTCCTCTGTCCCACCGAACAGTTCCGCTGTCCCACCGTACAGTTCCTCTGTCCCGCCGGACGATTCCTCTTTCCCACCGGACAGTTCCTCTGTTCCCCAGGTACAGTTCCTCTCTCCCATCGGACAGTTCTTCTGTCTGTCTGAATACAAGTGGATAGGTGTAATACTCTCCGATATAATTAATAAACTCGTACATATGTTCAAATGTAGATTCCTACGGTCATGAATGTATGTACATACACCGAACAGTTCTTCTGTTTCACGGACAGTTCCACTGACCACCGGTTAGTTCCTCTGTCCCATCGGACAGTTCTTCTGTCTGTCTGACTACAAGTTGATGGGTGTAATACTCTCCGGTAAAATAAATAAACTCGTACATATGTTCAAATGTAGATTCCTACGGTCATGAATGTATGTACATACACCGAACAGTTCGTCTGTTTCACCGGACAGTTCCACTGACCACCGGTTAGTTCCTCTGTCCCATCGGACAGTTCTTCTGTCTGTCTGACTACAAGTTGATGGGTGTAATACTCTACGGTTCAAATAAATAAACTCGTACATATGTTCAAATGTAGATTCCTACAGTCATGAATGTTTGTACATACACCGAAGAGTTCGTCTGTTTCACCGTACAGTTCCTCTGTCCCGCCGGACAATCCTATTTCCCATCGGACAGTTCCTCTGTTCCATTCATAGTTCCACACTCCCACCGGACAGTTCCTCTGTCCCACCGGACAAGTCCTCTGTCCCACCGGACAGTTCCTCTGTCCCACCGGACAGTTCCACTGTCCCACCAGACTGTTCCTCTGTCCCACCGGACAGTTCCACTGTCCCACCGGACAGTTCCTCTGTCCCACCGGACAGTTCCTCTGTCCCACCGGTCAGTTCCTCTGTCCCATCGGACAGTGCTTCTGTCTGTCTGAATACAAGTGGATGGGTGTAATACTCTCCGGTATAATAAATTAACTCGTACATATGTTCAAATGAAGATTCCTGCAGTCATGAATGTATGTACATACACCGAACAGTTCCTCTGTCCCACCGTACAGTTCCTCTGTCCCGCCGGACGATTCGTCTTTCCCACCGGACAGTTCCTCTGTTCCCCAGGTACAGTTCCTCTGTCCCATCGGACAGTTCTTCTGTCTGTCTGAATACAAGTGGATGGGTGTAATACTCTCCGGTATAATAAATTAACTCGTACATATGTTCAAATGAAGATTCAAACAGTCATGAATGTATGTACATACACCGAACAGTTCGTCTGTTTCACCGTACAGTTCCTCTGTCCCGCCGGACAATCCTCTGTCCCACCGGACAGTTCCTCTGTCCCACCGGACAGTTCCTCTGTCCCACCGGACAGTTCCTCTGTCCCACCGGACAGTTCCTCTGTCCCATCGGACAGTTCTTCTGTCTGTCTGACTACAAGTGGATGGGTCTAATACTCTCCGGTATAATAAATAAACACAAAAATATGTTCAAATGTTAATTCCTACAGTCCTGAATGTATGTACATACACCGAACAGTTCCTCTGTCCCACCGTACAGTTTCTCTGTCCCGCCGGACGATTCCTCTTTCCCACCGGACAGTTCCTCTGTCCAACCGGACAAATCCTCTGTCCCACCGGACAGTTCCTCTGTCCCACTGGACAGTTCCACTGTCCTACCGGACAGTTCCTCTGTCCCACCGGACAGTTCCTCTGTCCCACCGGACAGTTCCTCTGTCCTATCGGACAGTTCTTCTGTCCCGCCGGACAATCCTCTTTCCCATCGGACAGTTCCTCTGTTCCATTCATAGTTCCACACTCCCACCGGACAGTTCCTCTGTCCCACCGGACAGTTCCACTGTCCCACCGGACTTTTCCTCTGTCCCACCGGACAGTTCCACTGTCCCACCGGACAGTTCCTCTGTCCAACCGGACAGTTCCTCTGTCCCACCGGTCAGTTCCTCTGTCCCATCGGACAGTTCTTCTGTCTGTCTGACTACAAGTGGATGGGTGTAATACTCTCCGGTATAATAAATAAACTCAAAAATATGTTCAAATTTAAATTCCTACAGTCCTGAATGTATGTACATACACCGAACAGTTCCTCTGTTCTACCGTACAGTTTCTCTGTCCCGCCGGACGCTTCCTCTTTCCCACCGAACAGTTCCTCTGTTCCATAGGTACAGTTCCTCTGTCCCACTGGACAGTTCTTCAGTTCCCCGGGTACAGTTCCTCTGTCCCACCGGACAGTTCCTCTGTCCTACCGGACAGTTCCACTGTCCCACCGGACAGTTCCTCTGTCCCATCGGACAGTTCTTCTGTCTGTCTGACTACAAGTGGATGGGTGTTATAATCTCCGGTATAATAAATAAACTCGTACATATGTTCAAATGTAGATTCACACAGTCATGAATGTATGTACATACACCGAACAGTTCCTCTGTCCCACCGAACAGTTCCTTTGTCCCATCTCACAGTTTCTCTGTCCCGCCGGACGATTCCTCTTGCCTACCGGACAGTTCCTCTGTTCCCCAGGTACAGTTCTTCTGTCCCACCGGACAGTTCCTCAGTTCCCCGGGTACAGTTCCTCTGTCCCACCGGACAGTTCCTCTGTCCTTCCGGACAGTTCCATTGTCCCACCGGACAGTTCCTCTGTCCCATCGGACAGTTCTTCTGTCTGTCTGACTACAAGTGGATGGGTGTTATAATCTCCGGTATAATAAATAAACTCGTACATATGTTCAAATGTAGATTCACACAGTCATGATTGTATGTACATACACCGAACAGTTCCTCTGTCCCACCGAACAGTTCCGCTGTCCCACCGTACAGTTCCTCTGTCCCGCCGGACGATTCCTCTTTCCCACCGGACAGTTCCTCTGTTCCCCAGGTACAGTTCCTCTCTCCCATCGGACAGTTCTTCTGTCTGTCTGAATACAAGTGGATAGGTGTAATACTCTCCGATATAATTAATAAACTCGTACATATGTTCAAATGTAGATTCCTACGGTCATGAATGTATGTACATACACCGAACAGTTCTTCTGTTTCACGGACAGTTCCACTGACCACCGGTTAGTTCCTCTGTCCCATCGGACAGTTCTTCTGTCTGTCTGACTACAAGTTGATGGGTGTAATACTCTCCGGTAAAATAAATAAACTCGTACATATGTTCAAATGTAGATTCCTACGGTCATGAATGTATGTACATACACCGAACAGTTCGTCTGTTTCACCGGACAGTTCCACTGACCACCGGTTAGTTCCTCTGTCCCATCGGACAGTTCTTCTGTCTGTCTGACTACAAGTTGATGGGTGTAATACTCTACGGTTCAAATAAATAAACTCGTACATATGTTCAAATGTAGATTCCTACAGTCATGAATGTTTGTACATACACCGAAGAGTTCGTCTGTTTCACCGTACAGTTCCTCTGTCCCGCCGGACAATCCTATTTCCCATCGGACAGTTCCTCTGTTCCATTCATAGTTCCACACTCCCACCGGACAGTTCCTCTGTCCCACCGGACAAGTCCTCTGTCCCACCGGACAGTTCCTCTGTCCCACCGGACAGTTCCACTGTCCCACCAGACTGTTCCTCTGTCCCACCGGACAGTTCCACTGTCCCACCGGACAGTTCCTCTGTCCCACCGGACAGTTCCTCTGTCCCACCGGTCAGTTCCTCTGTCCCATCGGACAGTGCTTCTGTCTGTCTGAATACAAGTGGATGGGTGTAATACTCTCCGGTATAATAAATTAACTCGTACATATGTTCAAATGAAGATTCCTGCAGTCATGAATGTATGTACATACACCGAACAGTTCCTCTGTCCCACCGTACAGTTCCTCTGTCCCGCCGGACGATTCGTCTTTCCCACCGGACAGTTCCTCTGTTCCCCAGGTACAGTTCCTCTGTCCCATCGGACAGTTCTTCTGTCTGTCTGAATACAAGTGGATGGGTGTAATACTCTCCGGTATAATAAATTAACTCGTACATATGTTCAAATGAAGATTCAAACAGTCATGAATGTATGTACATACACCGAACAGTTCGTCTGTTTCACCGTACAGTTCCTCTGTCCCGCCGGACAATCCTCTGTCCCACCGGACAGTTCCTCTGTCCCACCGGACAGTTCCTCTGTCCCACCGGACAGTTCCTCTGTCCCACCGGACAGTTCCTCTGTCCCATCGGACAGTTCTTCTGTCTGTCTGACTACAAGTGGATGGGTCTAATACTCTCCGGTATAATAAATAAACACAAAAATATGTTCAAATGTTAATTCCTACAGTCCTGAATGTATGTACATACACCGAACAGTTCCTCTGTCCCACCGTACAGTTTCTCTGTCCCGCCGGACGATTCCTCTTTCCCACCGGACAGTTCCTCTGTCCAACCGGACAAATCCTCTGTCCCACCGGACAGTTCCTCTGTCCCACTGGACAGTTCCACTGTCCTACCGGACAGTTCCTCTGTCCCACCGGACAGTTCCTCTGTCCCACCGGACAGTTCCTCTGTCCTATCGGACAGTTCTTCTGTCCCGCCGGACAATCCTCTTTCCCATCGGACAGTTCCTCTGTTCCATTCATAGTTCCACACTCCCACCGGACAGTTCCTCTGTCCCACCGGACAGTTCCACTGTCCCACCGGACTTTTCCTCTGTCCCACCGGACAGTTCCACTGTCCCACCGGACAGTTCCTCTGTCCAACCGGACAGTTCCTCTGTCCCACCGGTCAGTTCCTCTGTCCCATCGGACAGTTCTTCTGTCTGTCTGAATACAAGTGGATGGGTGTAATACTCTCCGGTATAATAAATAAACTCGTACATATGTTCAAATGTAGATTCAAACAGTCATGAATGTATGTACATACACCGAACAGTTCCTCTGTCCCACCGTACAGTTCCTCTGTCCCGCCGGACGATTCCTCTTTCCCACCGGACAGTTCCTCTGTTCCCCAGGTACAGTTCCTCTCTCCCATCGGACAGTTCTTCTGTTTATCTGAATACAAGTGGATGGGTGTTATACTCTCCGATATAATAAATAAACTCGTACATATGTTCAAATGTAGATTCAAACAGTCATGAATGTATGTACATACACCGAACAGTTCGTCTGTTTCACCGTACAGTTCCTCTGTCCCGCCGGACAATCCTCTGTCCCACCGGACAGTTCCTCTGTCCCACCGGACAGTTCCTCTGTCCCACCGGACAGTTCCTCTGTCCCATCGGACAGTTCTTCTGTCTGTCTGACTACAAGTGGATGGGTGTAATACTCTCCGGTATAATAAATAAACTCAAAAATATGTTCAAATGTTAATTCCTACAGTCCTGAATGTATGTACATACACCGAACAGTTCCTCTGTCCCTTCGTAGAGTTTCTCTGTCCCGCCGGACGATTCCTCTTTCCCACCGGACAGTTCCTCTGTCCCACCGGACAAATCCTCTGTCCCACCGGACAGTTCCTCTGTCCCACTGGACAGTTCCACTGTCCCACCGGACAGTTCCTTTGTCCCACCGGACAGTTCCTCTGTCCCACCGGACAGTTCCTCTGTCCCATCGGACAGTTTTTCTGTCTGTCTGACTACAAGTTGATGGGTGTAATACTCTCCGGTAAAATAAATAAACTCGTACATATGTTCAAATGTAGATTCCTACAGTCATGAATGTATGTACATACACCGAACAGTTCCTCTGTCCCACCGTACAGTTCCTCTGTCCCGCCGGACGATTCCTTTTTCCCACCGGACAGTTCCTCTGTTCCCCAGGTACAGTTCCTCTCTCCCATCGGACAGTTCTTCTGTCTGTCTGAAAAAAAGTGGATGGGTGTAATACTCTCCGATATAATTAATAAACTCGTACATATGTTCAAAAGTAGATTCCTACGGTCATGAATGTATGTACATACACCGAACAGTTCGTCTGTTTCACCGTACAGTTCCTCTGTCCCACCGAACAGTTCCTCTGTCCCACCGGACAGTTCCTCTGTCCCACCGGACAGTTCCTCTGTCCCACCGGACAGTACCTCGGTCCCTCCGGACAGTTCCACTGTCCCACCGGACAGTTCCTCTGTCCCACCGGACAGTTCCTCTGTCCCACCGGACAGTTCCTCTGTCCCATCGGACAGTTCTTCTGTCTGTCTGACTACAAGTGGATGGGTGAAATACTCTCCGGTATAATAAATAAACTCAAAAATATGTTCAAATTTAAATTCCTACAGTCCTGAATTTATGTACATACACCGAACAGTTCCTCTGTTCTACCGTACAGTTTCTCTGTCCCGCCGGACGATTCCTCTTTCCCACCGGACAGTTCCTCTGTCCCACCGGACAAATCCTCTGTCCCACCGGACAATTCCTCTGTCCCACTGGACAGTTCCACTGTCCCACCGGACAGTTCCTCTCTCCCACCGGACAGTTCCTCTGTCCCACCGGACAGTTCCTCTAACCCATCGGACAGTTCCTCTGTCCCGCCGGACAATCCTCTTTCCCATCGGACAGTTCCTCTGTTCCATTCATAGTTCCACCGGACAGTTCCTCTGTTCCACCGGGCAGTTCCACTGTCCCACCGGACTTTTCCTCTGTCCCACCGGACAGTTCCACTGTCCCACCGGACAGTTCCTCTGTCCCACCGGACAGTTCCTCTGTCCCACCGGTCAGTTCCTCTGTCCCATCGGACAGTTCTTCTGTCTGTCTGAATACAAGTGGATGGGTGTAATACTCTCCGGTATAATAAATAAACTCGTACATATTTTAAAGGCACCCACCACTGTCCCATCCCGGTATAGGTGACTTATTGTCACCCCTTCGGGACTCTCGCAAGAAGCTAATTTTTTATATTAAAAGATTCGAATTTTCGATAAAAGACTCTAGACCTTTAAATGTCCCTGCATGTTGTGTTAGCGAGCACTATGCAGTGGATGCTCGAGTTAGTTGAGTTAGACATGCACATGCGTGTTAGTAGCACAAAACAAAATATATATAGACGAAGATATATTATGAGTAATTAGGTCCTCAGCAGTCCCAAAGGCGTGCGGCCGGTCGCCGATCAGCCCACAGGTGAGCTTCCATCACCGCCCACCCCACGCCAAGGCGTGATTGTGCTCGAAGACTCTAGGAGAAGAGATGGGTTGTGATCTACCCGAAGAGAAATAAACTAAAAAGAAGAGCGTCACACGTCAACGGGGGGTGGGGAAGGTGATGTAGCTCACTGCGGACGTCACGACGAGCCAGAGCACCGCAATTGGGGGAAAGCCGATTGTCTAACTCATGTCTTATTCGGGGGTCTGGAAACTTCTGGCTTAATGCAGGGACTGCGGTCTTTATGCCTCGCCCAAGAAGAGGGCTAGGACAAGACAAAACACAAAAGGAGTTCAGTTCCCATCTGGAATATAAACAATGTTACAAGAAGAGAGAGCACAAAATACAAAATAATATAAGGATTACAAGCAACAATATAGCGATACATAAATAATATAGTGTAAGATATAACAGGGTAGCAAAAATAAATAATCAATAAAGAGATAAACATACGACATAAATTGGCGAGATTATGAGTGAGAGAGAATTATAAGAATCATGAACCAGGGGAGACAGGAGCAGTACACTCGGCCGAACTAAATTATTTGAATTTATTCTAAATAATATCGACTCTCAACACAGGCCACCTTTCAACCCAAACCTTAACGAACTTCTTCAGACATTCAAAGTTCCTCTGGTCCGATACGAGATCTACATTCAAGATCGGTCTCGTAGAAACATTCAAACCATTAAGCATTTCCTCTCTTGCATCCTTCAATATCTCGCAATGCCACAGAATGTGCTCGGCGGATTGGTTAGGATCACCACACGCACAGGTAGGGTGTGGGGACAAGGTTAGGCTGTGCAGCTTTCCTCTGAATTCGCCGTGTCCGGATAAGATCTGAGTTGTGTGGTGGTCCAACCTTAAATGTGCCCCTTCCATTCTGACTTTAACCGATGGGAAGAAGGAGTGAGTCCATCTTCCCATTCTCGAACTATCCCATCGCTGTTGCCATTCACTCAGTGTCCTTTCTCGCATCGCTCGAAGAAGGCTTTGGAGAGACACAGCAGCACCCGGGGTTAGTTCAACCCCTAAGTGGTTGGCTGGTCTTCCTCTGGTCAGCTTCTTTTTAGTCAAAATTTCCCTTAATTCAAGATCAATGGGCAAAATGCCCGCCAAAACAGGCAACGCGTCCGAGGCTACCGTGCGGTAGGCTCCCGAAAGTGCCAGCAAGGGAATTCGCTGGCTCCTTTTAAGCGCGGCGTGGATCAAAACGTTATTCAGTCTGTGCTCCCAAACAGATGCGGCATAAGCCACCTGTGACACGTACACTCCTCTGTACAGAACACGTAGAGCTGGAGAACGTATTCCCCACTCCGCAGTTGAGATACGCCTCAACTTCATAAAAAGGGCCTGGGCCTTGCTGGACACATTTTTCACGTGTGCCAGGAAAGATGATGAGCGGTCCAAAGTAACGCCTAGGTACTTGGTGTTCTCCGCAAACTTGATGCTGGAGTTGCCCATTTTGATTGAGGGGTTTCTTCTTATACTAAGGGATCCCTTCATGAGCAATCCGACGGTCTTGTGGGGAGCGAAGTTCAACCTGTTTAACCTTCCCCATTCTAAAATTTGGTTCAAACCATCAGCGGCCTTGCACTCGATTTCGTACCTGCTATCCCCTGAGACCAGAAACAAACTCGTACATATGTTCAAATGTAGATTCAAACAGTCATGAATGTATGTACATACACCGAACAGTTCCTCTGTCCCACCGTACAGTTCCTCTGTCCCGCCGGACGATTCCTCTTTCCCACCGGACAGTTCCTCTGTTCTCCAGGTACAGTTCCTCTCTCCCATCGGACAGTTCTTCTGTTTATCTGAATACAAGTGGATGGGTGTTATACTCTCCGATATAATAAATAAACTCGTACATATGTTCAAATGTAGATTCAAACAGTCATGAATGTATGTACATACACCGAACAGTTCTTCTGTTTCACGGACAGTTCCACTGACCACCGGTTAGTTCCTCTGTCCCATCGGACAGTTCTTCTGTCTGTCTGACTACAAGTTGATGGGTGTAATACTCTCCGGTAAAATAAATAAACTCGTACATATGTTCAAATGTAGATTCCTACAGTCATGAATGTTTGTACATACACCGAAGAGTTCGTCTGTTTCACCGTACAGTTCCTCTGTCCCGCCGGACAATCCTATTTCCCATCGGACAGTTCCTCTGTTCCATTCATAGTTCCACACTCCCACCGGACAGTTCCTCTGTCCCACCGGACAAGTCCTCTGTCCCACCGGACAGTTCCTCTGTCCCACCGGACAGTTCCACTGTCCCACCAGACTGTTCCTCTGTCCCACCGTACAGTTCCACTGTCCCACCGGACAGTTCCTCTGTCCCACCGGACAGTTCCTCTGTCCCACCGGTCAGTTCCTCTGTCCCATCGGACAGTGCTTCTGTCTGTCTGAATACAAGTGGATGGGTGTAATACTCTCCGGTATAATAAATTAACTCGTACATATGTTCAAATGTAGATTCCTACAGTCATGAATGTATGTACATACACCGAACAGTTCTTCTGTTTCACGGACAGTTCCACTGACCACCGGTTAGTTCCTCTGTCCCATCGGACAGTTCTTCTGTCTGTCTGACTACAAGTTGATGGGTGTAATACTCTCCGGTAAAATAAATAAACTCGTACATATGTTCAAATGTAGATTCCTACAGTCATGAATGTATGTACATACACCGAACAGTTCCTCTGTCCCACCGTACAGTTCCTCTGTCCCGCCGGACGATTCCTATTTCCCACCGGACAGTTCCTCTGTTCCCCAGGTACAGTTCCTCTGTCCCATCGGACAGTTCCTCTGTCCCACCGAACAGTTCCTCTGTCCCATCGGACAGTTCTTCTGTCTGTCTGACTACAAGTGGATGGGTGTAATACTCTCCGGTATAATAAATAAACTCAAAATTATGTTCAAATGTTAATTCCTACAGTCCTGAATGTATGTACATACACCGAACAGTTCCTTTGTCCCATCGTAGAGTTTCTCTGTCCCGCCGGACGATTCCTCTTTCCCACCGGACAGTTCCTCTGTCCCACCGGACAAATCCTCTGTCCCACCGGACAGTTCCTCTGTCCCACTGGACAGTTCCACTGTCCCACCGGACAGTTCCTCTGTCCCACCGGACAGTTCCTCTGTCCCACCGGACAGTTCCTCTGTCCCATCGGACAGTTTTTCTGTCTGTCTGACTACAAGTTGATGGGTGTAATACTCTCCGGTAAAATAAATAAAGTCGTACATATGTTCAAATGTAGATTCCTACAGTCATGAATGTATGTACATACACCGAACAGTTCCTCTGTCCCACCGTACAGTTCCTCTGTCCCGCCGGACGATTCCTTTTTCCCAACGGACAGTTCCTCTGTTCCCCAGGTACAGTTCCTCTCTCCCATCGGACAGTTCTTCTGTCTGTCTGAAAAAAAGTGGATGGGTGTAATACTCTCCGATATAATTAATAAACTCGTACATATGTTCAAAAGTAGATTCCTACGGTCATGAATGTATGTACATACACCGAACAGTTCGTCTGTTTCACCGTACAGTTCCTCTGTCCCACCGAACAGTTCCTCTGTCCCACCGGACAGTTCCTCTTTCCAACCGGACAGTTCCTCTGTCCCACCGGACAGTACCTCGGTCCCTCCGGACAGTTCCACTGTCCCACCGGACAGTTCCTCTGTCCCACCGGACAGTTCCTCTGTCCCACCGGACAGTTCCTCTGTCCCATCGGACAGTTCTTCTGTCTGTCTGACTACAAGTGGATGGGTGAAATACTCTCCGGTATAATAAATAAACTCAAAATTATGTTCAAATGTTAATTCCTACAGTCCTGAATGTATGTACATACACCGAACAGTTCCTTTGTCCCATCGTAGAGTTTCTCTGTCCCGCCGGACGATTCCTCTTTCCCACCGGACAGTTCCTCTGTCCCACCGGACAAATCCTCTGTCCCACCGGACAGTTCCTCTGTCCCACTGGACAGTTCCACTGTCCCACCGGACAGTTCCTCTGTCCCACCGGACAGTTCCTCTGTCCCACCGGACAGTTCCTCTGTCCCATCGGACAGTTTTTCTGTCTGTCTGACTACAAGTTGATGGGTGTAATACTCTCCGGTAAAATAAATAAACTCGTACATATGTTCAAATGTAGATTCCTACAGTCATGAATGTATGTACATACACCGAACAGTTCCTCTGTCCCACCGTACAGTTCCTCTGTCCCGCCGGACGATTCCTTTTTCCCACCGGACAGTTCCTCTGTTCCCCAGGTACAGTTCCTCTCTCCCATCGGACAGTTCTTCTGTCTGTCTGAAAAAAAGTGGATGGGTGTAATACTCTCCGATATAATTAATAAACTCGTACATATGTTCAAAAGTAGATTCCTACGGTCATGAATGTATGTACATACACCAAACAGTTCGTCTGTTTCACCGTACAGTTCCTCTGTCCCACCGAACAGTTCCTCTAACCCACCGGACAGTTCCTCTGTCCCACCGGACAGTTCCTCTGTCCCACCGGACAGTACCTCGGTCCCTCCGGACAGTTCCACTGTCCCACCGGACAGTTCCTCTGTCCTACCGGACAGTTCCTCTGTCCCACCGGACAGTTCCTCTGTCCCATCGGACAGTTCTTCTGTCTGTCTGACTACAAGTGGATGGGTGAAATACTCTCCGGTATAATAAATAAACTCAAAAATATGTTCAAATTTAAATTCCTACAGTCCTGAATTTATGTACATACACCGAACAGTTCCTCTGTTCTACCGTACAGTTTCTCTGTCCCGCCGGACGATTCCTCTTTCCCACCGGACAGTTCCTCTGTCCCACCGGACAAATCCTCTGTCCCACCGGACAGTTCCTCTGTCCCACTGGACAGTTCCACTGTCCCACCGGACAGTTCCTCTCTCCCACCGGACAGTTCCTCTGTCCCACCGGACAGTTCCTCTAACCCATCGGACAGTTCCTCTGTCCCGCCGGACAATCCTCTTTCCCATCGGACAGTTCCTCTGGTCCATTCATAGTTCCACACTCCCACCGGACAGTTCCTCTGTTCCACCGGGCAGTTCCACTGTCCCACCGGACTTTTCCTCTGTCCCACCGGACAGTTCCACTGTCCCACCGGACAGTTCCTCTGTCCCACCGGACAGTTCCTCTGTCCCACCGGTCAGTTCCTCTGTCCCATCGGACAGTTCTTCTGTCTGTCTGAATACAAGTGGATGGGTGTAATACTCTCCGGTATAATAAATAAACTCGTACATATGTTCAAATGTAGATTCAAACAGTCATGAATGTATGTACATACACCGAACAGTTCCTCTGTCCCACCGTACAGTTCCTCTGTCCCGCCGGACGATTCCTCTTTCCCACCGGACAGTTCCTCTGTTCCCCAGGTACAGTTCCTCTCTCCCATCGGACAGTTCTTCTGTTTATCTGAATACAAGTGGATGGGTGTTATACTCTCCGATATAATAAATAAACTCGTACATATGTTCAAATGTAGATTCAAACAGTCATGAATGTATGTACATACACCTAACAGTTCGTCTGTTTCACCGTACAGTTCCTCTGTCCCGCCGGACAATCCTCTGTCCCACCGGACAGTTCCTCTGTCCCACCGGACAGTTCCTCTGTCCCACCGGACAGTTCCTCGGTCCCACCGGACAGTTCCACTGTCCCACCGGACAGTACCTCTGTCCCACCGGACAGTTCCTCTGTCCCACCGGACAGTTCCTCTGTCCCATCGGACAGTTCTTCTGTCTGTCTGACTACAAGTGGATGGGTGTAATACTCTCCGGTATAATAAATAAACACAAAAATATGTTCAAATGTTAATTCCTACAGTCCTGAATGTATGTACATACACCGAACAGTTCCTCTGTCCCACCGTACAGTTTCTCTGTCCTGTCGGACGATTCCTCTTGCCTACCGGACAGTTCCTCTGTTCCCCAGGTACAGTTCTTCTGTCCCACCGGACAGTTCCTCAGTTCCCCGGGTACAGTTCCTCTGTCCCGCCGGAAAATTCCTCTTTCCCTTCGGACAGTTCCTGTTTTCCATGTACAAATCCTCTGTCCCACCGGACAGTTCCTCTGTCCCACCGGACAGTTCCTCTGTCCCACCGGACAGTTCCTCTGTCCCATCGGACAGTTCCTCTGTCCCATCGAACAGTTCTTCTGTCTGTCTGCATACATGTGGATGGGTGTAATACTGTTCGGTATAATAAATAAACTCAACATATGTTCAAATGTTAATTCCTACAGTCCTGAATGTATGTACATACACCGAACAGTTCCTCTGTCCCACCGTACAGTTCCTCTGTCCCGCCGGACGATTCCTCTTTCCCACCGGACAGTTCCTCTGTTCCCCAGGTACAGTTTCTCTCTCCCATCGGACAGTTCTTCTGTTTATCTGAATACAAGTGGATGGGTGTTATACTCTCCGATATAATAAATAAACTCGTACATATGTTCAAATGTAGATTCAAACAATCATGAATGTATGTACATACACCTAACAGTTCGTCTGTTTCACCGTACAGTTCCTCTGTCCCGCCGGACAATCCTCTGTCCCACCGGACAGTTCCTCTGTCCCACTGGACAGTTCCTCTGTCCCACCGGACAGTTCCTCTGTCCCACCGGACAGTTCCTCTGTCCCATCGGACAGTTCCTCTGTCCCACCGGACAGTTCCTCTGTCCCATCGGACAGTTCTTCTGTCTGTCTGACTACAAGTGGATGGGTGTAATACTCTCCGGTATAATAAATAAACTCAAAATTATGTTCAAATGTTAATTCCTACAGTCCTGAATGTATGTACATACACCGAACAGTTCCTTTGTCCCATCGTAGAGTTTCTCTGTCCCGCCGGACGATTCCTCTTTCCCACCGGACAGTTCCTCTGTCCCACCGGACAAATCCTCTGTCCCACCGGACAGTTCCTCTGTCCCACTGGACAGTTCCACTGTCCCACCGGACAGTTCCTTTGTCCCACCGGACAGTTCCTCTGTCCCACCGGACAGTTCCTCTGTCCCATCGGACAGTTTTTCTGTCTGTCTGACTACAAGTTGATGGGTGTAATACTCTCCGGTAAAATAAATAAACTCGTACATATGTTCAAATGTAGATTCCTACAGTCATGAATGTATGTACATACACCGAACAGTTCCTCTGTCCCACCGTACAGTTCCTCTGTCCCGCCGGACGATTCCTTTTTCCCACCGGACAGTTCCTCTGTTCCCCAGGTACAGTTCCTCTCTCCCATCGGACAGTTCTTCTGTCTGTCTGAAAAAAAGTGGATGGGTGTAATACTCTCCGATATAATTAATAAACTCGTACATATGTTCAAAAGTAGATTCCTACGGTCATGAATGTATGTACATACACCGAACAGTTCGTCTGTTTCACCGTACAGTTCCTCTGTCCCACCGAACAGTTCCTCTGTCCCACCGGACAGTTCCTCTGTCCCACCGGACAGTTCCTCTGTCCCACCGGACAGTACCTCGGTCCCTCCGGACAGTTCCACTGTCCCACCGGACAGTTCCTCTGTCCCACCGGACAGTTCCTCTGTCCCACCGGACAGTTCCTCTGTCCCATCGGACAGTTCTTCTGTCTGTCTGACTACAAGTGGATGGGTGAAATACTCTCCGGTATAATAAATAAACTCAAAAATATGTTCAAATTTAAATTCCTACAGTCCTGAATTTATGTACATACACCGAACAGTTCCTCTGTTCTACCGTACAGTTTCTCTGTCCCGCCGGACGATTCCTCTTTCCCACCGGACAGTTCCTCTGTCCCACCGGACAAATCCTCTGTCCCACCGGACAATTCCTCTGTCCCACTGGACAGTTCCACTGTCCCACCGGACAGTTCCTCTCTCCCACCGGACAGTTCCTCTGTCCCACCGGACAGTTCCTCTAACCCATCGGACAGTTCCTCTGTCCCGCCGGACAATCCTCTTTCCCATCGGACAGTTCCTCTGTTCCATTCATAGTTCCACACTCCCACCGGACAGTTCCTCTGTTCCACCGGGCAGTTCCACTGTCCCACCGGACTTTTCCTCTGTCCCACCGGACAGTTCCACTGTCCCACCGGACAGTTCCTCTGTCCCACCGGACAGTTCCTCTGTCCCACCGGTCAGTTCCTCTGTCCCATCGGACAGTTCTTCTGTCTGTCTGAATACAAGTGGATGGGTGTAATACTCTCCGGTATAATAAATAAACTCGTACATATTTTAAAGGCACCCACCACTGTCCCATCCCGGTATAGGTGACTTATTGTCACCCCTTCGGGACTCTCGCAAGAAGCTAATTTTTTATATTAAAAGATTCGAATTTTCGATAAAAGACTCTAGACCTTTAAATGTCCCTGCATGTTGTGTTAGCGAGCACTATGCAGTGGATGCTCGAGTTAGTTGAGTTAGACATGCACATGCGTGTTAGTAGCACAAAACAAAATATATATAGACGAAGATATATTATGAGTAATTAGGTCCTCAGCAGTCCCAAAGGCGTGCGGCCGGTCGCCGATCAGCCCACAGGTGAGCTTCCATCACCGCCCACCCCACGCCAAGGCGTGATTGTGCTCGAAGACTCTAGGAGAAGAGATGGGTTGTGATCTACCCGAAGAGAAATAAACTAAAAAGAAGAGCGTCACACGTCAACGGGGGGTGGGGAAGGTGATGTAGCTCACTGCGGACGTCACGACGAGCCAGAGCACCGCAATTGGGGGAAAGCCGATTGTCTAACTCATGTCTTATTCGGGGGTCTGGAAACTTCTGGCTTAATGCAGGGACTGCGGTCTTTATGCCTCGCCCAAGAAGAGGGCTAGGACAAGACAAAACACAAAAGGAGTTCAGTTCCCAACTTCATAAAAAGGGCCTGGGCCTTGCTGGACACATTTTTCACGTGTGCCAGGAAAGATGATGAGCGGTCCAAAGTAACGCCTAGGTACTTGGTGTTCTCCGCAAACTTGATGCTGGAGTTGCCCATTTTGATTGAGGGGTTTCTTCTTATACTAAGGGATCCCTTCATGAGCAATCCGACGGTCTTGTGGGGAGCGAAGTTCAACCTGTTTAACCTTCCCCATTCTAAAATTTGGTTCAAACCATCAGCGGCCTTGCACTCGATTTCGTACCTGCTATCCCCTGAGACCAGAAACAAACTCGTACATATGTTCAAATGTAGATTCAAACAGTCATGAATGTATGTACATACACCGAACAGTTCCTCTGTCCCACCGTACAGTTCCTCTGTCCCGCCGGACGATTCCTCTTTCCCACCGGACAGTTCCTCTGTTCTCCAGGTACAGTTCCTCTCTCCCATCGGACAGTTCTTCTGTTTATCTGAATACAAGTGGATGGGTGTTATACTCTCCGATATAATAAATAAACTCGTACATATGTTCAAATGTAGATTCAAACAGTCATGAATGTATGTACATACACCGAACAGTTCTTCTGTTTCACGGACAGTTCCACTGACCACCGGTTAGTTCCTCTGTCCCATCGGACAGTTCTTCTGTCTGTCTGACTACAAGTTGATGGGTGTAATACTCTCCGGTAAAATAAATAAACTCGTACATATGTTCAAATGTAGATTCCTACAGTCATGAATGTTTGTACATACACCGAAGAGTTCGTCTGTTTCACCGTACAGTTCCTCTGTCCCGCCGGACAATCCTATTTCCCATCGGACAGTTCCTCTGTTCCATTCATAGTTCCACACTCCCACCGGACAGTTCCTCTGTCCCACCGGACAAGTCCTCTGTCCCACCGGACAGTTCCTCTGTCCCACCGGACAGTTCCACTGTCCCACCAGACTGTTCCTCTGTCCCACCGTACAGTTCCACTGTCCCACCGGACAGTTCCTCTGTCCCACCGGACAGTTCCTCTGTCCCACCGGTCAGTTCCTCTGTCCCATCGGACAGTGCTTCTGTCTGTCTGAATACAAGTGGATGGGTGTAATACTCTCCGGTATAATAAATTAACTCGTACATATGTTCAAATGTAGATTCCTACAGTCATGAATGTATGTACATACACCGAACAGTTCCTCTGTCCCACCGTACAGTTCCTCTGTCCCGCCGGACGATTCCTATTTCCCACCGGACAGTTCCTCTGTTCCCCAGGTACAGTTCCTCTCTCCCATCGGACAGTTCTTCTGTCTGTCTGAATACAAGTGGATGGGTGTAATACTCTCCGGTATAATAAATTAACTCGTACATATGTTCAAATGAAGATTCAAACAGTCATGAATGTATGTACATACACCGAACAGTTCGTCTGTTTCACCGTACAGTTTCTCTGTCCCGCCGGACAATCCTCTGTCCCACCGGACAGTTCCTCTGTCCCACCGGAGAGTTCCTCTGTCCCACCGGACAGTTCCTCTGTCCCACCGGACAGTTCCTCTGTCCCATCGGACAGTTCCTCTGTCCCACCGAACAGTTCCTCTGTCCCATCGGACAGTTCTTCTGTCTGTCTGACTACAAGTGGATGGGTGTAATACTCTCCGGTATAATAAATAAACTCAAAATTATGTTCAAATGTTAATTCCTACAGTCCTGAATGTATGTACATACACCGAACAGTTCCTTTGTCCCATCGTAGAGTTTCTCTGTCCCGCCGGACGATTCCTCTTTCCCACCGGACAGTTCCTCTGTCCCACCGGACAAATCCTCTGTCCCACCGGACAGTTCCTCTGTCCCACTGGACAGTTCCACTGTCCCACCGGACAGTTCCTCTGTCCCACCGGACAGTTCCTCTGTCCCACCGGACAGTTCCTCTGTCCCATCGGACAGTTTTTCTGTCTGTCTGACTACAAGTTGATGGGTGTAATACTCTCCGGTAAAATAAATAAACTCGTACATATGTTCAAATGTAGATTCCTACAGTCATGAATGTATGTACATACACCGAACAGTTCCTCTGTCCCACCGTACAGTTCCTCTGTCCCGCCGGACGATTCCTTTTTCCCAACGGACAGTTCCTCTGTTCCCCAGGTACAGTTCCTCTCTCCCATCGGACAGTTCTTCTGTCTGTCTGAAAAAAAGTGGATGGGTGTAATACTCTCCGATATAATTAATAAACTCGTACATATGTTCAAAAGTAGATTCCTACGGTCATGAATGTATGTACATACACCGAACAGTTCGTCTGTTTCACCGTACAGTTCCTCTGTCCCACCGAACAGTTCCTCTGTCCCACCGGACAGTTCCTCTTTCCAACCGGACAGTTCCTCTGTCCCACCGGACAGTACCTCGGTCCCTCCGGACAGTTCCACTGTCCCACCGGACAGTTCCTCTGTCCCACCGGACAGTTCCTCTGTCCCACCGGACAGTTCCTCTGTCCCATCGGACAGTTCTTCTGTCTGTCTGACTACAAGTGGATGGGTGAAATACTCTCCGGTATAATAAATAAACTCAAAATTATGTTCAAATGTTAATTCCTACAGTCCTGAATGTATGTACATACACCGAACAGTTCCTTTGTCCCATCGTAGAGTTTCTCTGTCCCGCCGGACGATTCCTCTTTCCCACCGGACAGTTCCTCTGTCCCACCGGACAAATCCTCTGTCCCACCGGACAGTTCCTCTGTCCCACTGGACAGTTCCACTGTCCCACCGGACAGTTCCTCTGTCCCACCGGACAGTTCCTCTGTCCCACCGGACAGTTCCTCTGTCCCATCGGACAGTTTTTCTGTCTGTCTGACTACAAGTTGATGGGTGTAATACTCTCCGGTAAAATAAATAAACTCGTACATATGTTCAAATGTAGATTCCTACAGTCATGAATGTATGTACATACACCGAACAGTTCCTCTGTCCCACCGTACAGTTCCTCTGTCCCGCCGGATGATTCCTTTTTCCCACCGGACAGTTCCTCTGTTCCCCAGGTACAGTTCCTCTCTCCCATCGGACAGTTCTTCTGTCTGTCTGAAAAAAAGTGGATGGGTGTAATACTCTCCGATATAATTAATAAACTCGTACATATGTTCAAAAGTAGATTCCTACGGTCATGAATGTATGTACATACACCAAACAGTTCGTCTGTTTCACCGTACAGTTCCTCTGTCCCGCCGGACAATCCTATTTCCCATCGGACAGTTCCTCTGTTCCATTCATAGTTCCACACTCCCACCGGACAGTTCCTCTGTCCCACCGGACAAGTCCTCTGTCCCACCGGACAGTTCCTCTGTCCCACCGGACAGTTCCACTGTCCCACCAGACTGTTCCTCTGTCCCACCGTACAGTTCCACTGTCCCACCGGACAGTTCCTCTGTCCCACCGGACAGTTCCTCTGTCCCACCGGTCAGTTCCTCTGTCCCATCGGACAGTGCTTCTGTCTGTCTGAATACAAGTGGATGGGTGTAATACTCTCCGGTATAATAAATTAACTCGTACATATGTTCAAATGTAGATTCCTACAGTCATGAATGTATGTACATACACCGAACAGTTCCTCTGTCCCACCGTACAGTTCCTCTGTCCCGCCGGACGATTCCTATTTCCCACCGGACAGTTCCTCTGTTCCCCAGGTACAGTTCCTCTCTCCCATCGGACAGTTCTTCTGTCTGTCTGAATACAAGTGGATGGGTGTAATACTCTCCGGTATAATAAATTAACTCGTACATATGTTCAAATGAAGATTCAAACAGTCATGAATGTATGTACATACACCGAACAGTTCGTCTGTTTCACCGTACAGTTCGTCTGTCCCGCCGGACAATCCTATTTCCCATCGGACAGTTCCTCTGTTCCATTCATAGTTCCACACTCCCACCGGACAGTTCCTCTGTCCCACCGGACAAGTCCTCTGTCCCACCGGACAGTTCCTCTGTCCCACCGGACAGTTCCACTGTCCCACCGGACTGTTCCTCTGTCCCACCGGACAGTTCCTCTGTCCCACCGGTCAGTTCCTCTGTCCCATCGGACAGTTCTTCTGTCTGTCTGAATACAAGTGGATGGGTGTAATACTCTCCGGTATAATAAATAAACTCGTACATATGTTCAAATGTAGATTCAAACAGTCATGAATGTATGTACATACACCGAACAGTTCCTCTGTCCCACCGTACAGTTCCTCTGTCCCGCCGGACGATTCCTCTTTCCCACCGGACAGTTCCTCTGTTCCCCAGGTACAGTTCCTCTCTCCCATCGGACAGTTCTTCTGTTTATCTGAATACAAGTGGATGGGTGTTATACTCTCCGATATAATAAATAAACTCGTACATATGTTCAAATGTAGATTCAAACAGTCATGAATGTATGTACATACACCTAACAGTTCGTCTGTTTCACCGTACAGTTCCTCTGTCCCGCCGGACAATCCTCTGTCCCACCGGACAGTTCCTCTGTCCCACCGGACAGTTCCTCTGTCCCACCGGACAGTTCCTCTGTCCCACCGGACAGTTCCTCGGTCCCACCGGACAGTTCCACTGTCCCACCGGACAGTACCTCTGTCCCACCGGACAGTTCCTCTGTCCCACCGGACAGTTCCTCTGTCCCATCGGACAGTTCTTCTGTCTGTCTGACTACAAGTGGATGGGTGTAATACTCTCCGGTATAATAAATAAACACAAAAATATGTTCAAATGTTAATTCCTACAGTCCTGAATGTATGTACATACACCGAACAGTTCCTCTGTCCCACCGTACAGTTTCTCTGTCCTGTCGGACGATTCCTCTTGCCTACCGGACAGTTCCTCTGTTCCCCAGGTACAGTTCTTCTGTCCCACCGGACAGTTCCTCAGTTCCCCGGGTACAGTTCCTCTGTCCCGCCGGAAAATTCCTCTTTCCCTTCGGACAGTTCCTGTTTTCCATGTACAAATCCTCTGTCCCACCGGACAGTTGCTCTGTCCCACCGGACAGTTCCTCTGTCCCACCGGACAGTTCCTCTGTCCCATCGGACAGTTCCTCTGTCCCATCGAACAGTTCTTCTGTCTGTCTGCATACATGTGGATGGGTGTAATACTGTCCGGTATAATAAATAAACTCAACATATGTTCAAATGTTAATTCCTACAGTCCTGAATGTATGTACATACACCGAACAGTTCCTCTGTCCCACCGTACAGTTCCTCTGTCCCGCCGGACGATTCCTCTTTCCCACCGGACAGTTCCTCTGTTCCCCAGGTACAGTTTCTCTCTCCCATCGGACAGTTCTTCTGTTTATCTGAATACAAGTGGATGGGTGTTATACTCTCCGATATAATAAATAAACTCGTACATATGTTCAAATGTAGATTCAAACAATCATGAATGTATGTACATACACCTAACAGTTCGTCTGTTTCACCGTACAGTTCCTCTGTCCCGCCGGACAATCCTCTGTCCCACCGGACAGTTCCTCTGTCCCACTGGACAGTTCCTCTGTCCCACCGGACAGTTCCTCTGTCCCACCGGACAGTTCCTCGGTCCCACCGGACAGTTCCACAGTCCCACCGGACAGTACCTCTGTCCCACCGGACAGTTCCTCTGTCCCACCGGACAGTTCCTCTGTCCCATCGGACAGTTCTTCTGTCTGTCTGACTACAAGTGGATGGGTGTAATACTCTCCGGTATAATAAATAAACACAAAAATATGTTCAAATGTTAATTCCTACAGTCCTGAATGTATGTACATACACCGAACAGTTCCTCTGTCTCACCGTACAGTTTCTCTGTCCTGTCGGACGATTCCTCTTGCCTACCGGACAGTTCCTCTGTTCCCCAGGTACAGTTCTTCTGTCCCACCGGACAGTTCCTCAGTTCCCCGGGTACAGTTCCTCTGTCCCGCCGGAAAATTCCTCTTTCCCTTCGGACAGTTCCTCTTTTCCATGTACAAATCCTCTGTCCCACCGGACAGTTCCTCTGTCCCACCGGACAGTTCCTCTGTCCCACCGGACAGTTCCTCTGTCCCATCGGACAGTTCCTCTGTCCCATCGGACAGTTCTTCTGTCTGTCTGCATACATGTGGATGGGTGTAATACTGTCCGGTATAATAAATAAACTCAACATATGTTCAAATGTTAATTCCTACAGTCCTGAATGTATGTACATACACCGAACAGTTCCTCTTTCCCACCGGACAGGTCCTCTGTCCCACCGGACAAATCCTCTGTCCCACCGGACAGTTCCACTGTCCCACCGGAAGGTTCCTATGTCCCACCGGACAGTTTCTCTGTCCCACCGGACAGTTCCTCTGTCCCACCGGACAGTTCCTCGGTCCCACCGGACAGTTCCACTGTCCCACCGGACAGTTTCTCTGTCCCACCGGACAGTTCCTCTGTCCCACCGGACAGTTCCTCTGTCCCATCGGACAGTTCTTCTGTCTCTCTGACTGCAAGTGGATGGGTGTAATACTCTCCGGTATAATAAATAAACACAAAAATATGTTCAAATGTTAATTCCTACAGTCCTGAATGTATGTACATACACCGAACAGTTCCTCTGTCCCACCGTACAGTTTCTCTGTCCCGCCGGACGATTCCTCTTTCCCACCGGACAGTTCCTCTGTCCCACCGGACAAATTCTCTGTCCCACCGGACAGTTCCTCTGTCCCACTGGACAGTTCCACTGTCCCACCGGACAGTTCCTCTGTCCCACCAGACAGTTCCTCTGTCCCACTGGACAGTTCCTCTGTCCCATCGGACAGTTCCTCTGTCCCGCCGGACAATCCTCTTTCCCATCGGACAGTTCCTCTGTTCCATTCATAGTTCCACACTCCCACCGGACAGTTCCTCTGTCCCACCGGACAGTTCCACTGTCCCACCGGACTTTTCCTCTGTCCCACCGGACAGTTCCACTGTCCCACCGGACAGTTCCTCTGTCCCACCGGACAGTTCCTCTGTCCCATCGGACAGTTCTTCTGTCTGTCTGACTACAAGTGGATGGGTGTAATACTCTCCGGTATAATAAATAAACTCAAAAATATGTTCAAATGTTAATTCCTACAGTCCTGAATGTATGTACATACACCGAACAGTTCCTCTGTCCCTTCGTAAGGTTTCTCTGTCCCGCCGGACGATTCCTCTTTCCCACCGGACAGTTCCTCTGTCCCACCGGACAGTTCCTCTGTCCCACCGGACAGTTCCTCTGTCCCACCGGACATGTCCTCTGTCCCATCGGACAGTTCCTCTGTCCCACCGGACAGTTCCTCTGTCCCATCGGACAGTTCTTCTGTCTGTCTGACTACAAGTGGATGGGTGTAATACTCTCCGGTAAAATAAATAAACTCGTACATATGTTCAAATGTAGATTCCTACAGTCATGAATGTATGTACATACAGAGACGAACAGTTCGTCTTTTTCACCGTACAGTTCCTCTGTCCCGCCGGACAATCCTCTTTCCCATCGGACAGTTCCTCTGTTCCATTCATAGTTCCACTGTCCCACCGGACAGTTCCTCTGTCCCACCGGACAAGTCCTCTGTCCCACCGGACAGTTCCTCTGTCCCACCGGACATGTCCTCTGTCCCACCGGACAGTTCCTCTGTCCCACCTGACAGTTCCTCTGTCCCATCGGACAGTTCTTCTGTCTGTCTGACTACAAGTCGATGGGTGTAATACTCTCCGGTAAAATAAATAAACTCGTACATATGTTCAAATGTAGATTCCTACAGTCATGAATGTATGTACATACACAGACGAACAGTTCGTCTGTTTCACCGTACAGTTCCTCTGTCCCGCCGGACAATCCTCTTTCCCATCGGACAGTTCCTCTGTTCAATTCATAGTTCCACTGTCCCACCGGACAGTTCCTCTGTCCCACCGGACAAGTCCTCTGTCCCACCGGACAGTTCCTCTGTCCCACCGGACGATTCATCTGTCCCACCGGACAGTTCCTCTGTTCCCCAGGTACAGTTCCTCTCTCCCATCGGACAGTTCTTCTGTCTGTCTGAATACAAGTGGATGGGTGTAATACTCTCCGATATAATTAATAAACTCGTACATATGTTCAAATGTAGATTCCTACGGTCATGAATGTATGTACATACACCGAACAGTTCGTCTGTTTCACCGTACAGTTCCTCTGTCCCACCGGAAAGTTCCTCTGTCCCACCGGACAGTTCCTCTGTCCCACCGGACAGTTCCTCTGGCCCACCGGACAGTTCCTCTGTCCCACCGGACAGTTCCTCTGTCCCATCGGACAGTTCTTCTGTCTGTCTGACTACAAGTGGATGGGTGTAATACTCTCCGGTATAATAAATAAACTCAAAAATATGTTCAAATTTAAATTCCTACAGTCCTGAATGTATGTACATACACCGAACAGTTCCTCTGTTCTACCGTACAGTTTCTCTGTCCCGCCGGACGCTTCCTCTTTCCCACCGGACAGTTCCTCTGTTCCATAGGTACAGTTCCTCTGTCCCACTGGTCAGTTCCACAGTTCCCCGGGTACAGTTCCTCTGTCCCACCGGACAGTTCCTCTGTCCTACCGGACAGTTCCACTGTCCCACCGGACAGTTCCTCTGTCCCATCGGACAGTTCTTCTGTCTGTCTGACTACAAGTGGATGGGTGTTATAATCTCCGGTATAATAAATAAACTCGTACATATGTTCAAATGTAGATTCACACAGTCATGAATGTATGTACATACACCGAACAGTTCCTCTGTCCCACCGAACAGTTCCTCTGTCCCATCTCACAGTTTCTCTGTCCCGCCGGACGATTCCTCTTGCCTACCGGACAGTTCCTCTGTTCCCCAGGTACAGTTCTTCTGTCCCACCGGACAGTTCCTCAGTTCCCCGTGTACAGTTCCTCTGTCCCGCCGGAAAATTCCTCTTTCCCTTCGGACAGTTCCTCTTTTCCATGTACTGTTCCTCTGTCCCACCGGACAGTTCGACTGTGCTACCGGACAGTTCCTCTGTCCCACCGGACAGTTCCTCTGTCCCACCGGACAGTTCATCTGTCCCACCGGACAGTTCCTCTGTCCCACCGGACAGTTCCACTGACCACGGGTTGGTTCCTCTGTCCCATCGGACAGTTCTTCTGTCTGTCTGATTACAAGTGGATGGGTGTTATACTCTCCGATATAATAAATAAACTCGTACATATGTTCAAATGTAGATTCAAACAGTCATGAATGTATGTACATACACCGAACAGTTCCGCTGTCCCACCGTACAGTTCCTCTGTCCCGCCGGACGATTCCTCTTTCCCACCGGACAGTTCCTCTGTTCCCCAGGTACAGTTCCTCTCTCCCATCGGACAGTTCTTCTGTTTGTCTGAATACAAGTGGATAGGTGTAATACTCTCCGATATAATTAATAAACTCGTACATATGTTCAAATGTAGATTCCTACGGTCATGAATGTATGTACATACACCGAACAGTTCGTCTGTTTCACCGGACAGTTCCTCTGTCCCACCGGAAAGTTCCTCTGTCCCACCGGACAGTTCCTCTCTCCCATCGGACAGTTCTTCTGTCTGTCTGAATACAAGTGGATAGGTGTAATACTCTCCGATATAATTAATAAACTCGTACATATGTTCAAATGTAGATTCCTACGGTCATGAATGTATGTACATACACCGAACAGTTCGTCTGTTTCACCGGACAGTTCCACTGACCACCGGTTAGTTCCTCTGTCCCATCGGACAGTTCTTCTGTCTGTCTGACTACAAGTTGATGGGTGTAATAATCTCCGGTAAAATAAATAAACTCGTACATATGTTCAAATGTAGATTCCTACGGTCATGAATGTATGTACATACACCGAACAGTTCGTCTGTTTCACCGGACAGTTCCACTGACCACCGGTTAGTTCCTCTGTCCCATCGGACAGTTCTTCTGTCTGTCTGACTACAAGTTGATGGGTGTAATACTCTACGGTAAAATAAATAAACTCGTACATATGTTCAAATGTAGATTCCTACAGTCATGAATGTTTGTACATACACCGAAGAGTTCGTCTGTTTCACCGTACAGTTCGTCTGTCCCGCCGGACAATCCTATTTCCCATCGGACAGTTCCTCTGTTCCATTCATAGTTCCACACTCCCACCGGACAGTTCCTCTGTCCCACCGGACAAGTCCTCTGTCCCACCGGACAGTTCCTCTGTCCCACCGGACAGTTCCACTGTCCCACCGGACTGTTCCTCTGTCCCACCGGACAGTTCCACTGTCCCACCGGACAGTTCCTCTGTCCCACCGGACAGTTCCTCTGTCCCACCGGTCAGTTCCTCTGTCCCATCGGACAGTGCTTCTGTCTGTCTGAATACAAGTGGATGGGTGTAATACTCTCCGGTATAATAAATAAACTCAAAAATATGTTCAAATGTTAATTCCTACAGTCCTGAATGTATGTACATACACCGAACAGTTCCTCTGTCCCTTCGTAAGGTTTCTCTGTCCCGCCGGACGGTTCCTCTTTCCCACCGGACAGTTCCTCTGTCCCACCGGACAGTTCCTCTGTCCCACCGGACAGTTCCTCTGTCCCACCGGACATGTCCTCTGTCCCATCGGACAATTCCTCTGTCCCACCGGACAGTTCCTCTGTCCCATCGGACAGTTCTTCTGTCTGTCTGACTACAAGTGGATGGGTGTTATACTCTCCGGTAAAATAAATAAACTCGTACATATGTTCAAATGTAGATTCCTACAGTCATGAATGTATGTACATACACAGACGAACAGTTCGTCTGTTTCACCGTACAGTTCCTCTGTCCCGCCGGACAATCCTCTTTCCCATCGGACAGTTCCTCTGTTCCATTCATAGTTCCACTGTCCCACCGGACAGTTTCTCTGTCCCACCGGACAAGTCCTCTGTCCCACCGGACAGTTCCTCTGTCCCACCGGACATGTCCTCTGTCCCACCGGACAGTTCCTCTGTCCCACCGGACAGTTCCTCTGTCCCATCGGACAGTTCTTCTGTCTGTCTGACTACAAGTGGATGGGTGTAATACTCTCCGGTAAAATAAATAAACTCGTACATATGTTCAAATGTAGATTCCTACAGTCATGAATGTATGTACATACACAGACGAACAGTTCGTCTGTTTCACCGTACAGTTCCTCTGTCCCGCCGGACAAATCCTCTGTCCCACCGGACAAATCCTCTGTCCCACCGGACAGTTCCTCTGTCCCACTGGACAGTTCCACTGTCCCACCGGACAGTTCCTCTCTCCCACCGGACAGTTCCTCTGTCCCACCGGACAGTTCCTCTAACCCATCGGACAGTTCCTCTGTCCCGCCGGACAATCCTCTTTCCCATCGGACAGTTCCTCTGGTCCATTCATAGTTCCACACTCCCACCGGACAGTTCCTCTGTTCCACCGGGCAGTTCCACTGTCCCACCGGACTTTTCCTCTGTCCCACCGGACAGTTCCACTGTCCCACCGGACAGTTCCTCTGTCCCACCGGACAGTTCCTCTGTCCCACCGGTCAGTTCCTCTGTCCCATCGGACAGTTCTTCTGTCTGTCTGAATACAAGTGGATGGGTGTAATACTCTCCGGTATAATAAATAAACTCGTACATATGTTCAAATGTAGATTCAAACAGTCATGAATGTATGTACATACACCGAACAGTTCCTCTGTCCCACCGTACAGTTCCTCTGTCCCGCCGGACGATTCCTCTTTCCCACCGGACAGTTCCTCTGTTCCCCAGGTACAGTTCCTCTCTCCCATCGGACAGTTCTTCTGTTTATCTGAATACAAGTGGATGGGTGTTATACTCTCCGATATAATAAATAAACTCGTACATATGTTCAAATGTAGATTCAAACAGTCATGAATGTATGTACATACACCTAACAGTTCGTCTGTTTCACCGTACAGTTCCTCTGTCCCGCCGGACAATCCTCTGTCCCACCGGACAGTTCCTCTGTCCCACCGGACAGTTCCTCTGTCCCACCGGACAGTTCCTCTGTCCCACCGGACAGTTCCTCGGTCCCACCGGACAGTTCCACTGTCCCACCGGACAGTACCTCTGTCCCACCGGACAGTTCCTCTGTCCCACCGGACAGTTCCTCTGTCCCATCGGACAGTTCTTCTGTCTGTCTGACTACAAGTGGATGGGTGTAATACTCTCCGGTATAATAAATAAACACAAAAATATGTTCAAATGTTAATTCCTACAGTCCTGAATGTATGTACATACACCGAACAGTTCCTCTGTCCCACCGTACAGTTTCTCTGTCCTGTCGGACGATTCCTCTTGCCTACCGGACAGTTCCTCTGTTCCCCAGGTACAGTTCTTCTGTCCCACCGGACAGTTCCTCAGTTCCCCGGGTACAGTTCCTCTGTCCCGCCGGAAAATTCCTCTTTCCCTTCGGACAGTTCCTGTTTTCCATGTACAAATCCTCTGTCCCACCGGACAGTTCCTCTGTCCCACCGGACAGTTCCTCTGTCCCACCGGACAGTTCCTCTGTCCCATCGGACAGTTCCTCTGTCCCATCGAACAGTTCTTCTGTCTGTCTGCATACATGTGGATGGGTGTAATACTGTCCGGTATAATAAATAAACTCAACATATGTTCAAATGTTAATTCCTACAGTCCTGAATCCATGTACATACACCGAACAGTTCCTCTGTTCAACCGTACAGTTCCTCTGTCCCGCCGGACGATTCCTCTTTCCCACCGGACAGTTCCTCTGTTCCCCAGGTACAGTTTCTCTCTCCCATCGGACAGTTCTTCTGTTTATCTGAATACAAGTGGATGGGTGTTATACTCTCCGATATAATAAATAAACTCGTACATATGTTCAAATGTAGATTCAAACAATCATGAATGTATGTACATACACCTAACAGTTCGTCTGTTTCACCGTACAGTTCCTCTGTCCCGCCGGACAATCCTCTGTCCCACCGGACAGTTCCTCTGTCCCACTGGACAGTTCCTCTGTCCCACCGGACAGTTCCTCTGTCCCACCGGACAGTTCCTCGGTCCCACCGGACAGTTCCACAGTCCCACCGGACAGTACCTCTGTCCCACCGGACAGTTCCTCTGTCCCACCGGACAGTTCCTCTGTCCCATCGGACAGTTCTTCTGTCTGTCTGACTACAAGTGGATGGGTGTAATACTCTCCGGTATAATAAATAAACACAAAAATATGTTCAAATGTTAATTCCTACAGTCCTGAATGTATGTACATACACCGAACAGTTCCTCTGTCTCACCGTACAGTTTCTCTGTCCTGTCGGACGATTCCTCTTGCCTACCGGACAGTTCCTCTGTTCCCCAGGTACAGTTCTTCTGTCCCACCGGACAGTTCCTCAGTTCCCCGGGTACAGTTCCTCTGTCCCGCCGGAAAATTCCTCTTTCCCTTCGGACAGTTCCTCTTTTCCATGTACAAATCCTCTGTCCCACCGGACAGTTCCTCTGTCCCACCGGACAGTTCCTCTGTCCCACCGGACAGTTCCTCTGTCCCATCGGACAGTTCCTCTGTCCCATCGGACAGTTCTTCTGTCTGTCTGCATACATGTGGATGGGTGTAATACTGTCCGGTATAATAAATAAACTCAACATATGTTCAAATGTTAATTCCTACAGTCCTGAATGTATGTACATACACCGAACAGTTCCTCTTTCCCACCGGACAGGTCCTCTGTCCCACCGGACAAATCCTCTGTCCCACCGGACAGTTCCACTGTCCCACCGGAAGGTTCCTATGTCCCACCGGACAGTTTCTCTGTCCCACCGGACAGTTCCTCTGTCCCACCGGACAGTTCCTCGGTCCCACCGGACAGTTCCACTGTCCCACCGGACAGTTTCTCTGTCCCACCGGACAGTTTCTCTGTCCCACCGGACAGTTCCTCTGTCCCATCGGACAGTTCTTCTGTCTCTCTGACTGCAAGTGGATGGGTGTAATACTCTCCGGTATAATAAATAAACACAAAAATATGTTCAAATGTTAATTCCTACAGTCCTGAATGTATGTACATACACCGAACAGTTCCTCTGTCCCACCGTACAGTTTCTCTGTCCCGCCGGACGATTCCTCTTTCCCACCGGACAGTTCCTCTGTCCCACCGGACAAATTCTCTGTCCCACCGGACAGTTCCTCTGTCCCACTGGACAGTTCCACTGTCCCACCGGACAGTTCCTCTGTCCCACCAGACAGTTCCTCTGTCCCACCGGACAGTTCCTCTGTCCCATCGGACAGTTCCTCTGTCCCGCCGGACAATCCTCTTTCCCATCGGACAGTTCCTCTGTTCCATTCATAGTTCCACACTCCCACCGGACAGTTCCTCTGTCCCACCGGACAGTTTCACTGTCCCACCGGACTTTTCCTCTGTCCCACCGGACAGTTCCACTGTCCCACCGGACAGTTCCTCTGTCCCACCGGACAGTTCCTCTGTCCCATCGGACAGTTCTTCTGTCTGTCTGACTACAAGTGGATGGGTGTAATACTCTCCGGTATAATAAATAAACTCAAAAATATGTTCAAATGTTAATTCCTACAGTCCTGAATGTATGTACATACACCGAACAGTTCCTCTGTCCCTTCGTAAGGTTTCTCTGTCCCGCCGGACGATTCCTCTTTCCCACCGGACAGTTCCTCTGTCCCACCGGACAGTTCCTCTGTCCCACCGGACAGTTCCTCTGTCCCACCGGACATGTCCTCTGTCCCATCGGACAGTTCCTCTGTCCCACCGGACAGTTCCTCTGTCCCATCGGACAGTTCTTCTGTCTGTCTGACTACAAGTGGATGGGTGTAATACTCTCCGGTAAAATAAATAAACTCGTACATATGTTCAAATGTAGATTCCTACAGTCATGAATGTATGTACATACAGAGACGAACAGTTCGTCTTTTTCACCGTACAGTTCCTCTGTCCCGCCGGACAATCCTCTTTCCCATCGGACAGTTCCTCTGTTCCATTCATAGTTCCACTGTCCCACCGGACAGTTCCTCTGTCCCACCGGACAAGTCCTCTGTCCTACCGGACAGTTCCTCTGTCCCACCGGACATGTCCTCTGTCCCACCGGACAGTTCCTCTGTCCCACCTGACAGTTCCTCTGTCCCATCGGACAGTTCTTCTGTCTGTCTGACTACAAGTCGATGGGTGTAATACTCTCCGGTAAAATAAATAAACTCGTACATATGTTCAAATGTAGATTCCTACAGTCATGAATGTATGTACATACACAGACGAACAGTTCGTCTGTTTCACCGTACAGTTCCTCTGTCCCGCCGGACAATCCTCTTTCCCATCGGACAGTTCCTCTGTTCAATTCATAGTTCCACTGTCCCACCGGACAGTTCCTCTGTCCCACCGGACAAGTCCTCTGTCCCACCGGACAGTTCCTCTGTCCCACCGGACGATTCATCTGTCCCACCGGACAGTTCCTCTGTTCCCCAGGTACAGTTCCTCTCTCCCATCGGACAGTTCTTCTGTCTGTCTGAATACAAGTGGATGGGTGTAATACTCTCCGATATAATTAATAAACTCGTACATATGTTCAAATGTAGATTCCTACTGTCATGAATGTATGTACATACACCGAACAGTTCGTCTGTTTCACCGTACAGTTCCTCTGTCCCACCGGAAAGTTCCTCTGTCCCACCGGACAGTTCCTCTGTCCCACCGGACAGTTCCTCTGTCCCACCGGACAGTTCCTCTGTCCCACCGGACAGTTCCTCTGTCCCATCGGACAGTTCTTCTGTCTGTCTGACTACAAGTGGATGGGTGTAATACTCTCCGGTATAATAAATAAACTCAAAAATATGTTCAAATTTAAATTCCTACAGTCCTGAATGTATGTACATACACCGAACAGTTCCTCTGTTCTACCGTACAGTTTCTCTGTCCCGCCGGACGCTTCCTCTTTCCCACCGGACAGTTCCTCTGTTCCATAGGTACAGTTCCTCTGTCCCACTGGTCAGTTCCACAGTTCCCCGGGTACAGTTCCTCTGTCCCACCGGACAGTTCCTCTGTCCTACCGGACAGTTCCACTGTCCCACCGGACAGTTCCTCTGTCCCATCGGACAGTTCTTCTGTCTGTCTGACTACAAGTGGATGGGTGTTATAATCTCCGGTATAATAAATAAACTCGTACATATGTTCAAATGTAGATTCACACAGTCATGAATGTATGTACATACACCGAACAGTTCCTCTGTCCCACCGAACAGTTCCTCTGTCCCATCTCACAGTTTCTCTGTCCCGCCGGACGATTCCTCTTGCCTACCGGACAGTTCCTCTGTTCCCCAGGTACAGTTCTTCTGTCCCACCGGACAGTTCCTCAGTTCCCCGTGTACAGTTCCTCTGTCCCGCCGGAAAATTCCTCTTTCCCTTCGGACAGTTCCTCTTTTCCATGTACTGTTCCTCTGTCCCACCGGACAGTTCGACTGTGCTACCGGACAGTTCCTCTGTCCCACCGGACAGTTCCTCTGTCCCACCGGACAGTTCATCTGTCCCACCGGACAGTTCCTCTGTCCCACCGGACAGTTCCACTGACCACGGGTTGGTTCCTCTGTCCCATCGGACAGTTCTTCTGTCTGTCTGATTACAAGTGGATGGGTGTTATACTCTCCGATATAATAAATAAACTCGTACATATGTTCAAATGTAGATTCAAACAGTCATGAATGTATGTACATACACCGAACAGTTCCGCTGTCCCACCGTACAGTTCCTCTGTCCCGCCGGACGATTCCTCTTTCCCACCGGACAGTTCCTCTGTTCCCCAGGTACAGTTCCTCTCTCCCATCGGACAGTTCTTCTGTTTGTCTGAATACAAGTGGATAGGTGTAATACTCTCCGATATAATTAATAAACTCGTACATATGTTCAAATGTAGATTCCTACGGTCATGAATGTATGTACATACACCGAACAGTTCGTCTGTTTCACCGGACAGTTCCTCTGTCCCACCGGAAAGTTCCTCTGTCCCACCGGACAGTTCCTCTCTCCCATCGGACAGTTCTCTTGTCTGTCTGAATACAAGTGGATAGGTGTAATACTCTCCGATATAATTAATAAACTCGTACATATGTTCAAATGTAGATTCCTACGGTCATGAATGTATGTACATACACCGAACAGTTCCTCTGTCCCACCGGACAAGTCCTCTGTCCCACCGGACAGTTCCTCTGTCCCACCGGACAGTTCCACTGTCCCACCGGACTGTTCCTCTGTCCCACCGGACAGTTCCACTGTCCCACCGGACAGTTCCTCTGTCCCACCGGACAGTTCCTCTGTCCCACCGGTCAGTTCCTCTGTCCCATCGGACAGTTCTTCTGTCTGTCTGACTACAAGTGGATGGGTGTTATACTCTCCGGTAAAATAAATAAACTCGTACATATGTTCAAATGTAGATTCCTACAGTCATGAATGTATGTACATACACAGACGAACAGTTCGTCTGTTTCACCGTACAGTTCCTCTGTCCCGCCGGACAATCCTCTTTCCCATCGGACAGTTCCTCTGTTCCATTCATAGTTCCACTGTCCCACCGGACAGTTTCTCTGTCCCACCGGACAAGTCCTCTGTCCCACCGGACAGTTCCTCTGTCCCACCGGACATGTCCTCTGTCCCACCGGACAGTTCCTCTGTCCCACCGGACAGTTCCTCTGTCCCATCGGACAGTTCTTCTGTCTGTCTGACTACAAGTGGATGGGTGTAATACTCTCCGGTAAAATAAATAAACTCGTACATATGTTCAAATGTAGATTCCTACAGTCATGAATGTATGTACATACACAGACGAACAGTTCGTCTGTTTCACCGTACAGTTCCTCTGTCCCGCCGGACAAATCCTCTGTCCCACCGGACAAATCCTCTGTCCCACCGGACAGTTCCTCTGTCCCACTGGACAGTTCCACTGTCCCACCGGACAGTTCCTCTCTCCCACCGGACAGTTCCTCTGTCCCACCGGACAGTTCCTCTAACCCATCGGACAGTTCCTCTGTCCCGCCGGACAATCCTCTTTCCCATCGGACAGTTCCTCTGGTCCATTCATAGTTCCACACTCCCACCGGACAGTTCCTCTGTTCCACCGGGCAGTTCCACTGTCCCACCGGACTTTTCCTCTGTCCCACCGGACAGTTCCACTGTCCCACCGGACAGTTCCTCTGTCCCACCGGACAGTTCCTCTGTCCCACCGGTCAGTTCCTCTGTCCCATCGGACAGTTCTTCTGTCTGTCTGAATACAAGTGGATGGGTGTAATACTCTCCGGTATAATAAATAAACTCGTACATATGTTCAAATGTAGATTCAAACAGTCATGAATGTATGTACATACACCGAACAGTTCCTCTGTCCCACCGTACAGTTCCTCTGTCCCGCCGGACGATTCCTCTTTCCCACCGGACAGTTCCTCTGTTCCCCAGGTACAGTTCCTCTCTCCCATCGGACAGTTCTTCTGTTTATCTGAATACAAGTGGATGGGTGTTATACTCTCCGATATAATAAATAAACTCGTACATATGTTCAAATGTAGATTCAAACAGTCATGAATGTATGTACATACACCTAACAGTTCGTCTGTTTCACCGTACAGTTCCTCTGTCCCGCCGGACAATCCTCTGTCCCACCGGACAGTTCCTCTGTCCCACCGGACAGTTCCTCTGTCCCACCGGACAGTTCCTCTGTCCCACCGGACAGTTCCTCGGTCCCACCGGACAGTTCCACTGTCCCACCGGACAGTACCTCTGTCCCACCGGACAGTTCCTCTGTCCCACCGGACAGTTCCTCTGTCCCATCGGACAGTTCTTCTGTCTGTCTGACTACAAGTGGATGGGTGTAATACTCTCCGGTATAATAAATAAACACAAAAATATGTTCAAATGTTAATTCCTACAGTCCTGAATGTATGTACATACACCGAACAGTTCCTCTGTCCCACCGTACAGTTTCTCTGTCCTGTCGGACGATTCCTCTTGCCTACCGGACAGTTCCTCTGTTCCCCAGGTACAGTTCTTCTGTCCCACCGGACAGTTCCTCAGTTCCCCGGGTACAGTTCCTCTGTCCCGCCGGAAAATTCCTCTTTCCCTTCGGACAGTTCCTGTTTTCCATGTACAAATCCTCTGTCCCACCGGACAGTTCCTCTGTCCCACCGGACAGTTCCTCTGTCCCACCGGACAGTTCCTCTGTCCCATCGGACAGTTCCTCTGTCCCATCGAACAGTTCTTCTGTCTGTCTGCATACATGTGGATGGGTGTAATACTGTCCGGTATAATAAATAAACTCAACATATGTTCAAATGTTAATTCCTACAGTCCTGAATCCATGTACATACACCGAACAGTTCCTCTGTTCAACCGTACAGTTCCTCTGTCCCGCCGGACGATTCCTCTTTCCCACCGGACAGTTCCTCTGTTCCCCAGGTACAGTTTCTCTCTCCCATCGGACAGTTCTTCTGTTTATCTGAATACAAGTGGATGGGTGTTATACTCTCCGATATAATAAATAAACTCGTACATATGTTCAAATGTAGATTCAAACAATCATGAATGTATGTACATACACCTAACAGTTCGTCTGTTTCACCGTACAGTTCCTCTGTCCCGCCGGACAATCCTCTGTCCCACCGGACAGTTCCTCTGTCCCACTGGACAGTTCCTCTGTCCCACCGGACAGTTCCTCTGTCCCACCGGACAGTTCCTCGGTCCCACCGGACAGTTCCACAGTCCCACCGGACAGTACCTCTGTCCCACCGGACAGTTCCTCTGTCCCACCGGACAGTTCCTCTGTCCCATCGGACAGTTCTTCTGTCTGTCTGACTACAAGTGGATGGGTGTAATACTCTCCGGTATAATAAATAAACACAAAAATATGTTCAAATGTTAATTCCTACAGTCCTGAATGTATGTACATACACCGAACAGTTCCTCTGTCTCACCGTACAGTTTCTCTGTCCTGTCGGACGATTCCTCTTGCCTACCGGACAGTTCCTCTGTTCCCCAGGTACAGTTCTTCTGTCCCACCGGACAGTTCCTCAGTTCCCCGGGTACAGTTCCTCTGTCCCGCCGGAAAATTCCTCTTTCCCTTCGGACAGTTCCTCTTTTCCATGTACAAATCCTCTGTCCCACCGGACAGTTCCTCTGTCCCACCGGACAGTTCCTCTGTCCCACCGGACAGTTCCTCTGTCCCATCGGACAGTTCCTCTGTCCCATCGGACAGTTCTTCTGTCTGTCTGCATACATGTGGATGGGTGTAATACTGTCCGGTATAATAAATAAACTCAACATATGTTCAAATGTTAATTCCTACAGTCCTGAATGTATGTACATACACCGAACAGTTCCTCTTTCCCACCGGACAGGTCCTCTGTCCCACCGGACAAATCCTCTGTCCCACCGGACAGTTCCACTGTCCCACCGGAAGGTTCCTATGTCCCACCGGACAGTTTCTCTGTCCCACCGGACAGTTCCTCTGTCCCACCGGACAGTTCCTCGGTCCCACCGGACAGTTCCACTGTCCCACCGGACAGTTTCTCTGTCCCACCGGACAGTTTCTCTGTCCCACCGGACAGTTCCTCTGTCCCATCGGACAGTTCTTCTGTCTCTCTGACTGCAAGTGGATGGGTGTAATACTCTCCGGTATAATAAATAAACACAAAAATATGTTCAAATGTTAATTCCTACAGTCCTGAATGTATGTACATACACCGAACAGTTCCTCTGTCCCACCGTACAGTTTCTCTGTCCCGCCGGACGATTCCTCTTTCCCACCGGACAGTTCCTCTGTCCCACCGGACAAATTCTCTGTCCCACCGGACAGTTCCTCTGTCCCACTGGACAGTTCCACTGTCCCACCGGACAGTTCCTCTGTCCCACCAGACAGTTCCTCTGTCCCACCGGACAGTTCCTCTGTCCCATCGGACAGTTCCTCTGTCCCGCCGGACAATCCTCTTTCCCATCGGACAGTTCCTCTGTTCCATTCATAGTTCCACACTCCCACCGGACAGTTCCTCTGTCCCACCGGACAGTTTCACTGTCCCACCGGACTTTTCCTCTGTCCCACCGGACAGTTCCACTGTCCCACCGGACAGTTCCTCTGTCCCACCGGACAGTTCCTCTGTCCCATCGGACAGTTCTTCTGTCTGTCTGACTACAAGTGGATGGGTGTAATACTCTCCGGTATAATAAATAAACTCAAAAATATGTTCAAATGTTAATTCCTACAGTCCTGAATGTATGTACATACACCGAACAGTTCCTCTGTCCCTTCGTAAGGTTTCTCTGTCCCGCCGGACGATTCCTCTTTCCCACCGGACAGTTCCTCTGTCCCACCGGACAGTTCCTCTGTCCCACCGGACAGTTCCTCTGTCCCACCGGACATGTCCTCTGTCCCATCGGACAGTTCCTCTGTCCCACCGGACAGTTCCTCTGTCCCATCGGACAGTTCTTCTGTCTGTCTGACTACAAGTGGATGGGTGTAATACTCTCCGGTAAAATAAATAAACTCGTACATATGTTCAAATGTAGATTCCTACAGTCATGAATGTATGTACATACAGAGACGAACAGTTCGTCTTTTTCACCGTACAGTTCCTCTGTCCCGCCGGACAATCCTCTTTCCCATCGGACAGTTCCTCTGTTCCATTCATAGTTCCACTGTCCCACCGGACAGTTCCTCTGTCCCACCGGACAAGTCCTCTGTCCTACCGGACAGTTCCTCTGTCCCACCGGACATGTCCTCTGTCCCACCGGACAGTTCCTCTGTCCCACCTGACAGTTCCTCTGTCCCATCGGACAGTTCTTCTGTCTGTCTGACTACAAGTCGATGGGTGTAATACTCTCCGGTAAAATAAATAAACTCGTACATATGTTCAAATGTAGATTCCTACAGTCATGAATGTATGTACATACACAGACGAACAGTTCGTCTGTTTCACCGTACAGTTCCTCTGTCCCGCCGGACAATCCTCTTTCCCATCGGACAGTTCCTCTGTTCAATTCATAGTTCCACTGTCCCACCGGACAGTTCCTCTGTCCCACCGGACAAGTCCTCTGTCCCACCGGACAGTTCCTCTGTCCCACCGGACGATTCATCTGTCCCACCGGACAGTTCCTCTGTTCCCCAGGTACAGTTCCTCTCTCCCATCGGACAGTTCTTCTGTCTGTCTGAATACAAGTGGATGGGTGTAATACTCTCCGATATAATTAATAAACTCGTACATATGTTCAAATGTAGATTCCTACTGTCATGAATGTATGTACATACACCGAACAGTTCGTCTGTTTCACCGTACAGTTCCTCTGTCCCACCGGAAAGTTCCTCTGTCCCACCGGACAGTTCCTCTGTCCCACCGGACAGTTCCTCTGTCCCACCGGACAGTTCCTCTGTCCCACCGGACAGTTCCTCTGTCCCATCGGACAGTTCTTCTGTCTGTCTGACTACAAGTGGATGGGTGTAATACTCTCCGGTATAATAAATAAACTCAAAAATATGTTCAAATTTAAATTCCTACAGTCCTGAATGTATGTACATACACCGAACAGTTCCTCTGTTCTACCGTACAGTTTCTCTGTCCCGCCGGACGCTTCCTCTTTCCCACCGGACAGTTCCTCTGTTCCATAGGTACAGTTCCTCTGTCCCACTGGTCAGTTCCACAGTTCCCCGGGTACAGTTCCTCTGTCCCACCGGACAGTTCCTCTGTCCTACCGGACAGTTCCACTGTCCCACCGGACAGTTCCTCTGTCCCATCGGACAGTTCTTCTGTCTGTCTGACTACAAGTGGATGGGTGTTATAATCTCCGGTATAATAAATAAACTCGTACATATGTTCAAATGTAGATTCACACAGTCATGAATGTATGTACATACACCGAACAGTTCCTCTGTCCCACCGAACAGTTCCTCTGTCCCATCTCACAGTTTCTCTGTCCCGCCGGACGATTCCTCTTGCCTACCGGACAGTTCCTCTGTTCCCCAGGTACAGTTCTTCTGTCCCACCGGACAGTTCCTCAGTTCCCCGTGTACAGTTCCTCTGTCCCGCCGGAAAATTCCTCTTTCCCTTCGGACAGTTCCTCTTTTCCATGTACTGTTCCTCTGTCCCACCGGACAGTTCGACTGTGCTACCGGACAGTTCCTCTGTCCCACCGGACAGTTCCTCTGTCCCACCGGACAGTTCATCTGTCCCACCGGACAGTTCCTCTGTCCCACCGGACAGTTCCACTGACCACGGGTTGGTTCCTCTGTCCCATCGGACAGTTCTTCTGTCTGTCTGATTACAAGTGGATGGGTGTTATACTCTCCGATATAATAAATAAACTCGTACATATGTTCAAATGTAGATTCAAACAGTCATGAATGTATGTACATACACCGAACAGTTCCGCTGTCCCACCGTACAGTTCCTCTGTCCCGCCGGACGATTCCTCTTTCCCACCGGACAGTTCCTCTGTTCCCCAGGTACAGTTCCTCTCTCCCATCGGACAGTTCTTCTGTTTGTCTGAATACAAGTGGATAGGTGTAATACTCTCCGATATAATTAATAAACTCGTACATATGTTCAAATGTAGATTCCTACGGTCATGAATGTATGTACATACACCGAACAGTTCGTCTGTTTCACCGGACAGTTCCTCTGTCCCACCGGAAAGTTCCTCTGTCCCACCGGACAGTTCCTCTCTCCCATCGGACAGTTCTCTTGTCTGTCTGAATACAAGTGGATAGGTGTAATACTCTCCGATATAATTAATAAACTCGTACATATGTTCAAATGTAGATTCCTACGGTCATGAATGTATGTACATACACCGAACAGTTCCTCTGTCCCACCGGACAAGTCCTCTGTCCCACCGGACAGTTCCTCTGTCCCACCGGACAGTTCCACTGTCCCACCGGACTGTTCCTCTGTCCCACCGGACAGTTCCACTGTCCCACCGGACAGTTCCTCTGTCCCACCGGACAGTTCCTCTGTCCCACCGGTCAGTTCCTCTGTCCCATCGGACAGTGCTTCTGTCTGTCTGAATACAAGTGGATGGGTGTAATACTCTCCGGTATAATAAATAAACTCAAAAATATGTTCAAATGTTAATTCCTACAGTCCTGAATGTATGTACATACACCGAACAGTTCCTCTGTCCCACCGAACAGTTCCTCTGTCCCATCTCACAGTTTCTCTGTCCCGCCGGACGATTCCTCTTGCCTACCGGACAGTTCCTCTGTTCCCCAGGTACAGTTCTTCTGTCCCACCGGACAGTTCCTCAGTTCCCCGTGTACAGTTCCTCTGTCCCGCCGGAAAATTCCTCTTTCCCTTCGGACAGTTCCTCTTTTCCATGTACTGTTCCTCTGTCCCACCGGACAGTTCGACTGTGCTACCGGACAGTTCCTCTGTCCCACCGGACAGTTCCTCTGTCCCACCGGACAGTTCATCTGTCCCACCGGACAGTTCCTCTGTCCCACCGGACAGTTCCACTGACCACGGGTTGGTTCCTCTGTCCCATCGGACAGTTCTTCTGTCTGTCTGATTACAAGTGGATGGGTGTTATACTCTCCGATATAATAAATAAACTCGTACATATGTTCAAATGTAGATTCAAACAGTCATGAATGTATGTACATACACCGAACAGTTCCGCTGTCCCACCGTACAGTTCCTCTGTCCCGCCGGACGATTCCTCTTTCCCACCGGACAGTTCCTCTGTTCCCCAGGTACAGTTCCTCTCTCCCATCGGACAGTTCTTCTGTTTGTCTGAATACAAGTGGATAGGTGTAATACTCTCCGATATAATTAATAAACTCGTACATATGTTCAAATGTAGATTCCTACGGTCATGAATGTATGTACATACACCGAACAGTTCGTCTGTTTCACCGGACAGTTCCTCTGTCCCACCGGAAAGTTCCTCTGTCCCACCGGACAGTTCCTCTCTCCCATCGGACAGTTCTCTTGTCTGTCTGAATACAAGTGGATAGGTGTAATACTCTCCGATATAATTAATAAACTCGTACATATGTTCAAATGTAGATTCCTACGGTCATGAATGTATGTACATACACCGAACAGTTCGTCTGTTTCACCGGACAGTTCCACTGACCACCGGTTAGTTCCTCTGTCCCATCGGACAGTTCTTCTGTCTGTCTGACTACAAGTTGATGGGTGTAATAATCTCCGGTAAAATAAATAAACTCGTACATATGTTCAAATGTAGATTCCTACGGTCATGAATGTATGTACATACACCGAACAGTTCGTCTGTTTCACCGGACAGTTCCACTGACCACCGGTTAGTTCCTCTGTCCCATCGGACAGTTCTTCTGTCTGTCTGACTACAAGTTGATGGGTGTAATACTCTACGGTAAAATAAATAAACTCGTACATATGTTCAAATGTAGATTCCTACAGTCATGAATGTTTGTACATACACCGAAGAGTTCGTCTGTTTCACCGTACAGTTCGTCTGTCCCGCCGGACAATCCTATTTCCCATCGGACAGTTCCTCTGTTCCATTCATAGTTCCACACTCCCACCGGACAGTTCCTCTGTCCCACCGGACAAGTCCTCTGTCCCACCGGACAGTTCCTCTGTCCCACCGGACAGTTCCACTGTCCCACCGGACTGTTCCTCTGTCCCACCGGACAGTTCCACTGTCCCACCGGACAGTTCCTCTGTCCCACCGGACAGTTCCTCTGTCCCACCGGTCAGTTCCTCTGTCCCATCGGACAGTGCTTCTGTCTGTCTGAATACAAGTGGATGGGTGTAATACTCTCCGGTATAATAAATAAACTCAAAAATATGTTCAAATGTTAATTCCTACAGTCCTGAATGTATGTACATACACCGAACAGTTCCTCTGTCCCTTCGTAAGGTTTCTCTGTCCCGCCGGACGATTCCTCTTTCCCACCGGACAGTTCCTCTGTCCCACCGGACAGTTCCTCTGTCCCACCGGACAGTTCCTCTGTCCCACCGGACATGTCCTCTGTCCCATCGGACAATTCCTCTGTCCCACCGGACAGTTCCTCTGTCCCATCGGACAGTTCTTCTGTCTGTCTGACTACAAGTGGATGGGTGTTATACTCTCCGGTAAAATAAATAAACTCGTACATATGTTCAAATGTAGATTCCTACAGTCATGAATGTATGTACATACACAGACGAACAGTTCGTCTGTTTCACCGTACAGTTCCTCTGTCCCGCCGGACAATCCTCTTTCCCATCGGACAGTTCCTCTGTTCCATTCATAGTTCCACTGTCCCACCGGACAGTTTCTCTGTCCCACCGGACAAGTCCTCTGTCCCACCGGACAGTTCCTCTGTCCCACCGGACATGTCCTCTGTCCCACCGGACAGTTCCTCTGTCCCACCGGACAGTTCCTCTGTCCCATCGGACAGTTCTTCTGTCTGTCTGACTACAAGTGGATGGGTGTAATACTCTCCGGTAAAATAAATAAACTCGTACATATGTTCAAATGTAGATTCCTACAGTCATGAATGTATGTACATACACAGACGAACAGTTCGTCTGTTTCACCGTACAGTTCCTCTGTCCCGCCGGACAATCCTCTTTCCCATGGGACAGTTCCTCTGTTCCATTCATAGTTCCACTGTCCCACCGGACAGTTCCTCTGTCCCACCGGACAAGTCCTCTGTCCCACCGGACAGTTCCTCTGTCCCACCGGACGATTCATCTGTCCCACCGGACAGTTCCTCTGTTCCCCAGGTACAGTTCCTCTCTCCCATCGGACAGTTCTTCTGTCTGTCTGAATACAAGTGGATGGGTGTAATACTCTCCGATATAATTAATAAACTCGTACATATGTTCAAATGTAGATTCCTACGGTCATGAATGTATGTACATACACCGAACAGTTCCTCTGTTCTACCGTACAGTTTCTCTGTCACGCCGGACGCTTCCTCTTTCCCACCGGACAGTTCCTCTGTTCCATAGGTACAGTTCCTCTGTCCCACTGGACAGTTCCTCAGTTCCCCGGGTACAGTTCCTCTGTCCCACCGGACAGTTCCTCTGTCCTACCGGACAGTTCCACTGTCCCACCGGACAGTTCCTCTGTCCCATCGGACAGTTCTTCTGTCTGTCTGACTACAAGTGGATGGGTGTTATAATCTCCGGTATAATAAATAAACTCGTACATATGTTCAAATGTAGATTCACACAGTCATGAATGTATGTACATACACCGAACAGTTCCTCTGTCCCACCGAACAGTTCCTCTGTCCCATCTCACAGTTTCTCTGTCCCGCCGGACGATTCCTCTTGCCTACCGGACAGTTCCTCTGTTCCCCAGGTACAGTTCTTCTGTCCCACCGGACAGTTCCTCAGTTCCCCGGGTACAGTTCCTCTGTCCCGCCGGAAAATTCCTCTTTCCCTTCGGACAGTTCCTCTTTTCCATGTACTGTTCCTCTGTCCCACCGGACAGTTCGACTGTGCTACCGGACAGTTCCTCTGTCCCACCGGACAGTTCCTCTGTCCCACCGGACAGTTCCTCTGTCCCATCGGACAGTTCATCTGTCCCATCGGACAGTTCTTCTGTCTGTCTGACTACAAGTGGATGGGTGTAATACTCTCCGGTATAATAAATAAACTCGTACATATGTTCAAATGTAGATTTATACAAACATGAATGTATATGCATACACCGAACAGTTCCTCTGTCCCACCGTACAGTTCCTCTGTCCCGTCGGACGATTCCTCTTTCCCACCGGACAGTTCCTCTGTTCCCCAGGTACAGTTTTTCTTTCCCACCGGACAGTTCCTCTGTCCCACCGGACAGTTCCTCTGTCCCACCGGACAGTTCCTCTGTCCCACCGGACAGTTCCTCTGTCCCACCGGACAGTTCCTCTGTCCCACCGGACAGTTCCTCTGTCCCACCGGACAGTTCCTCTGTCCCACCGGACAGTTCCTCTGTCCCACCGGACAGTTCCACTGACCACGGGTTGGTTCCTCTGTCCCATCGGACAGTTCTTCTGTCTGTCTGATTACAAGTGGATGGGTGTTATACTCTCCGATATAATAAATAAACTCGTACATATGTTCAAATGTAGATTCAAACAGTCATGAATGTATGTACATACACCGAACAGTTCCGCTGTCCCACCGTACAGTTCCTCTGTCCCGCCGGACGATTCCTCTTTCCCACCGGACAGTTCCTCTGTTCCCCAGGTACAGTTCCTCTCTCACATCGGACAGTTCTTCTGTCTGTCTGAATACAAGTGGATAGGTGTAATACTCTCCGATATAATTAATAAACTCGTACATATGTTCAAATGTAGATTCCTACGGTCATGAATGTATGTACATACACCGAACAGTTCGTCTGTTTCACCGGACAGTTCCTCTGTCCCACCGGACAGTTCCTCTGTCCCACCGGACAGTTCCTCTGTCCCACCGGACAGTTCCTCTGTCCCACCGGACAGTTCCTCTGTCCCACCGGACAGTTCCTCTGTCCCACCGGACAGTTCCTCTGTCCCACCGGACAGTTCCACTGACCACGGGTTGGTTCCTCTGTCCCATCGGACAGTTCTTCTGTCTGTCTGATTACAAGTGGATGGGTGTTATACTCTCCGATATAATAAATAAACTCGTACATATGTTCAAATGTAGATTCAAACAGTCATGAATATATGTACATACACCGAACAGTTCGTCTGTTTCACCGGACAGTTCCTCTGTCCCACCGGACAGTTCCTCTGTCCCACCGGACAGTTCCTCTGTCCCATCGGACAGTTCTTCTGTCTGTCTGACTACAAGTGGATGGGTGTAATACTCTCCGGTATAATAAATAAACTCAAAAATATGTTCAAATTTAAATTCCTACAGTCCTGAGTGTATGTACATACACCGAACAGTTCCTCTGTTCTACCGTACAGTTTCTCTGTCCCGCCGGACGCTTCCTCTTTCCCATCGGACAGTTCCTCTGTTCCATAGGTACAGTTCCTCTGTCCCACTGGACAGTTCCTCAGTTCCCCGGGTACAGTTCCTCTGTCCCACCGGAGAGTTCCTCTGTCCTACCGGACAGTTCCACTGTCGCACCGGACAGTTCCTCTGTCCCATCGGACAGTTCTTCTGTCTGTCTGACTACAAGTGGATGGGTGTTATAATCTCCGGTATAATAAATAAACTCGTCCATATGTTCAAATGTAGATTCACACAGTCATGAATGTATGTACATACACCGAACAGTTCCTCTGTCCCACCGGACAGTTCGACTGTGCTACCGGACAGTTCCTCTGTCCCACCGGACAGTTCCTCTGTCCCACCGGACAGTTCCTCTGTCCCATCGGACAGTTCCTCTGTCCCATCGGACAGTTCTTCTGTCTGTCTGACTACAAGTGGATGGGTGTAATACTCTCCGGTATAATAAATAAACTCGTACATATGTTCAAATGTAGATTTATACAAACATGAATGTATATACATACACCGAACAGTTCCTCTGTCCCACCGTACAGTTCCTCTGTCCCGTCGGACGATTCCTCTTTCCCACCGGACAGTTCCTCTGTTCCCCAGGTACAGTTTTTCTTTCCCACCGGACAGTTCTTCTGTCCCACCGGAGAGTTCCTCTGTCCCACCGGACAGTTCCTCTGTCCCACCGGACAGTTCCTCTGTCCCACCGGACAGTTCCTCTGTCCCACCGGACAGTTCCACTGACCACACGTTGGTTCCTCTGTCCCATCGGACAGTTCTTCTGTCTGTCTGATTACAAGTGGATGGGTGTTATACTCTCCGATATAATAAATAAACTCGTACATATGTTCAAATGTAGATTCAAACAGTCATGAATGTATGTACATACACCGAACAGTTCCGCTGTCCCACCGTACAGTTCCTCTGTCCCGCCGGACGATTCCTCTTTCCCACCGGACAGTTCCTCTGTTCCCCAGGTACAGTTCCTCTCTCCCATCGGACAGTTCTTCTGTCTGTCTGAATACAAGTGGATAGGTGTAATACTCTCCGATATAATTAATAAACTCGTACATATGTTCAAATGTAGATTCCTACGGTCATGAATGTATTTACATACACCGAACAGTTCGTCTGTTTCACCGGACAGTTCCACTGACCACCGGTTAGTTCCTCTGTCCCATCGGACAGTTCTTCTGTCTGTCTGACTACAAGTTGATGGGTGTAATAATCTCCGGTAAAATAAATAAACTCGTACATATGTTCAAATGTAGATTCCTACGGTCATGAATGTATGTACATACACCGAACAGTTCGTCTGTTTCACCGGACAGTTCCACTGACCACCGGTTAGTTCCTCTGTCCCATCGGACAGTTCTTCTGTCTGTCTGACTACAAGTTGATGGGTGTAATACTCTACGGCAAAATAAATAAACTCGTACATATGTTCAAATGTAGATTCCAACAGTCATGAATGTTTGTACATACACCGAAGAGTTCGTCTGTTTCACCGTACAGTTCGTCTGTCCCGCCGGACAATCCTATTTCCCATCGGACAGTTCCTCTGTTCCATTCATAGTTCCACACTCCCACCGGACAGTTCCTCTGTCCCACCGGACAAGTCCTCTGTCCCACCGGACAGTTCCTCTGTCCCACCGGACAGTTCCACTGTCCCACCGGACTGTTCCTCTGTCCCACCGGACAGTTCAACTGTCTCACCGGACAGTTCCTCTGTCCCACCGGACAGTTCCTCTGTCCCACCGGTCAGTTCCTCTGTCCCATCGGACAGTGCTTCTGTCTGTCTGAATACAAGTGGATGGGTGTAATACTCTCCGGTATAATAAATTAACTCGTACATATGTTCAAATGAAGATTCCTGCAGTCATGAATGTATGTACATACACCGAACAGTTCCTCTGTCCCACCTAACAGTTCCTCTGTCCCGCCGGACGATTCCTCTTTCCCACCGGACAGTTCCTCTGTTCCCCAGGTACAGTTCCTCTGTCCCATCGGACAGTTCTTCTGTCTGTCTGAATACAAGTGGATGGGTGTAATACTCTCCGGTATAATAAATTAACTCGTACATATGTTCAAATGTAGATTCAAACAGTCATGAATGTATGTACATACACCTAACAGTTCGTCTGTTTCACCGTACAGTTCCTCTGTCCCGCCGGACAATCCTCTGTCCCACCGGACAGTTCCTCTGTCCCACCGGACAGTTCCTCTGTCCCACCGGACAGTTCCTCTGTCCCACCGGACAGTTCCTCGGTCCCACCGGACAGTTCCACTGTCCCACCGGACAGTACCTCTGTCCCACCGGACAGTTCCTCTGTCCCACCGGACAGTTCCTCTGTCCCATCGGACAGTTCTTCTGTCTGTCTGACTACAAGTGGATGGGTGTAATACTCTCCGGTATAATAAATAAACACAAAAATATGTTCAAATGTTAATTCCTACAGTCCTGAATGTATGTACATACACCGAACAGTTCCTCTTTCCCACCGGACAGGTCCTCTGTCCCACCGGACAAATCCTCTGTCCCACCGGACAGTTCCACTGTCCCACCGGAAGGTTCCTATGTCCCACCGGACAGTTTCTCTGTCCCACCGGACAGTTCCTCTGTCCCACCGGACAGTTCCTCGGTCCCACCGGACAGTTCCACTGTCCCACCGGACAGTTTCTCTGTCCCACCGGACAGTTCCTCTGTCCCACCGGACAGTTCCTCTGTCCCATCGGACAGTTCTTCTGTCTCTCTGACTGCAAGTGGATGGGTGTAATACTCTCCGGTATAATAAATAAACACAAAAATATGTTCAAATGTTAATTCCTACAGTCCTGAATGTATGTACATACACCGAACAGTTCCTCTGTCCCACCGTACAGTTTCTCTGTCCCGCCGGACGATTCCTCTTTCCCACCGGACAGTTCCTCTGTCCCACCGGACAAATTCTCTGTCCCACCGGACAGTTCCTCTGTCCCACAGGACAGTTCCACTGTCCCACCGGACAGTTCCTCTGTCCCACCAGACAGTTCCTCTGTCCCACCGGACAGTTCCTCTGTCCCATCGGACAGTTCCTCTGTCCCGCCGGACAATCCTCTTTCCCATCGGACAGTTCCTCTGTTCCATTCATAGTTCCACACTCCCACCGGACAGTTCCTCTGTCCCACCGGACAGTTTCACTGTCCCACCGGACTTTTCCTCTGTCCCACCGGACAGTTCCACTGTCCCACCGGACAGTTCCTCTGTCCCACCGGACAGTTCCTCTGTCCCATCGGACAGTTCTTCTGTCTGTCTGACTACAAGTGGATGGGTGTAATACTCTCCGGTATAATAAATAAACTCAAAAATATGTTCAAATGTTAATTCCTACAGTCCTGAATGTATGTACATACACCGAACAAATCCTCTGTCCCTTCGTAAGGTTTCTCTGTCCCGCCGGACGATTCCTCTTTCCCACCGGACAGTTCCTCTGTCCCACCGGACAGTTCCTCTGTCCCACCGGACAGTTCCTCTGTCCCACCGGACATGTCCTCTGTCCCATCGGACAGTTCCTCTGTCCCACCGGACAGTTCCTCTGTTCCATCGGACAGTTCTTCTGTCTGTCTGACTACAAGTGGATGGGTGTAATACTCTCCGGTAAAATAAATAAACTCGTACATATGTTCAAATGTAGATTCCTACAGTCATGAATGTATGTACATACAGAGACGAACAGTTCGTCTTTTTCACCGTACAGTTCCTCTGTCCCGCCGGACAATCCTCTTTCCCATCGGACAGTTCCTCTGTTCCATTCATAGTTCCACTGTCCCACCGGACAGTTCCTCTGTCCCACCGGACAAGTCCTCTGTCCCACCGGACAGTTCCTCTGTCCCACCGGACATGTCCTCTGTCCCACCGGACAGTTCCTCTGTCCCACCTGACAGTTCCTCTGTCCCATCGGACAGTTCTTCTGTCTGTCTGACTACAAGTCGATGGGTGTAATACTCTCCGGTAAAATAAATAAACTCGTACATATGTTCAAATGTAGATTCCTACAGTCATGAATGTATGTACATACACAGACGAACAGTTCGTCTGTTTCACCGTACAGTTCCTCTGTCCCGCCGGACAATCCTCTTTCCCATCGGACAGTTCCTCTGTTCAATTCATAGTTCCACTGTCCCACCGGACAGTTCCTCTGTCCCACCGGACAAGTCCTCTGTCCCACCGGACAGTTCCTCTGTCCCACCGGACGATTCATCTGTCCCACCGGACAGTTCCTCTGTTCCCCAGGTACAGTTCCTCTCTCCCATCGGACAGTTCTTCTGTCTGTCTGAATACAAGTGGATGGGTGTAATACTCTCCGATATAATTAATAAACTCGTACATATGTTCAAATGTAGATTCCTACGGTCATGAATGTATGTACATACACCGAACAGTTCGTCTGTTTCACCGTACAGTTCCTCTGTCCCACCGGAAAGTTCCTCTGTCCCACCGGACAGTTCCTCTGTCCCACCGGACAGTTCCTCTGTCCCACCGGACAGTTCCTCTGTCCCACCGGACAGTTCCTCTGTCCCATCGGACAGTTCTTCTGTCTGTCTGACTACAAGTGGATGGGTGTAATACTCTCCGGTATAATAAATAAACTCAAAAATATGTTCAAATTTAAATTCCTACAGTCCTGAATGTATGTACATACACCGAACAGTTCCTCTGTTCTACCGTACAGTTTCTCTGTCCCGCCGGACGCTTCCTCTTTCCCACCGGACAGTTCCTCTGTTCCATAGGTACAGTTCCTCTGTCCCACTGGTCAGTTCCACAGTTCCCCGGGTACAGTTCCTCTGTCCCACCGGACAGTTCCTCTGTCCTACCGGACAGTTCCACTGTCCCACCGGACAGTTCCTCTGTCCCATCGGACAGTTCTTCTGTCTGTCTGACTACAAGTGGATGGGTGTTATAATCTCCGGTATAATAAATAAACTCGTACATATGTTCAAATGTAGATTCACACAGTCATGAATGTATGTACATACACCGAACAGTTCCTCTGTCCCACCGAACAGTTCCTCTGTCCCATCTCACAGTTTCTCTGTCCCGCCGGACGATTCCTCTTGCCTACCGGACAGTTCCTCTGTTCCCCAGGTACAGTTCTTCTGTCCCACCGGACAGTTCCTCAGTTCCCCGTGTACAGTTCCTCTGTCCCGCCGGAAAATTCCTCTTTCCCTTCGGACAGTTCCTCTTTTCCATGTACTGTTCCTCTGTCCCACCGGACAGTTCGACTGTGCTACCGGACAGTTCCTCTGTCCCACCGGACAGTTCCTCTGTCCCACCGGACAGTTCATCTGTCCCACCGGACAGTTCCTCTGTCCCACCGGACAGTTCCACTGACCACGGGTTGGTTCCTCTGTCCCATCGGACAGTTCTTCTGTCTGTCTGATTACAAGTGGATGGGTGTTATACTCTCCGATATAATAAATAAACTCGTACATATGTTCAAATGTAGATTCAAACAGTCATGAATGTATGTACATACACCGAACAGTTCCGCTGTCCCACCGTACAGTTCCTCTGTCCCGCCGGACGATTCCTCTTTCCCACCGGACAGTTCCTCTGTTCCCCAGGTACAGTTCCTCTCTCCCATCGGACAGTTCTTCTGTTTGTCTGAATACAAGTGGATAGGTGTAATACTCTCCGATATAATTAATAAACTCGTACATATGTTCAAATGTAGATTCCTACGGTCATGAATGTATGTACATACACCGAACAGTTCGTCTGTTTCACCGGACAGTTCCTCTGTCCCACCGGAAAGTTCCTCTGTCCCACCGGACAGTTCCTCTCTCCCATCGGACAGTTCTCTTGTCTGTCTGAATACAAGTGGATAGGTGTAATACTCTCCGATATAATTAATAAACTCGTACATATGTTCAAATGTAGATTCCTACGGTCATGAATGTATGTACATACACCGAACAGTTCCTCTGTCCCACCGGACAAGTCCTCTGTCCCACCGGACAGTTCCTCTGTCCCACCGGACAGTTCCACTGTCCCACCGGACTGTTCCTCTGTCCCATCGGACAGTGCTTCTGTCTGTCTGAATACAAGTGGATGGGTGTAATACTCTCCGGTATAATAAATAAACTCAAAAATATGTTCAAATGTTAATTCCTACAGTCCTGAATGTATGTACATACACCGAACAGTTCCTCTGTCCCACCGAACAGTTCCTCTGTCCCATCTCACAGTTTCTCTGTCCCGCCGGACGATTCCTCTTGCCTACCGGACAGTTCCTCTGTTCCCCAGGTACAGTTCTTCTGTCCCACCGGACAGTTCCTCAGTTCCCCGTGTACAGTTCCTCTGTCCCGCCGGAAAATTCCTCTTTCCCTTCGGACAGTTCCTCTTTTCCATGTACTGTTCCTCTGTCCCACCGGACAGTTCGACTGTGCTACCGGACAGTTCCTCTGTCCCACCGGACAGTTCCTCTGTCCCACCGGACAGTTCATCTGTCCCACAGGACAGTTCCTCTGTCCCACCGGACAGTTCCACTGACCACGGGTTGGTTCCTCTGTCCCATCGGACAGTTCTTCTGTCTGTCTGATTACAAGTGGATGGGTGTTATACTCTCCGATATAATAAATAAACTCGTACATATGTTCAAATGTAGATTCAAACAGTCATGAATGTATGTACATACACCGAACAGTTCCGCTGTCCCACCGTACAGTTCCTCTGTCCCGCCGGACGATTCCTCTTTCCCACCGGACAGTTCCTCTGTTCCCCAGGTACAGTTCCTCTCTCCCATCGGACAGTTCTTCTGTTTGTCTGAATACAAGTGGATAGGTGTAATACTCTCCGATATAATTAATAAACTCGTACATATGTTCAAATGTAGATTCCTACGGTCATGAATGTATGTACATACACCGAACAGTTCGTCTGTTTCACCGGACAGTTCCTCTGTCCCACCGGAAAGTTCCTCTGTCCCACCGGACAGTTCCTCTCTCCCATCGGACAGTTCTCTTGTCTGTCTGAATACAAGTGGATAGGTGTAATACTCTCCGATATAATTAATAAACTCGTACATATGTTCAAATGTAGATTCCAACGGTCATGAATGTATGTACATACACCGAACAGTTCGTCTGTTTCACCGGACAGTTCCACTGACCACCGGTTAGTTCCTCTGTCCCATCGGACAGTTCTTCTGTCTGTCTGACTACAAGTTGATGGGTGTAATAATCTCCGGTAAAATAAATAAACTCGTACATATGTTCAAATGTAGATTCCTACGGTCATGAATGTATGTACATACACCGAACAGTTCGTCTGTTTCACCGGACAGTTCCACTGACCACCGGTTAGTTCCTCTGTCCCATCGGACAGTTCTTCTGTCTGTCTGACTACAAGTTGATGGGTGTAATACTCTACGGTAAAATAAATAAACTCGTACATATGTTCAAATGTAGATTCCTACAGTCATGAATGTTTGTACATACACCGAAGAGTTCGTCTGTTTCACCGTACAGTTCGTCTGTCCCGCCGGACAATCCTATTTCCCATCGGACAGTTCCTCTGTTCCATTCATAGTTCCACACTCCCACCGGACAGTTCCTCTGTCCCACCGGACAAGTCCTCTGTCCCACCGGACAGTTCCTCTGTCCCACCGGACAGTTCCACTGTCCCACCGGACTGTTCCTCTGTCCCACCGGACAGTTCCACTGTCCCACCGGACAGTTCCTCTGTCCCACCGGACAGTTCCTCTGTCCCACCGGTCAGTTCCTCTGTCCCATCGGACAGTGCTTCTGTCTGTCTGAATACAAGTGGATGGGTGTAATACTCTCCGGTATAATAAATAAACTCAAAAATATGTTCAAATGTTAATTCCTACAGTCCTGAATGTATGTACATACACCGAACAGTTCCTCTGTCCCTTCGTAAGGTTTCTCTGTCCCGCCGGACGATTCCTCTTTCCCACCGGACAGTTCCTCTGTCCCACCGGACAGTTCCTCTGTCCCACCGGACAGTTCCTCTGTCCCACCGGACATGTCCTCTGTCCCATCGGACAATTCCTCTGTCCCACCGGACAGTTCCTCTGTCCCATCGGACAGTTCTTCTGTCTGTCTGACTACAAGTGGATGGGTGTTATACTCTCCGGTAAAATAAATAAACTCGTACATATGTTCAAATGTAGATTCCTACAGTCATGAATGTATGTACATACACAGACGAACAGTTCGTCTGTTTCACCGTACAGTTCCTCTGTCCCGCCGGACAATCCTCTTTCCCATCGGACAGTTCCTCTGTTCCATTCATAGTTCCACTGTCCCACCGGACAGTTTCTCTGTCCCACCGGACAAGTCCTCTGTCCCACCGGACAGTTCCTCTGTCCCACCGGACATGTCCTCTGTCCCACCGGACAGTTCCTCTGTCCCACCGGACAGTTCCTCTGTCCCATCGGACAGTTCTTCTGTCTGTCTGACTACAAGTGGATGGGTGTAATACTCTCCGGTAAAATAAATAAACTCGTACATATGTTCAAATGTAGATTCCTACAGTCATGAATGTATGTACATACACAGACGAACAGTTCGTCTGTTTCACCGTACAGTTCCTCTGTCCCGCCGGACAATCCTCTTTCCCATGGGACAGTTCCTCTGTTCCATTCATAGTTCCACTGTCCCACCGGACAGTTCCTCTGTCCCACCGGACAAGTCCTCTGTCCCACCGGACAGTTCCTCTGTCACACCGGACGATTCATCTGTCCCACCGGACAGTTCCTCTGTTCCCCAGGTACAGTTCCTCTCTCCCATCGGACAGTTCTTCTGTCTGTCTGAATACAAGTGGATGGGTGTAATACTCTCCGATATAATTAATAAACTCGTACATATGTTCAAATGTAGATTCCTACGGTCATGAATGTATGTACATACACCGAACAGTTCCTCTGTTCTACCGTACAGTTTCTCTGTCACGCCGGACGCTTCCTCTTTCCCACCGGACAGTTCCTCTGTTCCATAGGTACAGTTCCTCTGTCCCACTGGACAGTTCCTCAGTTCCCCGGGTACAGTTCCTCTGTCCCACCGGACAGTTCCTCTGTCCTACCGGACAGTTCCACTGTCCCACCGGACAGTTCCTCTGTCCCATCGGACAGTTCTTCTGTCTGTCTGACTACAAGTGGATGGGTGTTATAATCTCCGGTATAATAAATAAACTCGTACATATGTTCAAATGTAGATTCACACAGTCATGAATGTATGTACATACACCGAACAGTTCCTCTGTCCCACCGAACAGTTCCTCTGTCCCATCTCACAGTTTCTCTGTCCCGCCGGACGATTCCTCTTGCCTACCGGACAGTTCCTCTGTTCCCCAGGTACAGTTCTTCTGTCCCACCGGACAGTTCCTCAGTTCCCCGGGTACAGTTCCTCTGTCCCGCCGGAAAATTCCTCTTTCCCTTCGGACAGTTCCTCTTTTCCATGTACTGTTCCTCTGTCCCACCGGACAGTTCGACTGTGCTACCGGACAGTTCCTCTGTCCCACCGGACAGTTCCTCTGTCCCACCGGACAGTTCCTCTGTCCCATCGGACAGTTCATCTGTCCCATCGGACAGTTCTTCTGTCTGTCTGACTACAAGTGGATGGGTGTAATACTCTCCGGTATAATAAATAAACTCGTACATATGTTCAAATGTAGATTTATACAAACATGAATGTATATGCATACACCGAACAGTTCCTCTGTCCCACCGTACAGTTCCTCTGTCCCGTCGGACGATTCCTCTTTCCCACCGGACAGTTCCTCTGTTCCCCAGGTACAGTTTTTCTTTCCCACCGGACAGTTCCTCTGTCCCACCGGACAGTTCCTCTGTCCCACCGGACAGTTCCTCTGTCCCACCGGACAGTTCCTCTGTCCCACCGGACAGTTCCTCTGTCCCACCGGACAGTTCCTCTGTCCCACCGGACAGTTCCTCTGTCCCACCGGACAGTTCCTCTGTCCCACCGGACAGTTCCTCTGTCCCACCGGACAGTTCCACTGACCACGGGTTGGTTCCTCTGTCCCATCGGACAGTTCTTCTGTCTGTCTGATTACAAGTGGATGGGTGTTATACTCTCCGATATAATAAATAAACTCGTACATATGTTCAAATGTAGATTCAAACAGTCATGAATGTATGTACATACACCGAACAGTTCCGCTGTCCCACCGTACAGTTCCTCTGTCCCGCCGGACGATTCCTCTTTCCCACCGGACAGTTCCTCTGTTCCCCAGGTACAGTTCCTCTCTCACATCGGACAGTTCTTCTGTCTGTCTGAATACAAGTGGATAGGTGTAATACTCTCCGATATAATAAATAAACTCGTACATATGTTCAAATGTAGATTCCTACGGTCATGAATGTATGTACATACACCGAACAGTTCGTCTGTTTCACCGGACAGTTCCTCTGTCCCACCGGACAGTTCCTCTGTCCCACCGGACAGTTCCTCTGTCCCACCGGACAGTTCCTCTGTCCCACCGGACAGTTCCTCTGTCCCACCGGACAGTTCCTCTGTCCCACCGGACAGTTCCTCTGTCCCACCGGACAGTTCCACTGACCACGGGTTGGTTCCTCTGTCCCATCGGACAGTTCTTCTGTCTGTCTGATTACAAGTGGATGGGTGTTATACTCTCCGATATAATAAATAAACTCGTACATATGTTCAAATGTAGATTCAAACAGTCATGAATGTATGTACATACACCGAACAGTTCGTCTGTTTCACCGGACAGTTCCTCTGTCCCACCGGACAGTTCCTCTGTCCCACCGGACAGTTCCTCTGTCCCATCGGACAGTTCTTCTGTCTGTCTGACTACAAGTGGATGGGTGTAATACTCTCCGGTATAATAAATAAACTCAAAAATATGTTCAAATTTAAATTCCTACAGTCCTGAGTGTATGTACATACACCGAACAGTTCCTCTGTTCTACCGTACAGTTTCTCTGTCCCGCCGGACGCTTCCTCTTTCCCATCGGACAGTTCCTCTGTTCCATAGGTACAGTTCCTCTGTCCCACTGGACAGTTCCTCAGTTCCCCGGGTACAGTTCCTCTGTCCCACCGGAGAGTTCCTCTGTCCTACCGGACAGTTCCACTGTCGCACCGGACAGTTCCTCTGTCCCATCGGACAGTTCTTCTGTCTGTCTGACTACAAGTGGATGGGTGTTATAATCTCCGGTATAATAAATAAACTCGTCCATATGTTCAAATGTAGATTCACACAGTCATGAATGTATGTACATACACCGAACAGTTCCTCTGTCCCACCGGACAGTTCGACTGTGCTACCGGACAGTTCCTCTGTCCCACCGGACAGTTCCTCTGTCCCACCGGACAGTTCCTCTGTCCCATCGGACAGTTCCTCTGTCCCATCGGACAGTTCTTCTGTCTGTCTGACTACAAGTGGATGGGTGTAATACTCTCCGGTATAATAAATAAACTCGTACATATGTTCAAATGTAGATTTATACAAACATGAATGTATATACATACACCGAACAGTTCCTCTGTCCCACCGTACAGTTCCTCTGTCCCGTCGGACGATTCCTCTTTCCCACCGGACAGTTCCTCTGTTCCCCAGGTACAGTTTTTCTTTCCCACCGGACAGTTCTTCTGTCCCACCGGAGAGTTCCTCTGTCCCACCGGACAGTTCCTCTGTCCCACCGGACAGTTCCTCTGTCCCACCGGACAGTTCCTCTGTCCCACCGGACAGTTCCACTGACCACACGTTGGTTCCTCTGTCCCATCGGACAGTTCTTCTGTCTGTCTGATTACAAGTGGATGGGTGTTATACTCTCCGATATAATAAATAAA